>JADWOT020000684.1:0-60000 GCA_036345935.2 Taenia hydatigena | reverse complement strand
TAAATCACATTTTCCTATATTCCAATTTCGAAACCCAATTTGAGCCAGAGTTTCCGATGAAGTCTTAGTCTACTTGCCAATGCAGATAAAACAAAGATCTGGAATAAGGTAAGCCTGCATTCGTTTAAATATGAGCATGATGAATGAACCAGTATACAAAGTCCAGCATTTCACACGGCATCGTATGTAATTAAATCACAGATTCCTGCATCCGCCTCCAAATTACATCTTGACACACCCATTCAAATATGTCCCTGCGATTTGTGATGTGGTCACCAATATCGCTGACGTGCCATATCCGCCAGTTCATTGGCGCAGTCAACAGAGGAGAGTTATTGATGAGACCAAGTTTCAACGCATAGTCCATGAAGAGGTCCATTCCACTTTCCTCTTTCCGCCTCACATCATCCATAATTACTATCCCAAATGTTTGTTTGGGCGACAGAGCCCTATATATGGCTTGGAGTTCGGCAATAACTTTACAGCCATCCCTTGTAAATAGTGAAATCTCAAGTACATAGAGAACGCAGTCGAAAACGACAGCTTGTGCTTTACTCAAGCATCTCTTAGCTGATTCGCCCAAAGGCGCTATACTGCCAGTATTCGGAGAAAGATAAACGATATTTGTCTGAGATAGGTCACGATGAGTCTGAACGTACAATGATGTGGAATGGGTGGAATTTACTATGTTGAGAGACTCATTGCTGCTCACACGCAATGGATGCACAGGGCAGCGGACTCGGCCCCGATTCTCTAAGGTGGAAAAGTAGAGAAGGCAGTAGACTTTTTCATATGCACCGTAAGGAGCTCGAATTTGTGAGAACCGAAGGTCAAACTGCATTTGATCAAAGTGCTGCTCGACGGCTTTATAAACTTTTGTGTTGCGTGGAATCGGCACGTCTGAATACAGTGTAGTGTAGACTCGTCTGTCAATCCATTTCCACTTGCTGAGATATGAGTAGGGCGTTTGTAAATAGAGAACCCACTCCCAGCTTGGAATTGCTATACAAATATTTACGATGTCAACAACACCAAGGTATTCGCACAGCGCTTCAACGAACTCTTGACGGAGGTCCGTGACCTTCTTATTTTGCGATTTTGCCTGACAAATGCAGTCATCAATTAAGTTAGAGCTAGAAATATTCAAGACAGAATGTGAATGAGCTATTGATTGCATTATGTTTGATGAAATACAAGAATGAAAGACACCTAGCCACTGGTTTACAGTTAAACTGAGCAAAAACACCATTTTTAGAATGCCGGATGGGCTCAACTTACCTCCAGCTCCATATTATAATTTCTGAAGCAGGCTTTGGGACTCTCGTAGCGTGAGTGAAGTAGGACTGCAAATGCTAATCTACTTTGAGAGCATTATTTAAGTGCAGTCCTAAGTGTAATCACATCAACCTGCGAATGCGAATTCACTCCTCTTCGCTGAAAGAAATATATTTGAATTTCCTTAAATGTTTTTGTATATTAAAGGTCCGCGATGGCTTGAGCGAGAAGGCTTTGTTAAATCATAATTGGTCATGTTCGGATTATTAGCTGGCAGCGAAATGTGTTACACGGTAAGATATTTATCTCAACTTTGATATAATTGATACACTGTTGGCCAATGCAAAGGCTAGTTCTCTCGGCCAATGGTGATTCTCAATGGAATTTACAGCCTAACGATATCCCATATTAAAAGAGTATTCCAGTCTTACATCCAGTTATGATTGCGCTGATGGTTTGCAAGATTTTCAGTCTGTGAATCCATTGCCCAGGCTGGAAGAGACTCTAGCCAGGGTAGTGTTGCCACGAAGGGTAGGTGAATTTGGCCTCAAGCATCCCCTTAATCGCATTAAAACTTGAAGACCAGTGCAGATGTCTCGCATGTGTTTTCTTTCGCCGTTAATTAGGTTATAATGAGTGACGTCAAGTGCTGACAAGGAAAAAAAGAAAACTCGCAAACTACACCTCGCAACTATTATCATTCTTGATCCATTCGGGCTCTTGATACGAAACGAAATGATGTTACTTTTCATCCACAGCATCACCATCTGTGCTCGAATCAGCACTTCTCACGCTAGCGCATTAATCGCATTGCTTTTGATTCCCACATGGATAAGTACATAATCTTGCGCTGCATAATTTTCGCATCACACCACTTCAGCCCTTAATAAGTATTTGCATGTGTTATCAAGAAGTTAGATGACACCATCTTTTAATTCGATGCAGATTGATTCAACATTGACGACAACTTATGCCGACTCTACGAAGCAAATCTTACTCCAACTAGTAGGACAGCATCGTGTTGGTAAATTTGGACAAATTAAATTACTGCTGCCGTACAGATCCATCATCCTCAAAAACGGCTTAAAAACTTATTAGGTTTTTCTTACTACAGGATAGGAATTCGGGCCTACGAATTAGTCCACCTACTAGTTGAACTGCACGTAAGTGGTGCTTGAAAAGCTGCTTAAATCTCATTGCCCAGTAGTGAAGAGCAGCAATGTCCCCTCACCCATGCCCATCCAGCCTTCGCTACAAGGGATTAAATAGGTCTGCCAGGATTTATAATATGGACTAATTGACAAATTGCATCGCTTAAAATGTAACTGGCACTATCTCCAGCTCAATCCAAGCTTAAATACAGCATGCACAATTTTTATATGAGTTCATCATCTACATTAATAGATCCAAAGATTCCTCTTCTAATTAAGACCGGAGTTCTAGGCACTGTGACGAACAAGTCCTTTAAACATACACTGGGAGCAATACTTACGGATGATGTGAAAAAGGAGATAGTAAAGGAATGGATTTTCTTACGAGCTATGCAAAAATTTCGTCTCTCGTGTCAGCATCAGTGACTAGGTGGATGTAATGCGCCAAGAAGGCTTTAAGATATATTATCAATCGTAGGGTACATTTGAATGGGGTTGGCAAGATGCTATTTGGAGGTAAATGCAGGCCCTCGAAACCTATTTGACATCGGCTCTGAGAAAATCACTCTACTCACCAAAGTGGCTCAAGTAAATAATTGGAATGCAATTGACGCGATTTGCAGCGTTTTGTTCTTCCCTATATGATCCGCTTTCTATCTGCAATTCGCAAATTTTATTATGGCGTCACAAAATGCATCCCGCTAGCCAAAATTTGTCTACTTGTGCAAGCATATGGCAAGGATTTTAGGAAAATAAATCAGTGGAGGTAATGTTCTTACGTACACTCATATAGCGAAACCAAATTCGTCAAGCAAACTTCATCCCCATGTAAAGTGATTGGGCACCACAAATTACACTGAGAGTAATTTACTTGCACACACAGTCATGTGGCAAATGTTTGTTTGTGGTTATCTTTGTTGTTAATGTCTTTCCTCCGCTGATTTAGGAATCTACTTGCACCCAGCACATGAGGAAATATAATTTTTGTTGTAGTTTGTTGCATGAGATGAAATCAAACAATTTGATAACCAAAATTGCTAGCTTGTGATGCGCTTGCAAGATGGAACGATCAAAAGGTGCGGCTATATACCGAACAAGGTAAGTTTATAAATTGCGCATGTGTGGGTATGTGTAATGATGTTAGAAGATCAGTGGAGACAGGATTAACAAAAAGACCAGAGCAAAGAATAGAGGCAAAAGCATAAATTTAATGCTAATAAATAAGGAATCTCATGTTTATTTCACAACAGAAGCACCATGTCGTAGTTCTTTAGCCAGCTATTTTTTTCATTCTGACGAACGAATGTGACAGAATAAGAATTGGGAAATGATAACTGTGTAACTACCTTTAACAAATCATCAGTTGCACTATTTCTCTACGATGTGCACTTCTACAGAACTCTTCACAGACTAGAGGTTTGCTGCGTTGCCTAGCATACTACGCTTCGAAACGCCATTGTTCCAATCTATAAAAGATATCATTGTTTATTCTTCTTTAAATCTATCCTCAACACGGTTGCATTGAGACGAATAGTAGATATGGTGCCTTGGCCCTAATCGATGGCATTAGAAATCCCTACGACACTAAAACGTTTGATTAAAAGACGACACCTGGATGATTTGGCGCAGTCTTCATGCTCATGTAGTCTCTTGGAAGTGTATCTTAACCGATAAGCATTGGAGGGCATTTAATAATTGGCGCTGGAATTTCCGACGAACACTTCATGGCAGCCTCTAGGGTAGCTACTATGTAGGACGGATTGTGTATAAATCTGCCTTATTTCTCACCTTACACACTTCCTGGCCATCAGAGATTAATTACAATCTGCATTGACTACATGAAACGAGTAAATTAACAGACGTCAACTTTGAGATTCCAAAAGGCATCGCCACGCTCTGATTACAACGCCAACGTAAAATACGTGTTGCAGATGTCGTAGAATGTTGAGTTCGAATAATTTTTGCATCCGTACAAAGGAGAAATGTATCCAGTCTAGGCTGCTGTAGTGATTATCCCCAGGAATTCTGAGTGAGCGGTGCATTCAGCACAATTTCAAAAACCGAGTGCAGCTGCACTAGTTGCTTGCAAGATGCTTTACTCCAAAAATGTGCCTGCTATTTAGAAATGGCAAACATGTATAAAGGCGTACAGTTAGGGGACGACATTTAATAGCGATTACACTCCTGATCGTTCTGCACAGTTCGCACACCTAACATCGCACAGGCGACGTTGTCTCGGGTTGTGCACAGTCCTTGGGAAGAATCATTCGCACATAAGTCCAGTTAACCCCCCACACCATTCCATTTGCTAATATCCAACAGGCAAACGTCACGATTCGCAGCATGATTATGACCTGTTTCCCTAGCATTAACCTAAAAGAAGAGGCCCTATGGGTAGCGAATGTGAGCAAGAGAGAACCGATGGGTCCCATATCAAACTACTGCACAAACGTTAGCAGGCAAGTTGCAATGCGATATCGTAATGCTGGTAGTAGTCTCATTATTATTTAATTCTGTGTGGCATTTAACAAGGAATCTGCTAGGTGAGACGACAATTAATCTTAAAATTTAGCTTGCTTCGTTTCCTCCATAGTTCGTGTCTATTTTCGTCTGCTGTGCACGCGGAATTCAGGCCTTTTAGACGATGGCTACAGGATCCCTCATTGTGATGTCCTAATGGATGGATGCTGGTCCCATCAATGACCTACGATTATTAGCACCCAAATCATAGCTCTTGGCGTCGTACAACCCGGCACAGCTTCTGCAATCTGCCATGTGCTGGAAAGACAAGAGCAGAGACCTAAATAGAGACATCTCAAATGCGCCGCGTCAGAGGGCAGATTACAGTAAACTCAAATGTCTGATAATCGATGCCTGTTACGTATTCGAGAGCCAAGAGGTCGCGACTGTACTCCATCTGCTTCTTTTACAACCAAACATATGAAATACCCATTATCATGTCATTACAAAGAGGAGAACCGTCGCTCTCAATTTGACATCTCAGGAGTCTATTTGGTATTCTCTCATTTCAACAAGACTTTTGCTTGTGCTGTCCCACTGATGCTCAATAAGAGCGGAATGGACCAGCCGTCTCCAGTCACATTACAGCATTTTGGCTCTTAACTTTACATAAAGTAAATTGGCATAATTCTGCCATATTGGCTTTTCCCTACACAGCGCTCTGCTAATTCGCTTGTTTGCTTGATTCCATTTCCGCACTTATCTGCATTCTTCCACAATTCCACCTCCTCATCTGCCTACATGCACAGTTAGGCAGGACATTTTCAACAGTGCTTTTAAAGATGTCGTTGCATCGAACCATCAACACAAAATCAGTCAACACCGCGAACATCCGTCCACACATTATGCACGCTAATCTACCGATATCCAGCCGTTCTGGTAACCTGTGCCTTAATAACTCACTTTTCACAAATCGAAAATTAAGTTTCCGTCAATTATCTCATCTACATTTGTCACACTCTGCTCAACGCTACCATAGTTACCTGCTGCACTGTCGTGCAACACTGGGTCGTCGGTCTAACATTGACGCAAGTTTCCATGTATTAAGGTTTTAATTGCTTCTTCTACGTTCTGCAAACTTTCCTCTTCGCAGCAAAATTGGCAGTCTTTCCTGAGACTCTAGTAATACTTTCGGCTATTTGCAGCAGTTTGATTTTAATATTTCTGCATTGAATTCTCTACACAGTGCAGCTCATTATAGTGCGATAAGTGACTATAAATTCGTTGAGCAGAGTTTTACCCAAGAACTTGAGAATCGGGGTGCAGAGTGGCAGAGTAAAGCAAGGACTTCATCTTAACACAAAAGAAATAGCATCTTGTGCAAACAAGAAGTCATTTTAGGAGTATCTAAAAACTAATCCCTAGAATGATCACTCGCAATATCGATTTACGTAATGAATATGTATTCCGACAGAAATACACCAGATCACCTTAATGTGAATGGGTAGTAAAGTTGTTTTGCTGTGAATCGATCACGCCTACCCACCTACAAATACGTTAGCGCAGCCAATTTGTCGCAGTGTATGCGTTCATCACATTAACTACAATCTTAAGCCGATTGAAAGGCAATGGCATCCCTTCGATAACGGCGCAGCTGCCAGTGGATCCACATCATGTTCTTTTTCTTGATATTCTTTTACATTTGCCCTAATCTTTTTAATGAAATAGACTTGCAGTCCCATTGGCAGACACCCATTCCATTACGCAAACAGATGCGAATGACTACTTCGCATGTCGTTGTCACCTATTCGCCACCCACTTATTCCTGAAAAGCTATTATGTTCCAAATGCGCATGACGCCGAAGACACGTCATTTTCGATGTGCACGCAATCATGTAGGCGCAGGATATCTGAACAATATCCCTGAATGTGTTGATATCCCTCCCATCTGATCAGACATGGGTGTAACCGATCGTAGACAGACTTGGTCGGACTGGCGACTCTCACGTTACGATTGAGGGAGAATTGAGTGCGGAAGAAGTAATGCCGCAATGTGTAGCCAGTCTCCAAATTGGTGAGACCGTAGCCTGCTTTGCTCACCATCGACTCTGCTCCGTTAATAGTTGACTGCAAAAGCGCATAAAATTAACAAATATTGATGGCTCATATCAGTGCACGATGATTAGGCCATACGCAAGGAGTCGTCAGACAGGTAAAGTGACCGCATAAATACCGTGGCATCCTGACACTCGGCAGCTGCAGACAGTGGCATTCCATAAACTCAGTCCATGAAACGCACTGAGTTCATTTTGACCTGAAGGTAGTGTGCAGATCGTGCTCTAGTTTCATCAAAACTTCATCTCATTATATCACTGCAAACATGCTTTTCAACACTGCAGCCCAACCCATCGCTGATGAAAGAGGCCCGCACACAGAACATTGTTTCACATGGAAGGGTGAGTTCCTCATGAAACACCAGGCCACACAATTACTAATGTAGCGATAATGGCACCTGTTTCTTTTTAACTTCTGAAAGCAGTTCTCTGTGTGTTTACCGGTGGACAAATAAGCAGTACTGTAATTAATCCGGAATGAGAGCAGTTTTTAACAGCCCCATGACTAAAATGATAGTTAAAGTAGGTCCTTTTGTTTTGTTCTTGCGCAGGATTTTGCCACTTTTGTTGGAAATTCTAACAGCCATCAAGTTAGGCCAAAAGCAAAGACGAAGTGATGAACAATCAAATGAGTCATTTGATCTAAGATGAGAGGCCTAATTGGTAAGTGGTAATCCAAGAGAGTGTAGACACGCACAGAATATTTGCAAATTCGTGAGTACAATTTTAATGCTGATAATACCCTATCGGAACGACAATAGATAAGATAGGTGTAGTTGACAAAATGATGGAGTTCGGATCAACAGAATATATGGGGAGGCATAAACTGAATTAGGAAAGGCTTCTTCTATACCGAAAATGCAGATTACCTTGCCAATACCACTTCACTCATGCACTATGCTTTGAAACAATTGTACTAATTGCAAAGCATTGGTCGGGCTAGAATCGCTGTTGATGATCTTGTCTAAGTGACTGAGCCTACCAACCTCACCACAAGACAGACAAAAACAGCACCCTAATAAAAGGAATGCCTTTCATTCATCAAGTGTCACAGCAACTTACATTATAGATTCTTGAATTTTCTTCCAATTCACATTTTGTGACTATAGCTATCTTGGAAATGCCGTGTTCGCCAAATAATTGGCACACTTTTTAGAGGAGAGCCATCAATGAGACCGGCTTTCTCCGCATACCGCATAAAGGCTTACCAATGCGAGACGCAGACAAATTTGTGAGGACAATTCCATTCCTAGAAGTAGTTCCATTAGCACCTTAGCATTATTTAACCCTATGGTCACTTGTTCTCAAAGGTTGACCTAGAACTGCCCCGAGGATCCCCTCAGTGACGATCTACACACTGTGTACTTGATGCATACAAAATTTTCTTGGTTGACTATCGTGACTGTACCGCCCGTTGAGCAGAATCGACAAATGTAAAATGAGGTGAGGCCAGAATGAAGGTAGTAGAGTAGAGTCATGTGTGGACAAGCTTTGTTAACATTAGCAATTGTTGAGTATCAAACCGATGATCCTGACGTCCCTCGTCCCATTCATTTCTCTAATTTGCACCAAGCGCTACTAAAACTGGATTATTAAGAAGACAAAGAAAGTCGAGCTTTGCCCTTTTAAAGAGAAAATCATGTTCTGCAGATTCATGAACAGCAAAACCTTACAGCAATACCTCTTTTACTTAGTCTCTCTTCTCTGCCTTTTATTCATCGGATGCAAGCGTTTGGTGCTTTCAGTGCAGGCTTAAATCACATGCTTGTAAATTTTTATATGCTTGTATATATATGTGCCTACAGGAACATATTTATACGCATATATTCGTGGATGCACACATATTGCCATCATTATTATAAGTATACGTTTGCACACGTATGTATTTTAAGCAGATAGGTGTTAATAATTTATGCGATTAGCAAATAAAGTGAAGTGGTAAAGTCGCATGGTTCGTCTACTACAAGACAAAATTAAACTTGCAGGTGAATTTATTGGTAAGAGGTGTCTAGTTTCTCCAGAATAGACGGGAAAGCAGCCTGATTTTGGGATTAATAAAAATTGCCTAATGGGTTTGCATTCAAACTGTCAGCCTGGAGTTAACCCTTTTGTGGCTTCAGTAAGAAGGGCAAGAATACTCCCCTGCGTGACGAATGCACCAAAGTCTACGAACCTGGAGTTGACATGCGAGTGGATCCATCGATTGACCACCTTGCAGGTGTCAGAACCGATGCGCACGTTTAAAGCATGCTCGTTCAAAGACTTAATCGATGGTGGCTATATGAAAGTAGTTAAAAGCTATCTCCTTGATTGACTGCTTGACAGGTGCTTTAAGTCGGAGTGGTGTCAGTCATGACTGTAGACATTGAAGGCGTAGAGCACAGTTAAATAGCCAGCGATGCAATCTAAGCTTCGTGTCCAAAAATCATGCTGAGGGGTAGCGTATTTGCAGCAGCATTGTTTTCTTGACTGTTCTCGAATTTGAGAGGCTGCCATTTGTTGCTCTATACTTTGCTTGAAGTTTCACTGGTAACATTGTTGTACTCTTACTCCAAAAAGCTGCACGAAATGTGTCGAACGGTTCGGTAACCATCTAACATGCAAACCCTACTAGTAACAGTCAGTAGAAATAGGTTATTGACACTATCCAATAGTTTTGGTGTTCTATCATTTCGGATCTGTTTGGCTCCATGCACATTACGACTGGAAGCACTTTGATGCTCTAATTTTGCCTATTAGCCTTTAACTATGCAAGTGCACCCATGTATGTGCTAGCGCTACACTGCAAAAGACGTAAACCCTTCTTATCGGAATTTCAAATGGATTGTTCAAGCTTAACACGCTGATTTTACTTATAGTTAAAATTACAGCAAGGTGTCCCCCTAGCAAATCGCTGAACAGAATCATGCTAAGTGTACTCCTGCTAAAATCCCAAAGATGCAGTCATTCTCCAACAGCAAGTATCCTCAGCCTGCGTAGCAGTGGGTACGTTGGTACACGGCATCACACGATTGCCAAAATTAAAATGAGGGATGATGTCAATCGAAAATACAACTGTAGTAGCATTCCTCTCAGTTCCTAGATGCGTCACCTTGACGATAGCGTAGATTCACTTACGAAGAGCGGGCAATGTCAAGCATGTGGTCAGTGGGACAACTATGGTCGACTAACTCTCGCCCTCAAGGGAATAGAAGACTTACGGTTTCTTAAACACTCCTGTCTCAATCACACTTGGAGAACTCAGAAGGTAAAGACAAAAATAAACTGCGTGAAGACTTATTAGCAATTGTCTCTTGATAACTAGAATCCTTTAAATTTAAGACGACGAGCTTCCCGTTAGAAAAATGCAAGGATTTGAGTGGGCCCAGCATGTTCCTGTAAAATCCAAAAGTGAATTTAAGAATATGTAAAGGGAATTCGAAGTATTTGCTGAGATAGCACCATGTTCGTAGCAACGCATTTGATGCAGGATTCTTACTGGCCGTATTTCGCTGTGTAGCAGCGAAAACTGGGATGTATGGGTAGGCGGCAAAATATTCTTAACCAGGCACAAAGAAAAGCTTTATGACCAATAAATGACTCTCTGAAAAATGCTATTTCTTGTAGGGAGAGTGAAAAATACACTTTATGTTACACAAATACATGTGTTAATGTCAGTCGAAGAGCTGAGTCACATAGCACATAATGCACCCCTTGTAACATGTAATGACTAATAGCTATTTATAGGTCCGTTCTTCACCGAGTTGTAGTTTGCATTTAGAAAGGCAAAACTGGAAAAAATCGACTGCAACTTTAAGGTCTTAGCAGGGTTGCACTTAGCATGATGCAATTCAGCATTTCGCAAAAGAGCACTTTGCTAAAATTCCAACTGGAAGAGGAACAAGGATGACATGATTGGACTAGTTCATTTGTGACTCTAATAAGAAAGGTCGGAATGTTTCGCAGTGCAATAATTGTACAAACGTTGGTAAGCCTGGATTTGGTTTGCTAGTGAGTCCGTTAGCCAATCGAGATGATACGAGTCTGGATAGAGGTACACAATGGCTGCTTATTATGGGCTTTGGACCTATTAAACCTAATTTTGGGATTTAATGGAGGCGCAAAGGACATGTGAATTGCTGGAGACATAAGGTCTTTATCTTACTTAACATAAGAGAATAGGAATTACGCATGCGCGCTAGTAGTTATCCCTTAATTTGCCACAAAAATTGCAATCTCTAATTTTTCTAGTGGAAAGCACTAACAGATAATCAGTAGAAGCAGGTTATTAGTACCAACTTTCCAGTGTTCAGCTTAGTGAGTTCAAGAACACTCTACGTGTTTTACTTTTGCAAGCTAGTGTTTGACCGTGCAACCATTGGCGTTAAATTAGCAGGATGCATTTACTATGCAAAGGGGAAATTATATCACTTTCAATGAAATGGATGTACGTTCCATGAGTGAGGTTGGCTCATAAGATCGGCTTTACGAAGGTCGCAAATGACGTTCGTTCATTAAAGCTCATAGGAAATGAGCCAAAATCGAGACACGAAGAGGGAGGAGGGTAAGACAGTAGATAGCATAACTGTGCCAAATAAGAGATGCTTTATGGTTGTGCATAAGGGTGTCATGTACTTTTGAAGGCTTAGAGGAAAATGCAGATCAGCAATTCATGGCCCTGGATGCCCCAATCGTAAGTTCTAACGAGGAGATAGAAGAAGCGAGAAGGGTATTCGAAGCACTCATTATCGACCCCGAAGACGAGATACCGGTCATTGCAGAGATAGAGGTACGTGCATGCTTTGCTATTAACCGCATTTCCTTTGAAATATGTTGCGATTAAGTTACCTATGTTTTCAACTCTTTGCATTAGAAGATGCTTGTAAACAATGATTCCCGGCTAAAATATGTCCTCGATGGGGAGGCCATCGAGAATCCCTTTGCAGCTGATCGAGAGGGGCAGCTAAAGTGCCTTATGGATTTGTTCTGTGCGCATCCTTGATGTTATGCCCGTCAAGCCCAACTCATTTGGAGTGAATCGTATATTGCACAACAATATGCTAGTTGGAGCGCTATTACTTCTCTTAAAAGAAGCAATTCCATTTTTGTGCAGTTCTCATAATTTCCTAAATTTTTTTTACTTTGGAAGGTGAAAGGAAGACTGATGGTGGATACAAGTGTACTGCGTGCGATGAAGAACATAACAACTTGGATGAGATGCATCAACACCTCCTGCGGCATAGTAAGTGGAAGTTCTACTTCTGCGTGCGTTGCCTCGAGGGTTTCAGCACACTTTTGGAAACAGCTATTCACACAATGACACACATAGGTGAGGTCCGATTGCAGCCGGTGTTATATGCCCTTTCTAAAAAGCCGATGATTCACACTTTACATGTTCTTTATGTAATATGCAATCCTAACGCTGGAATCAGGCCCGAAATCTGTGGAAAAAACTGAAAGTTCTGGGAACGTAGAGCCTCCTCAATCCTCTAAGCTCAAAGTGCAGCAAGAGTGCCGTACAGAAGAAGAGTACAACAAAGCTTACCGTTGCACCATCTGCGAATTTACGTTTGACCGCCTGGATTTAGTGCTATCCCACGCTGAACAGCAGCATCCCACCGAACGAGATGTCATTAATCGGTTGCGTCTTCAACTTCTGCGTGCTGCATTCGATCCCATGGGCTATCGCCTCAAAAATACAGATCAAAATGAGAGAGTCTAACCTCTCACTGCAAGATACTGCAGAATGTCGGCAAATATCGGAGGATAAATCTATTTTGACGCTACCGTTTGTAAGGTTAAATATCAATCTTGACGCTATTTGTGGGCTAACATTGTAAACTACGCTGTTTAATGAGCTGCTTTTGACTTCGGTCAAATTCTTTTTTCGCAAAACTTGGCCAAGTAAACAAATTCCTTTTTGAGTGTTTCGTTGCTGCACCGCAGTTGATAGATATCAGACAGATGCATCAAAAATTACCCTAATTTTGATCTGGGTTAATTTGAGTTTGCAAAACTGTAAGACGTAAACCATGTCCACCAATGCTAATGGGGTGTCCGTGATGTAATTGGCGAGGCTTAAAATGAAACCTCGAAGGGAGACTGACAAATAATTATCTTTTGCGATGCACACGCGGACACGCTTGAGCTTGATTAGCAGGCTTTAGCTCCGTCTTCGCTTGCACAAAACTGCAAGCTGAAAGGTGAGAAGTGAAACATAAATTTTTGGCCATAGAAGAAAACCGTGTCTTTGAAAATTGTTTTGTTTATAGGAAGATGCGTCCTATTTCCTTACCGATTTGCTGCTTTTGTTGGATTTCACGATAATTATTTGTTAGGTATCGCGTATTAATAGGAAAGCTAGGTCAACATGAGCTTAGCAGATCGGAGGTCCCCAAAACCCGCCAAGCTGGTGCCATGTTACCAAGAATGTAACAGAAGTGCGGCTTGACGCAAATAATAAGCGACTTTTGGATGGAACACGGGGTCAAGGAAAAGAATAAAGCATGCTGGACTAGGGTTAAAGTGGTTATGTCCCGCAGCAATGCCCCACTGTTACCTTTCTCCTGGTTGCGGCAGTCACAACTACACAACGGCGATCCTCAGTGGAAAGTGCAGACATTTGTAATGTTTCGAGTGTGTGCTACATGCCTTAAGCAAAAGCATGCGCAGCCCCACCAACGGGCTTTTCCAATGCGATGGAAGGACTAACACGTGAGCGATGTCGATTATAAGCTATTTGGTTTTCTACTGTCTTGGGTTTATTCCATGCATCATTTTCGATGATCTGACCAGCGATTAAAATTCACCTGCCTCTACCTCTCTGTCCATAAGCACGTGGAGGCGATTAATTGCCAGAGAGCTCTCTGACTAACATCAGTGCCCCTCAGCTCCAGTCACTGGTTAATTCCGCGCTGACAGCCTAAGATTTAGTCTTCTAGATGCTGTCAACATAAATTTGCCCATAATTGTAATTAGCGGCATTTTTCTAAATACACTGTGTCAGAGGCAAACTTACCCCAAATGAAACGCTTCCAAGTCGTTGCGTGCTACTAGGAGAAGAGCGAGTGAGAACACACGGTCACCACATCATTACCAGTTGCACTAGCATAATCCCACCGAAAAGTGTGCTAATGTCCTCTCCTCCACTTTTCCTTCGACTCCTCTTGGCAACCGCACCTCCTCTGCCTCACCGTAGCTTCTGCGGTCATGACTTTTACTCATCTGAAGACATTTCTACATCTTTATCAGTTGATGCTTCAGAAGGTGTTTGCCGCGAAGGAAGGAAGCAGCAACGGTTTTCTTCGTACCGCATAAGGGTGCGGTGTGCACAATTTACAAGACGCACCAGGCAAAAGTCGCTTATTTATTTGGGAAATTTCTAAATTTTTCATAGATTACTGACTAATCAGGGCACTACTTCATTAAGCTCAATGCAGTGCAAATATTTTGAAACCTTATGAAAGTCAGGGTGTGGAGAAAGCAAGACGAATATGCTTTAATGTGATTTGACTTGACTTAAAGTGTGCATCAAAAGTGGAAAGAAAAACAAAAAGTGTTAACTACAGTAAAGGAAGATATGGTAGGAAAATCTACACTTATCTTATCATAAATAGGGGTTTTACCAAAATGGGCTGACGGCATCTGACTGAATGATAACCGTACCATAATATGGAAGACTATTTAATTTTTTACTCACTACTGGACTCTAGCCCAAGTTGAAGCTGATTTTATGTGAATTGTGTATTTAAGCATTGGTTGCAATCATTAGCAGAGCATTTTCTTCATACCTGCATCGACCATGGGAATCCCTTAATGAAAGTGCTCAGTGACATAGGATGACATCAGGTTAATCTTTGATATGCAGTAATTTCCTGCACATTTCATCTGTCTGCATGTAGCGCTGATCAACCGGATGGTGCTAGAAGAGAGTATGACGCTCTAAGATATTCAAGAACTACCTGCTGAAGGGTAACTCGTTTGGCCTTTGACCCACATAGAGCATTATGGGGCAACCGTGCATCAGAAGTCTCAGTATGACTGGACCAGAGCTCATCCACTATCACAATGAGAGAAAAGGCAATGATCCCACCCATTTGTGTTGCGTCGCGACTGATGGTGCTTACCGCGCAAACGCAATGTTGGCTTGTTTGGCCTATGATGAGTAATTAACTCCATTT
Organism: Taenia hydatigena; assembly: GCA_036345935.2. Lineage (NCBI taxonomy): Eukaryota > Metazoa > Platyhelminthes > Cestoda > Cyclophyllidea > Taeniidae > Taenia > Taenia hydatigena. The sequence goes on along the minus strand of JADWOT020000684.1, from coordinate 44,841 downwards.
GCATCTTCCACAGATTTCGATGGAAAATGCACGACTAACTAAAGGATTTACTTAAAGCAAACTTCATTTATTAACAAAACTCTAGTTGACTTTAGGGAATGCATAACAATCACCTACATGGTAAAATCAAGAATGCTAGCTTGGGCGGTAAAACAGCAGCACGTAACTTAAAGACATGATCGGTATGGTGTTTTGGTGGAACATTTTCTCTAGCAATGGGGGAGAAGAATACAAATTAGAATGCAAGGTGCCAGTCAGAAAGCTAAATGGAATCGACAACGGCAACGGGTATTGCTAGTTTATTCTCTTATTGTTGGGACAGAAGTTCTAGGTCTTCTGGCGTTCTCGTCTCATAAATAAACACTTGGCGTAATGACTATTGTTGATGTGACCGGGAAGGAGAAAAGAGGAATGACTTTATTTGCGAGTGTTGCTAAGCAAATTGACTCTGTAAAAGACTCTATCTTCATGACTACACGGGTGTACTAGCGGGTGTAGAGCATTCAGCAGGATCATATCTGCATTACAAATGGCGGGAATATGCTTGATCGCGCTTAAGAAGATGTCAACTGGAAGCGAATGGTCAGAATGCTCAACCCGGACCAAGTAACTGCTTCGAACCTAACCAACGCAAACGAAAGCATTTTTCTTTTCTTAGGCACTATCCTGTTTGTATTTGAATCGTGAATCTGTTGCGTTACGAAGGCGGAGTATTTGACACTAGTATCTGAACTGTTAATTAAGTTGTTTTGAAGAAATTCTATTAGTGCTTGTGTGTCGTTGCATCACCTGCAGACTTTGTGTCGAAACCTAAAAGTTGCAGATTATCTGACAATGTCGAAATAACTTTGATTTATTCAATGCGTACGGTGGAGTCATTGTTCTGTCAAAGCACCTCTTTCCCCATCTCCTGCGAGTTAAGAAGCCATTACGAATTTAAGAGCATTTAAGTAGCAATGCGGGTGTTTAATCAATAGAATAAAGGAGGCGTTTTCCTATTTGTCTGAGGGTTTTTGGACTGTATGGCTTGCGGATTGACAGAAAAATGACAGTCAATGAGCAGATTGTTAGCATCCTCTGATCATTTGTTGATTTCACCGAGCCGACGGTTTACCAAGGTGTACGCTTTCTATAAAAAGGACCAATCAACAAGGGATGCCTGCAGTTCTTAAAAATCCATCTCTTGTTCTTGCTTTATAGCTGCAGTCACTACAACTGCTGATCAGTGCCCCAGAGTAGCCAGCATCCTTAGCCATACCTCACCGGATCCAAGCTTGCACAATGATCGTAAAGACAATGATTCGGGAGAATTTGTGAGCATCTTTCACGATTTCTCTAACTGCATAGAAACCTTAGGCTATAATCTTACTAGTTCGCTAAAATGCATAGTGTTTTTATCATATCCTTCTACCTCACCAACTGGAATGTTAAGCGCATCAATTCTCTTAAAATAGGAATGACGAAACGGTTATTGAAATGAGGCGATAAGAAGAAGTGCATTTGTTTATGTTGGTTAGAATCCAACTGGTTAATAGCAGTAGCAAAACGGATTTTATAGAAAGCAGCTTGCACATGCAAATGCAACTCAAGAAAAAGGCTTTACTACAGATGGGTAATTATTAATTTAGCATAAAATCAGGGTGGATATCGTCCCCAATGACACATCCCATCGGTAGCTGCAGACACCAGGCATGCTCGATCATGATCTGACAAAAACTGCTACTACTGTCCCGACTCATCGCCTCGGAAGGAAATGACGTCTGTTTCATTTGCAAGAAGGTGTGGTGTATCATCTGCAAATGAAAATGTCGTCCCTGCAAACAGAATTTAAATGACACTCTGAGCGATGATTTACTCTCGCCTCTGAACAACGAAAAAGATTTGTAGGTTCTCATGCACCCGAATTTTACTTAAGAAACGGGAGTTCAAGTGCGTTGGTCAAAAGTTGTGAGATGGTGCTGGAAATAAGCTGAATCTCTCTGATTTATAAAAATGCTACTAGGTTAGTTTAAGTGCATAGTGAAGTCTAGGTGTCTTTTACTAACCGTAAATATCCAGGCATGACATATCGAATTGTACCCATCATCAGTTAGTTAATGAGTGGCATTTTAGGTAAAACTGCATATTAAGAAGACTAGGGGTCTTTATTGAGAATTAGTTTAACTGTTACGCAGTTATCTCAACGCCTTTTACATTGTCAGAGTTTGCATAGCTGTTCCAAGTTGGAAGCGTATTTTCACTATGAAGAGGCCGTATTAATACACCAGCTAGTAGAAGTAAATTAACACAAATGCCTGCACAACACAATTTGAACAAACCTGTGACAGAATGCATGGACTCAGTCATTGCTTGAAAGAAGTAGGCCACATTTCAAGATCAAAATCTTACTCTTAAAATTTCGACTTCTTTCACAGCTTCTGGTCAGAGATGAACAGAACTATGCTCATTTGTGAAGTCATCAGCTTGCTAAACTCTCACCTCTCCTGAACATCACCTATTGATCTTAACTAAAATCTGTTTCTAAAAGCCGAAGCGTACTGTCTGGCCCGTGATTGTGAAGTCCATGTTTTGCAGAATTTTGCTTTTGGAAAGATTATGTCAAGCACACAATTTCTTTTCCCACATAAAGATGTCAAATTTTGCAAACAAAACTCTGTGGAGATTAAACGGTCAAACCCACGTCGAGGAAGCTAATAAATGAACAGTTAGTTTAGCTAAATGTGTGCCTTTGCTACTGGGCGCCCAAAACTCCCTGTTTAATCATCGCTTTCTCCTGCTAATCTTTTTCTGCATGCATAATTAACGCTGGGCTTACAAGTCTTATCAAGTACTTCTACTCATGCCCTACTTCATGTGTCATTCGGGCAACTCGTTTTCTACCTCCAAACTCAAATTGAATGACATTCTACTTCCCGTAAACCATCAAGCATAAAATATTTAGTGGTCATTTGCATTTTAATTCAAATGGATTGAGCAACGTGATTTTCTGTAAAAGCCCATCTCAAAAGATTACGAAGCTTCATGGGGAATTAGATCTATTATGCAAGTATCCAAGTGTTGTTGGCATCGTCAATCTTTGCACGGCTGTCCTGAACTAGAAGCGGATTCGCCACTCGTTGGTAATTTATTTAGAGGGGTGCACACAGCTTCAAATTTTGGTGTGCAGGATGTGCTCTTTAGTGTGATCTATACAGAACGGTTGTGGTCAGTGATTTTGTCATTGAATGCAGCCTTCCAACTGTACGCTTTCAAGCATGGTGACAAATTCTAAACGGCAAGCACTTTTTTGAATGAAGTCAAATGCCTTGATTGCCTCGTACTAAGCCCATGTTAAGGCAATCGAGCCCTCAGATCAGCGCTTGTTTGGCATTTACCTCAATAATATGCTCGTCTATTGGCGTGTATGGTACTCTAGGCCTCCTAGGCTATGCAATGCCACTTTATTTAAAATCATTTATTCTATTTAATGCTAAGGCTTGCTCTGGCGCACTAGTTTAAATTGATTCAAATCACCCCACTTTGTGGAAAGATGCAACGACAAAGGTCTGAGAAGCTATCCATAACTGAGGTCACCTAATACGGAGTGATTATTGGGACAAACGTGCCACCCATACTGTATAGGCTGCCGCTAGGACCTCTATATGCCCTACGGAGCACTTCTAAGCACTACTTGCGCACCTTAGTCAGCCAACAGACATTCTCAATTGGCTGGATGAATGTAGTATTTATGAATTTCTGGTGATTTCCTATCACCTGAACGAGACGCTTTTCAATCGCTTTTTCATATTTGGGGTCCTAATGTCTCAGGCAGATTTGATTAACTCCTAATGCGTTGTTAAGCTTTGCCAATTTTTGCTATTTGCATCCTCCGCAAATACCACCATGAGCAAAGATTAAAATAATTCGTATTCTAGGAGGAAGCAAGGAGTTCGCGATCAAGCCAACACACTTTGAACTTCGGCGACAGCTATCAGAACAGCGCACGGAACCTAAAATGGTTAGACAGCTACCTATGCCGTGTGTTTTTGGCTGCATGCGCCAAATTCTGCTAACTTAATTTCGTTCAAGAGGGACTTTACTACATCAACAAGGAGGACTTCTTTCGTCGGCTCGCGCGGAGAGAGTATTTTTTTTAATGCACAAGCACTGATAAGCTGTATCATTACTATGCCATCTCATTACAGGGGACTATCTACGAGGAATTGCCTTGTCGAGAATAAATGCATCAAAAATGTAGGAGTGTCAGCATGGTTAAGCAGAGGAGAGTTTTGTCGCAGTTTGGACTTGACCAAGGCAGGTGCAGAATCGCTGAATTCGATTACCGCCTCCATCGTCTAGGTTAATCGATCTGTGTCAATCTTGGCAAAAGGCGGGGAATTGAATGCAGGACGATGAGAGTGGTCTGGGCCAAGACATTGCGTAGTGATAAGACTGCTCCCCACTAGTCACTCCTTCCTCCGCTTCTGTTGCGGCCGCCTCGCCCAGACACCAACTCATGCCGTCAAAGCTAAGCCCACCATTAAGCCATCACCGACGCCCTCCACACAACACGTTTTGCAAAGATCACACCAGCACAAAAATAATCCTGATCTCCAAGTCAATGAGCAGTGAAGTCCCTAATTGTCTCACGCCCTCCATACATGCATGTGTGAGTGGGAGTTTAGCAGCTACATTTTGCTACGAATGAATTATTAAATAAAAGTGATTGTTTAGCGCACCACTTGTGTTAGGGGGCGGGGTGGCTCAAGCTAGGTTGTGATAAGTCTAGGTCGATTTGAATAATAAATTTTAGTTACTAGGACAGGCTGAGACGGCATGTTTTAGAGGGTAAATGTGGTGACGCCAATTAGGACTGTTTTTTACATAATCACGAGTATTTTGGGCCAATAGGCTGCCCAAAACTTTACGTGTACCAACTTCCGTATGCCTAAGCAATTCAACGTAAGGGATTGCCACATTTTCGTTGATGCTGCAAGTTCGATGAATAAATTTTGCTGAATTTAGAAACACACGTATGATTGGTGATGGATTTTACTCCAATAATGTGTATGAAACTTAATCACTTGGTTCTGTACATTAAATGTAACGCATCACGTCTTGCTTAAGACAAAAAATAAATGCGCTTGAGGTTTATAATCTCTAGGACACATTTTAACTGCAAACGCGTATTTTGTTAAGCAAAACAAGCCTTTAAGCTAATCAAATCGCTCATCCTTTTGAGATCATCAGCGGTAACTGCTTTCCATCTCGTTGGTAAATGGGGTCCTTTGATACACTAAAACGCCATGATTTTGGCAGGAGAGGGCCGTATATTTTAAGACTTATCTTACTTACTGAGGATCGCTTGGTAAAAGTGAGCTTGTGAAGCATAATTTCACTGGAACGTGTCGCGTCTGACTGGAGCATAATTTGCTAATCATGGGTCCTCTACCTAGCGATTTAGGGTTAGGATTCCGCCTTTGGCGTCACTTTACATGTAACTCAGGTAAGAATTAATTGCATCATATGCTTTCTTGCCATCTTTCTCGTGCATAAACTAGCAATATCCATTTACTTGTCATTAAACTTTGCTGTTTATTCTTAAAATTTTAATTATTAATGCGCCCTAAAATTACTTAGTAAAACTAAATATCATAATTGCATATGCAAACTACGTATAACACTAAGTCAATTTAAGTTATTTAACAGCGATGTGGTTATAATTAGAAGTCTTGATGATAAGACGAGGAAAGGATTTATTTACGAAAGAGCTGCTCACCGTGTTCCACCGCCATCGGAGAGGTCAGGATGCCATTAGCTTTTGTGTGGTAGCTTCGATCACAATCAGATTATGCAAGCAGCACATTAGCGAATTGACTAAAGTGCTCTGCATTCTAAGTACTTTTTACTTGGGTCTATAAGCGGTTCCAATTAGGCACCGGCTGGAAACTGTCTACGATACCAAAAAAGTAGGTCTCCCCCGAAACCATAACATTTCGTGCCATGCAGCTGTGATAAGAGTGCGTAGTAACAAACAGCCAGGGTGGACAGGCATTACGGTGTGTCATTTGTTGCTCATTTGAATCTGTAAGTATTTAAGATTAGGTTTCAAATGTTAGATTAGCTGCGGTTCAGTGAAGTTCAGTTCAATTTTAAGACCTTTGATGCTTAGGAATGAACGCAATGTAATGCGAATGATTTCAATGCGAAAAATAGGATATCTTGAGTGCATAGCTGAAATTCACTTTGTTGGTTTTGTTGCCTACAATTATTTAGTTTTGTACTCAGCAGTTTCTTTCATCTCTGGTAGCCGCGATATTCCTCGAGTCATGTAGTAAAAATTTAGACCTGGCCGACAGTTAAGTAGACTATTTTGGCGAAGAAGGCCAAAATAATGCAAGCTGTGTTATCTTCTGTTTATTTAGATCCAGATTCGATTAGAATTATAATCTAGCAGCTTAGACCATTTAGTAGTTACTTGCGGCAATTCTCCTATCAAATTGTAAAAAGAAGGGTTTGCTCGATGATTGAGCGCCTAGTTTGACACAGATGATTGGTAACGTACGCTCGAACGATTGGGTATCTCTGCTACCAAAAATTTTGCCCTGCCATCTATTGTCAAGATACCAACCGATGATGTAGCCAACAATGTCGTCTAGGGTTTGAGGCGGTGGATCATACTTCATGTGCACTGTGTAAGAGTCGACCGCTTTAAATTGCACGCTCTCAGAAACGCCAGAGTCTGCACAAATGGGAAGGCATCGGTTCGTCATTAGTGCTAAGAGGATCTTAAAGCTTCTTCTGTTCCATTATGCTCTACTCAAACCCAATTAAATAAAAGCAGATATAAATTATTCAGGCAATAAAGCAATTGACAGAATGTTAGCTGCTAAATGCATTCAAGATGTTTACGGGTTAGTAGGCAGAGGGTAGACCTGCACGATTTATGTTTAGTTAGTGGCGGATTGAGCATCACGATAAACTTATTCAGCTATACAAATCCATATATTACGACTGCGAGTTAATGCCGGTTCCTATTTTAACGTGATCTAGAATTGCTAAATTGGTAAACGGGCAAAACATGAAAAGCGCAAAAGAAAAATGTCCCTGATGCCTGTGATGGTGGACAAGAGGTGTTTGAATGCTTGCAACACATAAGCTGGGGCGACTAATCATTAGTGTTGGTGCATCAGCATAGGCTTTAAGGTTAGGGCAGGAAGATATCATCTGCGACCATGGTTAGCCGGAACGGAGATAAATAAGGTTTGATAAAACCAACCCGGTTAATTCAAACACCTTGGCATTAAACACGCCTTACGAAGCACAAGCACACTTTGTCTCCCTAAAATTTACCAAATTCAATTGGCTTTATCGTGTTAAATTTACTTTATGCATAAATAAATGCTGTATTTTGGTTCTTGATGACCAAACTAAACGGAAATAGAGTGCAACACTCTTTATGAAAACTGATTTATTTGATGCATGTTCCATGTAAAAGGGTACGAAGATGAACAAAATCCTATTCACCACAAAATTAAAGAACGTTTGAAGACGCTATAGAAGTAAAGAGCTAAAGTGCGAAGGAAGGTAAGCAAGTTGATTTGACTGTGACATGATGCATGGTGTTGTGGTGCAATGTATCAAGGTACAAATGAGTAAGAGTAGCTAAGCCGTCTCTGGCGCACTTTAGCAGTTTCTGTGATGAGAAATTTTCGCTGTCTTTATAGAATGCTCTCATATAGCGAATAGTTTCTTTCTTCACGTGTACTGAACAGTGTAAGGATAAGAAGACGACTTACCGATCGCTAATGCAACGACCCCACGCGTAGTGGAAGCTGCCAGCAACATGAGGCAGAGTTGAAAGGGCATTCTCTTATCAAAAATTTTTACATTAACAATCCGCACACGTGTACTTTTAAATTTGCTGTCAATTGTAGTTAGCCCATGGTCTGCAAGTTCTTGAACTACTAACCAAATTAAGCATTCACGCGCACACTATGAAATTTAATGTTATTGAACTGCTTGAGCGATTGTGTTAAGGACACTGATAAGCACTCTCACTACTATGAAATAGCTTTTACCTTCACTTTCTAGAGGCTTTCGTTTTTATGTGGAGTTGTGGCGTTGTAACTAGTCAGTACGCACAGTCTTACGCGAAAATCATGCAGACATTATGACCAAGGCAGTAGAGACTACGGTGGCTAAATCAGCGAATGCATATTCACAACTTGTAATGAATGAAGAATTAGATGTCAAGCCTTCGACATGGTCATTCGGGATTGGTGACAGATTCTCTCTGCAGAAAACTCTTTTGAGACCATTTGATGCAGAACACGCTGCTCTAGGCATTGCTGACTCCAGCACATTAGCTAACTCGTAAGAGCGTATGACAAGGCAGTTAAGACCATCACATTCCTTGTGTATGTTCCACCGTCTGTGACTGATTTAATGGCAGGAGGTGCTAAGAATGATCCCGCAAAATTTCAACGATACTGAAAACCACGCACTGATGTCGTTAATCAAACTAGTTAAGTAAAGTGTTCCCCTTGCCAGATGAGTATTACTAAAGTAGTGCAGCAGATCGATTTATCGTTGGTTGTTTCGATTTGACAAATCCATTCACTTTGTAATGATGTGGGAGCATTGGGAAACACTGTGCAATAAAGACAAAGAAATTCGGCCCACGACCATATGGAAATACCAATGAATTATCAAAAATGCACTGCACCTATGTTTAATAGGCGGACGTGTATGCGAATAGAATTTAAACGACTTCGTGCTAATTGTTGAGGCTGCTGCTATTCTATCTTTATGCCGTTAGATGAGGTGGAAAAATGCACAGGCTTACTTGAACCACCTCCCGTGATCAAAGCTGTTCCGCACGATAATGGATTTGGCCTGCCTTGCTCCTTCCACCTACTCCTCTATCTCTGAAGAATCCGTGGATAGAAAGGGTGACAAACCCAAGTTATGGCTGTTCATGGAGGGGTAAGAAGTAGCTTTCCTTGTAGTTAAAACACCCACTGACTAATGGCATTCGTGAAACCATCCTTAATGCGTGAAAGCAATTGTGTCAGTAGATGACCCATCCACAATAAAACTTTTTACTCGCTCCAAGAGAATCCAGTGACGATCTGTCCCAAACATTTCTTTACATTGCTAAGTGCGTAAAGCATTACGCCATGCTTGGTTGATTTCGACTAAAGGTTTTAGGGCCACTTTTAATAACTGCTTTGTTTTAAATTTAATTTAAGGCATTTCCAAAATCTAAATGAAGTAGACGCCAATTCTCGTGTAAAGCATGCACCGATTGAGCGTGTCTTGGAGGCACTGGTAAAGGCATCAGTAGCTCTGTGTCGTTTGATGGTTACTTTTGAAGATTCGTAGATTCCACTGTCGACTCTGAACACGAAAGTCCCCAAGGCAGCATCTATATTTTGATGTACCTATGCTTAGAACAGCTTGTCAGAATGAATTTGTGGTACGATTTTACGGGTGATATGCCCCGCCTGCAATCAAACTCTTTTAAATCATGCTTCCTTATTTCATTTTCATTTACTACAGTCAGTGGTTCGATAAATATTGCGGATGGACCTGGTTACACGAAGTGAAAAGGACACGAACATGAAGGTGCTTCGTGCGAAAGATGAGGCATTACGTCCCAAATTCGATTTGTAACGTAGCCTTATCCGGAGGTACCAATGTGGAATAGCTTACTGCAATCCACCAGCAAATAATGAAACCCGTAATGCTTATAATTTTCCAAGTGCTTTCTTTCTCTACCACTACCACTTCTACCAGTAATGACTATGATTAGCACATTCCTTAGCTAACCCTTATAAGCGCATTTGTTGATGGCATTAACCAGTGGCTCGAGAATAAACTAGAGGACATACCTTATTAAAATAAGCACGAGTAATTAATGGGTTCCTGATGTCTCTGATACCCATGAAAGCTTATATTCTTTAACAGGAGTTGGGAACTGCACAACAATCGTACAGATTCACCCCTTTTCAACAGCACACTAAAAACACTAGTATGTAGCTGATGGATATTCCATCTGAAAACTATTCTTCACACTCTATCTCTAAGTGCAGTGACTTTGCCTTCAAAATGGCAGAATCCTCATGTAACTGTAGGTGGCTACGTCGGGCCCTTTTAAGAGGCAGTGAGAGGTGACGCCCTGGTGATACAGTCCACCACATTCTCACATTTATTACCGTCTGCAGTAGCCTTTTATCTGGATTGCGCTGTACGAGTCTTGGCGTTAATGATGGCGCCGTTCAACTGCCAGGAACTCATGCTGCAACGAAAGCAGTGTTTTGGCAACGTAAATGAGAATATCCAATTTCACTTGAGTAAGTTTATACCACCTGATGTTTTTCGGTGTAGGAATTCCAGCCTTTTAGTCATTTGTTATCTTTACCTTTGACTTTTCAAAAAGTCGCTCTTAGCTCTTTTCAATTTGGCTTAGTGATTTTGTGCCTTTTTTTTGTTTGTCTATTTAGATATAAGTTTCCGGTACGCTGCATCCCTTTACCTCTAAGTTTAGGTCCTCATCATCTCCATAGACTCGTTAGCCGTGAGGCAATAACAAGGAGTCCCAAAGGCTTCAACTTGTTTATCTATCATTTCCCGCTAAAGTATGTTGCGATGGACTCAGTCTTGCTTGCTGTTTGGCCCATTGATAGTTTACTAACGAACTAGAGGAAATGCTCTCATGTATTGGATTAAATGCCCCTGAAATATCCATGTTCTCTGCTGATCGCAGGATTTGTTAGCTGTGACAAATCCGTGGGTGCACAGAACGCAATATGTGCCAGGAATGGCCATGTTGTTGGAAGGTAAATATTAAGAGCTAAGCTGCAGTTAGAGGTGGAACTTTTATAAGCCACTGCTCTTAACGGCTAGAGTAACACCTACTAGTGTGCCTTTCTGTACATTTTTTGTTTCTTAGAAATTGATCTGAACCGATGTGCTGCACAATTTGGTGCTACTCAGCAGACCGCTGATTGAGTTTCATCTTTCTAAATCCCACCAACCTTGTAAAGTAGCATATTTGCCTAAGAATAAGTAATCTGTTGCTTCAGCTTTCAAAGTAAAATGATTTCTTAGGTTTTTGGTACTCTAGCACGAGATCTTGGATGTCACCTCTTTGCGTTTGCACGGGTGTCAACTTTGACTTTCGACCTCACCAAAGTTCATTACTGAATTTCCGATACCCCTGCTGTGTTGCATATCTATGACCTTATGTGATTGCATTGGATCCAACGCAGCCTTACAGGGAGTTGCGTACCATGCACCGACTATTTCTGAATCATTTTGTCGGTGGCTGTATTTTATGCAAGATTTCGACACCACTACTAATTTGGTCAGTGAAGGACGGCAATGAGTGCTGGTGTAAAGCTATGGCCTTAAGATTTTGGAAAAAATTCTTGCAAAATCAGCGGAATTTGTCGATTCGTCGGCTCTTAACACAGTAAATCGTTAATTGGGCAGACTTTTAGGGAATGACGATCTGAACGGTTTGCGATTTACAAATGTTAGGGGCATGAAACCCTTTCCTACCCATCCGCCATATCAGAAAAGACAACGCCTCGAATTCTGTGTCACTTCAATAAAATGGCTTAGTGTATCTTAACATGACAAAACTGTCTGCTAAATTTTATTTGCCACCCAAATACTCTGGATAAATGCCCATCTTAAGCGCATCAACTCGTTTTAATTCTTGGCACATTTAAATTAACATTGCAATCTCAACACCTATCGAATAACAAAATTATCAAGAAAAATTTCCTTCCTTGATAAGCAAGGAAAATTGAGAAAACCAAATTCATTGTGTCAAACGAACACGACTATTAGCGTTTGCAGACATTAAACGACTAAAAGAGGCTGATCCCATCTAGCGTGCTTCTAAGTTATTATTATCTAGACTTCTAATTATAGCCACATCGCCGTTAAATAACTTAACTTGACTAAGAGTTATACGTAGTTTACAGATGTAAGTATGATATCTAGTCATACTAAGCAATTTTAGGGCGCATTAATAATTAAAATCTTGGAAATAAACAGTAAAGTTTGATTGTCTAGTAAATGGATATTGCTAGTTTATGCACGAGAGAGGTGGCAAGGAACCATATAATGCAATTAATTCTTACCTGAGTTACATGTAGCGTGACGCCAAAGGCAGAATTCTAACCCTGAAGTGGTAGGTAGTGGACTTATGATTAGCAAATTACGCTCCAACCAGACGCGACATGTTCCACTGAAATTCATGCCCAGCAAGCTCATTTCTACCAAGCGATTCCCAGTGAATGGGACAAGTGTCTGAAAAAAATGCGGCCCTCTTCTGCCAAAATTATGGCATTCTAGTGCAGCAAAGAACTTAATTTACCAACGAGACGGAAAGCAGTTACCGCTGATGACCTCCAAAATGGTGAGGGATTTAATTGACTTAAAGACTTGTTTCAGTTAACAAAATATGCAATCCGTAGTTAAAATGCGTCTCAGAAATTATATATATACATATATTTGGTCTTAAACGATACATGGTGTATTACATTTGATATGCAGGACCAAATGATTAAGTTTCATAGACATTATTGGAATAAAATCCATCACTAATTATACTTGTGTGCCTAAATCCAGTAGAATTTATTCATCGAATTCGCAGCTTTAGCAAAGATGCGGCAGTTTCTTACGTTCGATTGCTTTGGCATATGGGAGTTGGTACACGTAAAGGTTTGGGCAGCCCATTGGCTCAAAATACCCATGATTATGCAAAAAAGCAGTCCTAATTGACGTCACCACGTTCATCCTCTGATAACATGCTGTCTCAGCCTGTCCTAGTAACTACAATTTATTATTCAAATCAACTTAGACTTATCACAACCTAGCTTGAGCCACCCGCCCCTCAACACAAAAGTGGTGCGCTAAACAATCACTTTCGTTTAATAATTCAGTCGTAGCAAAGTGTAGCTGCTGCATTCCCACCACAATCTGGAGACTCTTCTGGCATATCACAGTGGACCACCTCACCTCGCACACCTCAGCCACGCCGATCAACAAGCAAACTTATCATCATCTGCGCAAACTCACTCAACACCCATGTTCCTTTGTTTGCGAAGAAACACATACAAATGAGTAACATTTTTTAAATTTGCTAACGATGGAAAATGAACAGGAACATATAACACTGTGGAGGCATCATCACAACTTGGGGAGAGGGATGTAGGCGTCAGGAACAATGACTCAGGATCTGCAGGGCTTTTTGCTGTTCCACATTAAAGTGCTGCCAGAAGACACATCAAATCATTCCAGTGGCTCCTTTATCATCGTGAAGACCATGAAGACCGCGCATCAAGAGGTAGAGGTGTTTCCACACCGGCAAATTGCACTTATAATCCGCTTTGGACAGCGGACCTCCCGCCTGCATTTGGTTCACACCAAACCGACATTTGAACCTGCGAAACGAAAACAGTAGGCATGGATTTGGCAAAGCCTCGATAAATAATGAAATAATGCCTGAAACAGAGGTGCTGGCTTTAAATTCCCATGAGCATTCATAATGCAGCGGTATCACGCAAAACAGTAAGGGATAGGTCACGTTATACAAGGAATAGTCATCATTTATCAAGAATAGTACAGACCAGCGTCAGTGCCTGTGGATACCAAGGTGCAATGATCGAGAAAGTTTCTTGTGAAAGGAGGCGTCTACAATCTTTGATACCCGCACCAGCAGGAGGCGTCAACCTAGTCAGCAATTAGACATTTGAAAGGTGCAGACGTCCGTCGGTCAGCGGCTACCCCAAAATGTTGGTTTTTAGCTCACCCGCACAGTGGTAATTCCTGAGATTCTTTATTTGTTAGGCAAACTTCACAATTTTCAGTGTCTGACACAACTGCTCAATGCCTTTGGGTGCACTCGTCTTACTTCACGAAGACAAACGCTGAATTCGTAGGTTGTAAAAAATACTACACATCCTAAATCTGTCGATGACCTAAGACGAAGTTGTAAGTGGGAGTGAAAATCGCAGGGGTTATTATGAGAAAAAAAGTGGTACACGTCGAGGGCTCACATAAGGAACAGGACAAGGAACAACCATTACAAACAAAGCGTGCATTATCCGCTTATCAATTTCTCCACCTTGGGAATGGCAAGCCCTTATGGGCCCAAAGGCAAAGGTAGCACGGAAATAAGGAATGCGCAACAGAACGTCGGTCTAGATCGACAAAAATCGCCCAATTTCGGCTACTAAAGCTAAAGAGCGATCTGATCTTGAACCTACAGATAAATCAATGACAAGCTTAGGAGTAGGGAAAACAAAACTGCGTTAAAATTGCTTGCCTAACGAAGTAACTAAAGCAAATTGCTGCTTTTCCCTGCATACCTTCACAAAGGCGGAATTTCGCACCAACGAAGTGAAACTCTTAAAGACCAACGAGCAAATTTATCATCACCTGTATAAACCCGTTCAATTCTCACGTTCCTCTGTTTGCAAAAAAAGCACATACAAATGAGTAACATTCCAAAATTTACTAATGGTGGAGAATTCACAGGAACATACAACACTGTGGAGACATCATCACAGCTTCAGGGAAAGATGTAGGCATCAGGAACGGTGAGGAATCAGAATTTACAGAGTTTTGTGCTGTTCCACACTAAAGTGCTGCCAGGAGACGCAATTAACTATTTTAGCGTCCCCATTCCCTCTTGGCACATGATCTTTATGGACTTCACGATAGTAGCGGTATTCCCACAGGGACAAATTGCACGCAAATCCCTCTTCGGATAGCGGACTTCTCGTCCGCGGAACGGAAACAGCAAGCATGGATTGGGGAAAGCCTCCAGCAATACGAGGGAAATAAGGTCTAAACAGAGGCGCCAGTTTTGTACAATTGCATGAAAAACTATGATGCAACGGTATCACGTGAAGAAGTAAGATCTGGCTCACGTTACACAGGAAACAGACATCATTTATCAAGAATGACACAGACCAGCATCAGTGCCTATGCATAACAAAGTGCGATGATGAACCAAGTTTCTTGTGAAAGGAGGCGTCTGCAATCGTGGATAACCTTAACAACAGGAGGCATCAACCTAATCAACAATTAGACACCTGAGCGGTGTAGACGTCGATTGGCCGGTAGCGGTAACGCCAATGTTGGGTTTCAGTCCACCACACAGCGGTGATTACCGAGACCCTTTATTTTTTATTTAAACTTGCTAATTTCCTGTGTCGGCTTGACACTTAGTGCAGCTTGATGTAAAATTGTACAGGAGACGAATGCGTTCAGGCTAGCGATTCCGGCAAATTAGGCCCAAAATTGTCCTCTAATTTCGAGGGTAATGTAGGGTGGAGGGTGGAGGGAGAGGAATTACCTTTATGACTAACCTGTCATGCAAGTCAGGATCAGCCTCTGAGTAGTACGCACTGAGCTCGTTCAGCACCCCTTCACCTCCACCAAACCACTAAATCCACCTCACAACTACTCAGTGCCTACTATTAAAGCAATCCCTCTTCCATTGTGCCCAACTAAAGGCACATCAAATGCTGGTCGTTTAAAAAACCGGAATTGATGCGATAGACGTGGAGCTGTCTCTTGTATACGCCGCACTACACTTGCGCTGCAGCCTGGTCGTCGTCGACTTGAGTTTAGCCAAGATCAAATGTTGATCACAAACACTCGTCTTACTGCTCTATATGAGGACAAACGCTGGCAACCATGGGACGGATGCATAGGTCGTGAAAAATACTACACGTGCTAAAACTGTCCACAACCTAGGAGGCCAATCTCTCGTAAAAAGAAGTTGCAAGTGGGAGTGAAAATCGCAGGGATCACTATGAGGAAAAACAGTACACATAGAAGAGTCGCCCAGGGAATAGGAGAAGGAAAAACTATTACAAATAAGGCGCGCAAGATCTACTCAAAAGTATCCCCCTTTAAGAATGGCAAGCAGTTAGAAGCACAAGGCAAAGGCGGCACAGAAAAAAGAATTCACAATAGAACGTAAGGCTGAATCGACAAAAACTGCTCAATTTCGGAGGTTAGAAGTTAAAAAGAGAAGAAAGAGAATTTGAACCTGCTGATGAGTTAAGTACAAGCTTAGGGACAAAAAAAAACGAAGCTGAGTTAAAAGTGACAAAACTAAAATGCCTGGTTGTTCCTTTTAGGTCCTCAGAAAGGTAAAATTTCACACGAATGAAAAAAATTCGTAGCGATCAAATGAAACAACGCAAGAAGGAGGGCCAGCACAACCATTGTAAAACTTACAATTTCATAAATGAAGTCAACTTACTTAACGTTACACACAATAGTTGAATCTGAGACACAAAAACCCTAACGTTCTACCACGAGTCTGTAAATGGATTGTTGTCCACTCTTCGCAAGCGAACAAAGGGCAAAAGACACTCCACTTTGCTAAACAATCGCCTTTTTACTGCTTTTCAAACGCATTAAGTTTTACGAGGAAATTGCGAAAATGGAATTAGCGAAAAGATAGTGCCAACCGAATAACGGGAATAACGAATTGTTGACTTTCAATAAAAAACCTCAAAATTACCTAAAAAAGGCACTACTTAACCAAAACCTCGCAAAGCGCTAAGCATGGCCAAATAAAAAATGTATGAAAAGTGTAGAAAACAGCACAATTAAATCGTTAATCATTCTAACGATGATAGAACAGCTTCCCACGCTAAAAGAAAGGAGTAACTTCATGCCTACCAACAAAAACAAGAACGATAGCACAGTGGGAATAAGTAATGACGCAGAGGTCAATTGTAAAAACACTACGCGTCAAGCACACGTTGATGTGTCTCATGCCTATTGTGATGGACACGGTTCGACGCAGTGATCCCTGAATGAGTCCTGCAACCCTGTGGATAGACGGTGACCGATTAATAATGCGACCCCTAGGAGAAATGCAGACTGACAATGTTGATACCCGGTTGTGGATCCCGTGTCGATGTGGATTAGTCTGGATCGATAGATACAACCATGACGTTGAGGCACGCAACTTTTCGCATGCGTTTGATGATTTTGAACAACCAACCAGCTAATACCATTTTGCGCGACCCCCTACTTGAAGACCACGTCTTGTGTAGCAGATACCCTACTTACTCGTTAGAATAGTTATTCTCTGCGCCTTGTAGGAAAACGGATTTAGGAGCACACGAAAGGCCATCGGCACAGCTCTGCACTGACTTGACCCATTTCAATTCGATGTCCCTGGGTTCCTAGTGTGGCCTAGGCTAGCCTTTCAGCATTGCTGCATCTCATCTTCGGCAGCACCTGCATTCTTGCAGCCACAGCACTTGACAACTGCCCACCTCCCTTACCTTCAATCGGATAATTGAGTAATCTACCAACATAAAATAGGTGTTTTTACCTCTTCCTAGTAGCTTTGCATTCGCCTGACTAAAGTGCGTTCCATAATCTTGGCCATTCAAGGTTACCCATTGTCCACTATTTGAATCCTTTCTGTGCCTACCGCATGCTGCCCATATTGACCCCCACACGTTTTGCAGGTCGATAAAGAGACGGGTGAACAGATCGATAGTCGAGAAAATCGACAGATAGGCAGGTATGTAGGTGGACCGGCAGATGAAGGGATTGAGATATACGGGGTGACGCAAAAAGGTCATCAGACAGCCAACACTAGCTTTACCGCCTCACCTGCCCTCTACCTCTGCATCTCTAACAACTGACCAAGCAACTGAATAAAAAGGAGCAGGACCGCAAATAAATAATAAAATAATTCCAGCGATTCGCAAAGTAGTCGTCTCAAAACAACACTCATAATAGGCATGATGGTGGAAGGGGATATCATGAGTAGGGAGAAAGGTGGGGACAAGACGCTACTTGCGACAACTGCCGTATCCAGGTTTCCACCACTGCCATATACATACCACAGAAAAGGCGATCCATCACAAAAAAACGCATGCGACAGACACAAAGCCAACTAATGTCGCAGAACTAGGGTGCGAACTAGGCCACACCCGACCTTTGCCCATATCTGCGTAGGACTTGTCAGCGTGCACCAAACACTTGACCCCAAACCTTGGGCATGTCAACGCCAGTGACATTCCCATTCCCTTCCTCCCCGCATTACCTAGCGCACTTATAGCTCCACTGCATCCCACACACGCATGACAGCACCCAAAGACAATCGATACCATTGGCAATAGACCAGCCAATGTGTGTACGTGCGTGCTTAAAACGGTAGAACAAGTACCGTGTGTAAATAAGGCAGCTTGACATAACGAGGCCTTCCATTTCTTTCCACTATGAGCCAATTCCACCTTAATCGTTGATAGCAGCAACAACGCGATCATAAAAAAAGGAATGTTTCGCAAACACTTGGAGCGAGGGCATCACGAAGGTGTTGATTTTAGCATCTCCAACACTCAAATCTTCTGACGCAGACGAAGCGATTCCAGCACGAATAATCACATCAAGCAGGAATGTACAAGCATTCCAACGCCACATCTCATGCTGCTAGAGTAAAGCTGATCAAGAAAACCGGGCGTGTAGGTCCATGGACAGCAAAATAAACAGATCACCTCACCGTCGCCTCTCTATCCACCCACACATCCACCAGCCAATTAACCCAATCAAAAGATAAGTAAAAAGCGCGTAAGAAACTGATGAAGCTAAACGTTTGTCAATGCACATTTACCTGTGTCTTGGGGAACGCCCACCAACTATTAGCCGTCAAGAACATTAACCTAGCCAACCTAATGCAAACGCCAAACCTCCGCGTTCGCCTGTCTCCGCGGCCCTTCAGCCAACTCTTAGCCCCAAATAAAAACAGCTAAAGCCGAGGCCAATTACTACTATGACTAAGGGGAGGGCGAAAGTTACACTGAAACTACTACATTTTTACAGGAGGAGGAGTGGACGAACCAAGGCAATCAGTGTATTGCCTTCCAGGTCATCTCCGTGACAATACGTTTCCAATCATCATTGGAACCATTGGACCATCATTGGCTTCATGTAAAGCCTAAAATGGAACAGTTTCTTTCCTTCTTTAACCAACAGAGCTTATCTAACCAAAAAAATGCCGCAATCAAAACACGCAACGTGCCGTCTGCATCGACACAATGCGCGGAACACGACCAATGACCGCGAAACTGCCAAACTTGAAGAACCAATGTTGAGCAAAGATCTTTTAATCGTAAGGATTCTTACAAATACACAAAACACCGTCAAGCTTGGCCTTAGGACAACTGCTATAATTGATCTTTGCAAGTGTGTAGAAACCAAATGCAGTTCATCTTCGAAAATTGGTACACAGCTGCAAAACATTGCATCCTATTCTAGAAAATATGATACGTCATACAAAATTGGCTGCATTCATTCTAAAAATGGGTGTCAGAAGGTTACGCACCACATGTGAGAATTGAAGCGCTATACTCGAGCAGACTGATTATTTTGTTGTGAAATTATTAACTTAGATGACAGGGCACCAACAAAGCCCTTATGAGTAGTGAAAGGGTGGCCTCTACCGACATAATCATTACACAATGGATAGGAAGTAGCGCGTTTTCCGTTCGTCTCCTTGTCTTCTGCCTCAAAATCCTTTAAAAAAAAATAGGTCCCGTCTTTGGTACTGTCCCTATTGAATGCCTTTCTTCCAGTCATTAAAGTTCAAATTTCATTTTTGCATCTCATCAGTGGTGCGCCTTTGCAGAGTCACAGATGCAATGTTAAGCGATTGATGGCTATAAACCTAGCAGTGTGATGTGAACAAAACAATTGGTAGGTATTAGAACGTTTCCATGTGGCATAAACTGTAAATGTTACAATGAGCAGAAGCAAGAACGACATTAAATCGTAACACATCTTCGCTTCAACCTCTTTCTCCCTCTATAAATTAACAGCCGCAACCCAGCAATAAGTCACCCCACTCAACGCTCACGCATGTGGACGTCATGAAAAACCAGTGCATCGTATGAAGGCTCGTAATAATATAACATCGCATCGGCTTCACCTCACATCATGCGGTTGTTGTTGATGCTAATGTTAAAAGCCTCATAATCTGACTAATGCCTTAGATTAAAGCAAAAAAATAATAAAATAAAAAGCCTATGATAAGATTTCGCTCAACTGTCCCATCAGAAAGTACTTACTAAGGTACCATTCTCCTCTCCCTTCCCTCTCATCTGCCCGCCTACCTGGCACCCACACACACGCCGCACCCAGTCTTCTATTATGTTGAGGCCCTCTTCCAGGCACAGAGTCGCATCGTTGCCTGCCTGCCAATGCCCTGCGCGAAGGAATAGTCCAAACTAATGAGGAAAAGGAGGAGGAGGAGGAGGAGGAGGAGTGAGGGAGCTCTCAATAGCATGCATTGCTTTTCCAATAATTGCTTTGACACCACAGTTGTCGCCGTCGACAACGACGAGTTCAAAGGCCCTTGGTGTAGTCGCAGTGCCTTCCCATGGATCGGCTTCTACGCCCACATCCCCTATTGCCATTATTGCCCTGTCGACAACAAAGATGCGTGTTATTGTTGGCAGACAGCCTGATGGGTCCGTGATTGACGACGACAGCGACGACGGCGTCGAGAAGCGTCACGTAGCCAGCGTTGCAAACAATGACGACGACGACGGCGAGGCAGCCAATGTTGGTCGGAGGCTGCTTATTACAACATAGAAATACCGTACTTGCGAATTTTTCGTACAAAATTGACACCTAGTGCTGCTCACTCGAGTCGCCATGCCTATCACATAATAATGCTTCAAAAGACCCGCAACCACTTTGACGCCATATAAAGCCAAGTATTTGGTAAGTTCTCCTCCTCGCCTTCCCTTCCATCAAATGAGGCCCCACTCACCACAACATCATTCCTCCCACCCACCTAAAATACCGCCAGGACAACTTGAATCACAACCCTTTCCGCCGCATTGCTCAACATAGCGAAGGAACTCGAAAAAGTGTTGCCACCCAACAACCAACCAAAACTCCTCCGATTTTCGCTCGCGAACCTCATTAACAAAAAAGGGATCCCTACACACACACACACACACAAACATGCACATTCACGGTTACGGAACTAAAAACGAGCTCTAGACGATCTTGAAAATATCAGTGCGCATGGATTTACGTGTAACGAAAAATTAGTAGACAGCAAGGCAAGAAATACACACCTCGAACTGCAAAACTAAAAACACACATACACACCCGAATTCACGAAAAGAAGGCCTACCTATAGTAGGTGTGAAAAAAGCTCTTAAGCGCTTCTCCCTCTCCTCCTCACCATCGTCTTAGTGTTGACGCAATCAACAGCGCAACTCATCAACCTGACAATTAGCCCAGCCCTTCCTCCCCTCAACCCATCACCGCTACACTCCAGTTAGTCTGCTAAGCTTGTGAACATGCCATTCTCACCCAAAGCTTGTGCCCAACTACATAAAGGGTCACACCTACCTCTATGCCATACAACACGCACCGCTATCGTCCATGCCGACATCCACACCGCACAACCGAGACGAAGACGCCTCCATCATCAAATGTTACCTCAACACCACCACCATCACCACAGTAATTTTGTAGCATCCGAAAAGGAAAAAAAAAGCAAACAATGATAGAGCCGATGTGCGAATGTCCAATGTACTGCGAAGCTAGCGCTTCCAAAAATGCCTACTGATAAAACACCTTAAAAAGCAAGCGTTTGAGAGTGCTACAAAGTACAGTGCGTAGTGATGCAAAAGCCTCACTAGTCCCTCTTTTGCTTCTGCTGCGTCCACCTCGACCAGACACCAACTCATGCCATCAAAGCTGAATCTACTATTAAGCCATCACCGAGGCCCTCTATACAGCACGTTTCGCAAAGATCACATCAACACAAAAAAAACCCTGGTCCTCAAGTCAATGAGTAGTGAAGTCGCAAAGCGTCCCACGCCTTACACAAATATGTGCTCCACCAACACGGATATCATGGTAATGGAAGCCACGCACCTTTTACCTCGCACAAAATGCGAATAGACCTGCGGATAATCGATAAAAGCATGCTTCTGCTCAAAATGGGAAAGTGCATCAAATCTATAGCTACACAAAAAGCAGCGAAAATCCACTTACAGTAATCCACTTACCTGCGAAAAGTGTGAGGTGACAGCGAAGGCGAGAACGCACTCATTGTCGACAGATAATACCTCCATTCTTGGCAAAAGAGGAAGTCTTGACAGTAACTACAGCCACCTCTTCAACGTCTATTCCAGCATGTAAACGTATAAAAGGAGTGAACTTGAAGGCACAGTTATAATGAACACTTATTAGCACGAAAAAATGAATCGGCACCAAGTGCTCAGCAAAGTTAAAACACTTCTCAACAAAATTGTCTCACTTATCCAAACCCATCGTCATTAAAACAACAAACCGGTAACAAGTTGCCGTAAGGATTTCAAATTATCGCTTATTGTAGCAAAGCAAAACATGGACGCGGGTACACATTGCAGTTGCGAAAAAAACGTCCCAACAGTCACGTTATGAGGCCTTTGCGTTTGCATTAGCACGTGGACGCATAAAGGAAACCAGTCAACATTCAGAGAATGTAATAACATCTAAGAAACTAAAACTAACGCACCTTGTACCACACAAAAGTGTGATGCAAGCATGTTTACACCCAAAAATGAGAACGCACATCAGATCCATTGCAGCACACAAAAGACAGCAACAACTCATTAGCTGCAATCCAATCTTACCTGAGGAACGTGTGAAGCGATAGCTAAGGCGAGATTCCCATCCACTGCCGTCTCATAATACATTCAATCTCTACAAAACAAGAATTCTGACGTCAACTTCAGTGTTTAACCTAGCAAATACACAGATGAACGAATGCATAATAAAACATATAAAGAATGCTTATTAGTAAAAACAATGAGTACGTGCCAATCACCTGGTAAAGGTAAAACTCTTTTCAACAGAATTGCGATTCATTAATCAAAGTCTACAGTCATTAAAAAACAAACTAATTGACGAATCGCCAAAACAATACTTTTTAAAATAAAATTATTGCACAGCAAACAATGGATGTGACTAGAGCTTGCAGCTGGAAAAAAGTCCTAACATTCACACTATGAAGCCTTGGAGTTTACTCAGGCAAGTAGACAGGCGAAGGAAGCCAATGGACATAAAAAGGGTCTAGTAACACATAGCAAATTAGAGCCAACAAAGAAGCACCAAATACTTGCCAGGTTTTCAACTTATTCGAGCAAATCAAGCCCCAGTAACCGAAAATAATGGCCACCAAAATGAACACCGCTTGCATACCTCGCGCACAAATCTATCTAATCATATCAGTGGTGTCTAGCAAAACAAATTAACTTCTAATTTTTCTGCATCTTTTACATGCCCGAGATTACCATAAATGGCTACTTTTCTATTTTAGACGCAAGATTCAAAAGGTAAAAACGCAAGCAAAATAAATTATTTTGAAAGCGTAAGTAAGAAAACTAGCAGCAAACCCAGATACAAAAACGCGTTGAAATAACATTGTAAGAGTCTTAAACTCATATGATCCAAATTTAACTGGCAGCCTAGCCTTTGATTTGACATTTTTGTCGATAGGTTTTACTATTATTAAGTTTGATGTTTGTTACCAAATTAGTTTGTAAAGTCCATTACAACGTCCTTTTGTTTGTGATCTAGTGTAGTATTGATCTGTTTCCATAGTTTTTACATGATTTTCTAACAGAAATCTACATCTTTCTGCCTATTGGAGTTCTGGTACACAGGCAAGCGACCACCACAATTTCCGCAACGCCGCCAGTCTACGAACGACTTTCAAGAAGAAAAGTAGAAAAGAAAAAAGTAAAGTTGTGAACGTGATCTGCAGCGAATAAGGACGCACTGGTAAAATATTAGGAAGTATGCGGTGTTGAACGCACTAAAATGAGGCACTTTTTCACATAACAGCAAGATTAATACAAATTAGGACAATATGCAATCCAAAGCGCAAAATTTAGCTTACATAGGGTGTGTTTAAAAAACCTAGTAGCACAGAAGCATTGATGTGAAGCAACGAAATGACATGAAAAGTTCATTACAATTTATCGCCAAGGGGTATAATTGTGAGTCTACCTAGAATTACGTTAAAAAACGCGTGTCTTGGAAGTATAGATATAGCGTCCTGAGAAATCTCTTGAAAGAAAGCATGCCAAAATACCAGGACTGAATATATACATATATTTTTAGACATAGGAAATGGAGCTGCTGACAGAGCCCAGTGGTAAGCTTACGCGACTGGGGCAATACGGCCATCTCTGTGTGAACAAAATCGGAACCGGTGGTCATAACAAACAGAGTATTACAATACCACACATAAATGATGCAATAAGAAAGTCCTTGGATCAAGTTGTGGGTCAATCGGGGAGGCCAGGTAACGCAATGGCAAGCACTGGGTAGGGAACTAAAATATTGCAGAGCGTAAGTGACGTTATGATGGACCCCCGCTGGACAGAGTTCCAGCCCTCCCCTTCAAATGTACAGACTACAGCTATAGATGTATGAATTAAACAAAAGTCCTAAACAATATTCTGCCTTGGTTAGCTAAATGTCGTGCTTATTGATTATACAATGCTTTGATTAACTTCGTAACTTAATTTGGCTAGATATTTCAACGCGTTATTTGGTTGGATATTGGGTGCTAATGTCATCGCAAAGCCGTTTTGTGGTGAATTATACAAAATATTTGAGGTTATAGGGAGGTGAACTATAGCCTCGTTCGCCTTAAATTGCCTGTCTGCGTATGCTTTATTTTGTTGTAGTAATTATGTACATTTCGGACACTGAGATTAGGTGTCGCCTTGTGTTGGAAACTGCTACCAAGTCCTGTGACTGTAAACTACACCTAAAGATGAGGAGGAGGTGGAGGAGGTATGTCTTCATTTAGCAGAAGTTTGTATCCGCGTGGTCGACGACAACACACTAGACAGTGCCTGATCTTCGGAAGTGGAAGCGAAGGTCTGTATGTAGAGAGGAGGACAAAGGTGGTATGTGCATCTTTATTGAGCCCAAGAGTCGAAGCAATAAGTTGCAACTGACCGTGCAGAGCTCGCTAACTGGGAAACATTGCATGTGGATGGATTCGTAAAACTGCCTTTAAAGACGTTTGTGTAAGCGTAGCGTGGTTAAGGTTTGCGATAGCCCTTTCCATCTCTATCAGAATAAATGCGGTAGTGTTACCTCTTCAACCCACTGTGTTGGTACGTGAGCCCCAGCTCCCACCTCTTTGGAGAAGCATTGCTTCCTATTATGGGTTATTTTGTTCTCCTCTGCTTTCAAGATGCGTGAGATGAAATGTATACATACAAGCATGCATGCATGTCTACTGAAACTATTATCAGCACAACCTCCACTACAGGAAGGTGCACATGCCTTATTAGTGTGTTACTAAAAATGGCTCAGGAGGAGGAGGAGAAGGAAGGCGATTGCTGTCGCATCTCCATGATTCCATGCAATGCGTACCTGCTGACAGTCTCTTCTGTTGCAATGTTTTGGAGGCGGAATGCTGTTGCTACTGATTAAACGCTCAGTAGGAGTTGCACGTCGAGGTAGTTGATCAGGCATTGGCTAGGGTGACAGGAGGGTCGCAGATAGACCGATACCGCAAACAGAGATCGAGAAGGAAAAAAAGGGAAAAGAAGTCATCCATCTACACTCATTTCGTTAATATTTGCGCTCTGTCACATATTCAACAAGGTGACGGTATTATTTTATAAAAAGACGTATTGAAAACGTGGTCATTGACTAGTCGTTAGCAAGTTCCTAGGAGTAATTCTGAGGAAGGAGGGAGACCAATCCTACCCTTACTATTGCCAAACCAACTTTTACGTCGTTGTACAACTACTCGCAAGCGATGCAAAGAAGGAAGGTGGTAAAGAAGAAGACCCACCTGTCAGACGATGAAAGTGCTGCGTACTGATCCACCCTTCACCTACAGGACCTCACAAGCAGTGTGACCGCTTACACTAGTCAATCGAACAGTATATTAGGGACTATCGTCACAGGATGTTTCAATAAATACTCAAAAATAGCCATTGACACCTCCGCCGCGACCATTAAAAGCCACGTTAACGAGTAGCAGCCCACCCACCAACCCGCCTGCTCACACTCTCGCAAAAGGCAATGAACACACGCACACGCCAGAGAAGTCAATTAGCGCACATTTAAGAAGTGGAGCTATTGCAGCTTATGCAAGGCAGAGAAATGCGTCACAAGACAAACACTTTTAAAACAGGCAAATTTTCCAACGGAAGTGATCTCGCGTTCAAGCCTTTGGCGGTAAGGAAACATTCGCCCACCTGGTGAGGCAGGACTCCACCAACAGTAGCAACAACGACCAGATCCGAATTCGAGTGCCACAGATGGTTTAGCAACAGCAGCTATAGTTATTATGTATCATCAACAAAAGCTTTTTAATTTATCCCAAACAGGTTTCCTGAGTGAACTGTCTTCTAGATTAGGCCCATCCCAAAGCTTCTCGCCTTACGTTTGCACAACATTAAAACATTTGAACCACCTAATTCGTTAACGCTCCTGCGGAAAGAGGCAGTAAAAAGGGATTGGAGAAGTGCTCATGGTGTATGTTGTCTGGTATTACGCTATACGAGGTTAGAGGGTTCCCCACACGTACACATTTGGATCACGACTGATCAATCAGTCCGATGAAAGCTGTCAGTTACTTCCACTTCTCAGATAGGAAAAGGTTTCAATTTTGTTGGGTGTTGTGTCGTGTTTTACACCTTAAAGGCTTTGATGAATACCACCTTTTAGGTCGGGATATTGCTACTTTTGTTTGTCAAGGCCTTTATTACTGTCTCTGCTGTGACCAATACAGTGTCCAAGACGTGACGAATCCACGTTGGTACAGCCATTAATGCATGTGGTGTTGGTGTTGGTGGATGTAGCAGGAGGATTCTTGATTCTTGCTCCCATTGTCGAGCGGTGAGCTGCATGCGTCTTGAGTGCATTCAGCAGGTGCGATTTGAGTAAATGCAAGTCCAGATTGTTAAGATTTTACTTCGAATGTGACTTCGATGTGCAATGCACGCTGTTGTTAAATTAACGCCTAATTTTTAGATCAGAATGGCCGCCTTATCGTATAGCTTCACCATGAGCAAGATTGCTTGTTAAAATTCATTTTGTTTTTGTAGATTCAAAAATTTTTTAAAGAGTTGAAGCAGATTCTGCAAATAGTTTTGAATAATGAGCATGAGATTTATTTGCAAATGGCACTTTGAAGGCACTATTGTCAAAATAAGGGACTAGACTGATTGTCTCTAAGTTTATCAAGCGTTACTTAAATTGACAACGAAGGCAGCATAATTAAGAATGCAAGCAGTTCAGTTTTGAAATGGAGACACTCGAGGTTAAGATTGGTTGTAAGGATGAAGTCCTGTGCAATTGCAGCATAATTAAAGGGAACCAATGATGCTCAACCAAAAGGGGACTGGTTAATATTAATGTTTTTAAGTGTGTTTTGTGAGCGAGGATAGGGAGGACAAAGTTTGCCTGGTCTTGGATGCCTGAGGCTTTCCAGTCGTGATTACTTTAGCCCTGCCACCACATATCTGCCCGTATTATGTGAAAGATGTCTAGGAATATCCATTTTTTATAGCAAGGGTGGTAGAAGGAAAGGAGAGGAAAAGAATGAACCATATACAACAGCTGCAGCGTCCTGAGGCTTCCTTGAAGACAAAGGAAGGCAAAACACCTGGGCAGAATACATATATTCAACAGACAGGGGAAAATGAGGTGTCGGCATGGCCTAACGGCCAGCCTACGTGGCTAAAGCAATATGGCCACCTCCGTGACCCTGACCGAAACCAGCAGTCCAAGCAAACAAAGTGCTGCTATAGGCGTGTTCAGTACCAGTGTGCCAGCAGAAAGTCCAAGAGCTTGCCCCATTAACTAATGACAATAGCTATTCTTACAAATGCTTAAGTGGGATGAATCCAAGATTGCTTTTACTTTCCATATTAATTTGCACTTACAGATTCGTGCAGAGTTGTGTCTAGCATGCAAAATAACATTGTCAAGCGATGACTCGTGTAAGTTACACCTGCATTGGAGCTAAAAAGACCCATTTCTAGATTCGGAGAAGAGGTGATATTTGAGAAGAATGGGTGGGGACCGTTATTATTGCACTTTTAGCAACAAAATAGAGTAAAATGAAGGTGAAAACATGTTGCTGAATTCTATTCCGATAATACCCACAAAACTTAACAATTTGGTCCTCCATCTTAATTGCAATGTATCACGTATCGTTTAAGACCAAAAAAAATGCTAATAATGTTTATAATTTCAAAACACATACCAACTGCATACTATTTTAAGCGCAACAAGCCTTTAAGTTAATTAACTAGCACATCGATTTTGAGGTCATCAGCGGTAACTGCTTTCTACCTCGTTGTTGAATTGGGTCAGTTGCTCCACTAAAATGTAATAATTATGGCAGAAGAGGGTGGTGATTTTCCAAGACTTATCCTACTTACTGAGATTCGCTTGGCAAATATGAGCTTGCGGGACATGAATATCACTGGAATGCATCGCGTCTGAATGGAGCATAACTTGCTGATCTGGAGTTCGTTTACGAACAATTCAAAATCAGGATTCTGCCTCTAATCTTAATTTACATACAACTCATGTAAGGATATTTTGCATTTAATGGTTTCTTGCCATGTCTGTTTTGCACAAACTGACAACAATTAAACTTTACTGTCTGTTCCTAAGACTCCAATCACTGATGCACAGTAAGATTGCTTCACACGAATCGCCATAGTACTCATATCCAGAAAGTAGGCACAAACTCTTAGCTTTTTGATGTATTTAACAGCTCTAAGGTTGTAGCTAGAAGCCTTCAATACAAGGCGAGAAAAGGATTCAATTGCAAAAGAGTTGTTCACCACGTTCAACCGCCATCGGAAATGTTATGACTAATTGCATAGATCACTGTGTGTGTAAGGCGTTACAGAAGTGAAGCGATGCCAAATTAGCCTAAATGCACTGCGATCTAAGTACTTCTTAAATTGTCTCAAAGTGGATCCAATAAGGTCTCGACTGTTGAATTGCAAAGGTGCCAAAACGTGGGTCTCCACTCAAACTGTAGCATTTTGTGCCGTATAGCTGCACTAAGAGTATGCAGTAACAAAAAGCAAGAGGGTATGGATATTACACTGCGCCATATTTTGTTCATTTCAATCTACAAATAACAAAGAGTAGGTACCGAATGCTAGGTTTCCTGCGCTTTGGTGAAGTGCAGTTTAATTGTAGGACGTTTGGTGCTCAGGAGTGAAAAAATGTAATGCGGATGATCTCAATACGAAAATTACATAGGTGCAATCTGTAATCTTGGATTTTCATCTTCAAATATTTAGTTCGATACTTAGCTATTTTTTCCATCGCTAGCAGCTGTGACATTCCTCGCTATGTGCAATGAAACTTAGGACCGGCCAATAATTAAGTAGCCTATTTTGGCGAATAATGATTTAATGACGCAAGGTTATAAATCTGAACTCCATCAGATTTAAAACCTAGAGGCCTATTCCAATCATTAATTACCTACGGTAATTCTCGTATCAAATTATGAAAAGTAGTATTTGGCCCATGATAAGAGCGCCTATTTCGTCACAGATATTTGATAATGCACGATTGCGCACCCTCAAACAATGGGGCATCTCTGTGCCTAAAAGTGATTTAAGCCAAAAGTCATCTTCATGTTTGTTCTGTAAGTGCTTTAACAAGGGTACGGGGCAAAGCTCTTCTCTCTTCCTTACAATCTAAATCGGCCGGAATTGAAACTTCACCTTTGCTTTCTTTTGTAACTGCTTGCGGCAGTTTTAGCAAAGAAGGTTGCAATCGTGCAAGTATGTGCAATTTTGATATAGAATCTGTCAACAATAAAACCGATCACTTGCCGTAGTTGTCACTTTACAATCCCACAACGTAGGCTTGGTCGAAGCGCAATGATCGTATTTTGGCAACGAACTTAGAAATGGCAAGGATGCAGAGTTTCGTTTGTTTTTATTAATATTAATGAAAATTTGCTCGTTCTCTTCTGTAAGAGACCACAGCAGCTCCCGTTTTGCAATCAGACAACTTAGGTGTGGCCAATGTGTAGGGTGTCTCTTGTGGCAAGGAAAGCTGGGACACTATGGGTCTAGGGACGCGCTCTCTTTTCCTCTGTTTTGATCGAGAGTTGCTCAGAATTAAGTATCAGCAGCTTTCATCCTTCTGTAAATTCTTGCAACATTTTGCTTGTGAAGTCTGGCAATGTAGATGCAACCACAATGCAAACTATTTATACTGACAAGGAAAACTGAGAGCATGCAATAATAAAGAAAAATGCAAAATAGAGAAAGGTATGCGAACTCAGGGCAAGGATGAAGAGGTTCAGATTTGAGCAGTGACGATGCAGTTATGTGAGATCATGTGGCAATGAAAAAGAAGTCGAATAGGCTAAATCCGGCTGCGCATTTTGCAAAAAGAATAGGTTGCTGAAAGGAGTAGGAACAAATTTCATGCTTCCCAAACACTTGACTTTACTTCCCATTGATAGCATTATGCAGATAAATCGTTTTTTCCACACCTGCTCTTGCTTTCTCAGCCTTCTCATCCATGATCCATTTGTGTGCCACATTCATTTCTTAATTCATTTGTGTGCATCGTTTCAACATTATCACATCTGTTGTCTAGTGTACATCACATGGAAAGGTCGAACTATGATTGACCTCTTCTAGTGCGCTATCCGAAAAAATCAAGTTTCTCACTTAGCCGATTTCTTTACACCCATTTCAGTTGCATGGCTAGATAAATGAAAAAATAAAATCAGTATAGAAACGGATGAAGAAAATTAAGGAATGAATGAAGAACACTGAACCGCAGCTCCATATTCACGAACTCTTGCATCTTCGCCTCGATCATAATCGTGCCTTTGTCTCTTTCAGCTTAAAATTCTTATTACTTTACTCCCATCCATAGCGAATGGAACACCATTGCCATTTGCAATGCGGAATAGCAATTGGTCACGGCATAGAACTAGGGTAAGCATCAGAATAGTCTGTTAACTCAAGGGCATTTTCAGAAGTAAAGCACCGATTCCTTTAATCAAAATTAACCTCTGGACTACGCTTGCTGTGTTGCAATTACTATTCACGTCTCTAAATCTCAAGTAGGCAGCAGCATCTGGAAACCTGCTGATGTGAAACAACTTGCCTGATATTCATGTCCCACTGCAAAAGCACTGTAGCACGGTACGCAAGTCTAGGCTTGACTAGACCTGACTAATTTGGACTGAATCAGAATAGACTAGATTCGCATCCCAGGCTAGATTATGACAAGCTCGAGTAAGGCGCCTTATACGATAGCGCTCTAGGTCAGCCCTAACACTCTACTTCGGCCAGCCCAATCAACTCGACGCATCTTAATGCCATGTGAATTGAGGCTCTCTCTTTCTCGTTGATATTAAATATCAAGGTGCACATTTAAGAACCCGGTTTGATAAAGTCGCTGAGCTGGGTGAGGAGGAGACCTCTTGTCCACTCCATTCTCATGCCAAACTCCAGCATATTGCTGTTAACTGTCTCCTTCGTCTGCCTCTGCGCTCAATATGCTTTATGGTATTGCATTTCGCATTATGTCCTACCATGTGTACTCCATGCATCCAACTCTACAATGCATGTACACTGAGATATTTTACCTTTGTTTTCCACTTTGGTGACACGAGAACATCTGGCTCCTCTGCCTTCCTCGCGCTTCTCTCACCTTCACCTCCTTCGAATCGAACATCAATTCTCCACTCTCCCCTTCTGCTCCTTCTACCTCTTCCTCCCCCAGCGTCCTCTTAGTAAGTATACGTCTTTTCTCCACTAGTCTCTCTTAAGTGCAAATGATTAAATCAAGCAAAGAAGCATGACCAGATTAGGTCAGCACAGGCCAGACTGGATCTGTCCAAACCACACTGTACCTAAAGCTAAACATTGTCTTCGCGTACCTAGCTTGCGTTGCCGACAATCCTCCGATTCGAGTTTCATTTGGCTACTTTTGTTTGTTCTACATCACTTCGTTTTAATTCCATTTCTTCATTCTCCTCCTTCTCCCCTTCCTCCACTTAGCCCCTCAGGGGTAAAGGTAAGCGCGTTGCTACTGCTTCGTGATTCGTAGGCTGACCGAACTCCTGCCTACCTATCTCATTACCCACTTCCTGCACTCACCTTGCAGAGAATCCCTCTACATCTTTGGTCTATCTGTGCCCTTTTCACTATATGTCTCCGCCTGCCTGTCTGCTTGTCTACCCAGGTGTGTTATTGCCCATTTCACTTTTTGTCTTTTAGGAGGGCCACCCTAATTGGTTTTGCGTGGACAGAGGTGGGAAGGTGTGTGCGTATGGACTTAAGTGTATATGAGTGCAAGGGCTCATTCTCCTTATTATCCACTTCAAACGGTTCCATCCTGAGCCTAGTAAGATCTCTCTTGGTCTTTCGTTGGATGGCCAGTCGGTTGTCATTTACTTTTAACTCTACATATCGCCAACACTTTACCACCTACCGACTCACTTCATTACATTTAGTCTCGCTCTTCCTCCTGTGGCTCCCCTACTTTCTGCCTTCATTCAGATTAAAGTGAGATGAGAGTAGCACTTAAGACGGCTACAAGGCGCAACTGCTTAAGAGAGGCACGTTAAGCATTGCAGCACGTAAAACTTCCATGTCAGGTAGGGGCGATTTGTTCATGTTGCGTGCGTGATTGCTGCAAACGATTGGATGCGGTGCAAGCGGTAGTAAATGAAGGTGGCGAACCTGTTGTTCGACCGCTGTTCAACTCGAAAAAAGAGAGCCATAAAGCCTCATCCCTATGCTGAGATGATACCGGAGATGCTGAGGACGCGTCAACCTGATACGAGATCAGCCGCATCCTGGCTAAGACCACGCTTTCTCATTAACACTTCGGATTAGATAACAATGTCCAAGAGGAATCGATGTGAAAATTAGCCGACTATCCTTGGAAAGGAGGAGGTAGACGACCAAGTCAAGCTGACACTATAGACTTTCAAGCACACAGTTTCGTGCATCAACCATGAAGCAACTCCCAACCCTTAGTCACGATCAGATGTTGTCGACTCCGAGCACCGGTTCCCACTGTTCCACGACTTACTCATGCTCTAGCCACAGCAATCTGATTCGTCCGATTTGACATTGACAGTGACAGGGAATTCTACCCTCGAATAAACTGCCATTAATTGACATTGACCTTCACGCAAGCACTTTAGTAAGTACCGCACAAACTAGCAAAATTTAACAAGCGCACCCTAACCCTAAAGCAATCCAAATCCCAAACAAGTTGAGTTTTGGAGCCCATTGTGCTAGTCAAAGCATTGCGATAATATCATTCGAACAAAGGACTACCATATTTACCCACTGCGAAAGGAAGCGAAGTGAGATGTTATGCAAAACGTGCCGACTAGACACAATTTGTTACTATTTCCCTTTAAAACATGAGAAAACAATTACGAGAGGCAACAAAGTAGAAGCAATTGAAACTGAAGCTGTACAAATCGGGCATAACAGAGCACAGTGACACTCAGATGATATCCTAGGTTCTCCTTCAAAATGGGCTTTCGCATATCAATCTGCTTAATTTGTTACATCTTCGCTAGGAAATGAGAGACAAATTGGGTGACAACAAATTGTAGAATAGTAATTGCAATCAAAGCGAGACCGGAAGGGATAGAGTAGACCGCAGTGTTATAACTGCGGTGTCTCAATGTCCATTGCCATTACAGGCGCTTTCCAATGTAAATAGGCTTACCATGGAATCATTTACCACGAGAACTCTCATAAGCGATCGCAGCAGAAAACAGCCTTCTGATTGTGCTTATCACAGGTTGTTTGCGCTTATTTAAGAAAGTGATTGAATATGAGTTTATTGTGTTGTGCTCTTGCACGCCGTTCTGTTGCTCTTTCCATTCCCATTCACGGCGAGAGCGCAAAAACTCACTTGCATGCCAACGCAGAGAGATGAAGGCACACGAAAGAATTTTGCCTGCTGTTAATGACTCTGCGGATTCTGACGAAGTCTCACGGGAAACAATTAATTTCCACGTGTTGGTGACCCTTGTGCGCCCGTCTAGCAGCATCCTACTCATCTCGTCGAACGCCTAACTGTGAAGGTCTTATCAGTGCATAAATTGGCGAAATCGCGAAATCTGCCAATCCTTCTTTCTGTGTCGACCAGCTTAAAGCCGCGCATCATTGCAATGCTGGGGCAGGAGTATGAAGTAGTAGAAGCTTGCGTCACAACAACAACCGAAACGTCTGCTACTTAATCTAGAGGCGGAACGCCAGGCCAAACCATGCAAGATGAGCTTCTTTCTAGCTATTAAACTGAGTTCATTGCCAACTTTGCCACTTGTTTACTAGAAGCAGAACCATTCGTAGGAAAAATTTTAACTTTACACTGGTAATAGCAGCAGGATAGACAAGAGGGGACTGCAAAGCTTATAACGCCGATATTCGCTGTTTTCATCACGCATTTTGTAGAGGCAGATGCGAGGGTGTGTCAGAAAACCTGTTGATTGAGGATTAAACTATCCGTTCATATGGTCACTGACATCGACTGCGTCTAAAAAGCTTAGTCAAAGCTTTTAAGAAGCAAAGCATTGAATTCTCAATTAATTATTGACAATGCAGAATGCGGCCCGTAAAATAAGAAAATGCTTTTCGCGATCTGGCCTTACTAAGGGATAAGCCACAAATAAACCTAAAATAAACAGATCCGGATACCAAATCGAGTGTATCCGTGGGGTCTAATAATGAGTAAACCCATCTAATCAAACGATGTCATCTTGGATCCACTCGAATTTGCCCGTAGTCTGCCACTCAGCGAATTGTTTTCCAAGCCAAATACCCTACGCCGTTGCTTTGCTAGTGAAGATGAAACGCTCACCAATTTTACACCTAACGGCATGTCTCTTGAAGGTGCAAGAAGAGGAAGGACAGTTGGAGCCTGTTTGATAATTCCTTGTCTTTTATCATTACAAATGGCACTCGTGGATCAACGCTGGCATTTTCCACTTAAAGCAGTCTTCAACTACATTGCAATGCGTATGTAATGCGTTCGTTATTTGCGTAACTCATCCATTCAGTTTCCTAAGTTTTACAACTTCCATCTGTGGTTATTGTGAGAGAACTCGTTCCTGAGGCATATCAGTAGGCCTTCCCACCACCTCTTCAATACGCCGGCACTACACTCCCTGCCCTCGAAGCACGGCATACCCCGACGTTTCTCCGGGCTTTAAAAAAGCTGTTGCCACTCCGTGGTTGAATACTAATGACTCTCATCTAAAAAATAAAAATCTTAAAAGCTTAATGGCCAAGTGTACCATATTTACCCTTTCCTTTTACTTGGCGTGGAGAACAAACTTGCTCCTTGTATTACACGGCATATCGTCGAACCTACAAGACCGCTATCCAAACGAAATGAGAATGCTTAAAGCCTGTGGTTCACTTTATGGGTTCGCCAGCCATTGCTAATAGAAGATGAGCATTTCATGTCATTGTGCCTCCGTATGGCGGTGATGGCGTGAAACGACAAGCAATCCTATAGCGTCTGGCTTTGGATAACGTGATTTGGCTGCCAGTAAGCACATCTCAGGTGCATTTTAGTGAAAGGCTTACAGTGCTTAGCTGGGTGGTTGCTGCTGATAGCACTGCATAAGTTGAAACAGCAACATCAGACCTGTTGTGTGACTGCGCCAAGGCGTTTCTTGAGTTGCAGGTTTCAGAAGCAAATAAGTGATCCACAGACTGTTAACTCAATCACCGCAACTAGGTCTTGTTCGAGTGATTGAGGGTTTCGTTGGGCGCTTCATAAAAGTACTCCTTCAACTAACAACTCAGAGGAGGCACATTTCAACAAGTCGAAAGAAATGGACCAACAAATAGATAACTGGGTTGGGAGTCCGTAACAAAGACATCGGAAGTTGTAATGCAGACTCAACTTGTTGCTGATTGTAGGAGAGTAAGTTTAGCGCACCTGATCTTTTAAAAGGGATCCAACTTCCTCCCCAATTAGGCCAAATTTCGAGAAGGATGATTGGGCTCTTATGCGATAAGCACAGTAACAGCTCTTTATTAGTTAATTTTTGCCAAACAAAAAGTTGATGACTTTAATCTTTGGTAAGCATAGAAAAGCTACTTTGTGTGGTGGCAACAAGAGCAACTGACCACCGATTGCAGGCGGAGGTGACGTTGATCAGTGAAGTTGAGAGGGGGATCTGGTCCCTATAATTGGCTAGAGAATTGTTGCCAAGGCACTTGGAGTCTCAAACGGCCCTTTGAAGGTGCCGCAAATTCATTCCCATCGTTTGCAACCCTATAGCTGTCCCGAAAGCTTAGGTGTGAGAAGGGACTCAGGGACAGGGAATATAATGAGTCGAGAATTACAAGTAGAGGAAGAGGAGAAGGAGAGGGTTCAAGAACTTGCCGTGGATCGGAGTAATAAATTGCATCTTCGTCATAAACAAAGGCGCGTTCGCATGGATTCGTGCCTTTGAGTTCACTTCTTTGCCCGTGCAATTTTCTGCAGTCCAACTCGTCCTGCTGCATTGTCGATCGATCCATAGATCGATAGACCACCAAGATAATAACAGAAATACAGCGACTGCACACCAGGTGGTCCTATCGATCCATCGACACATGCGCCAACTCATGTGGTTGGGTCAGCAACGAGGTGCTGGATGAGAAGAGCACAGGTAACCAAAATGAAGGCAATTTACCCATCCAATTGCTGACCCAGCTTCATCAAGGGTGCCGCCTTCACCACCTCTTTCTGACGAATACGGGTTGTACACCTTCAAGAAAAAAGGATAACAGAATTGCCGCATGGAAGAAGGAGAGGGCTTACGACTACACCAACTCATATAAGCCTTCTTTGAAAAAAAATGTTGACGCTACATTGATAATATTTAGTAGCAGTTCACATCCTTTTAGTCCACATGCCATCCGTGAACCCAACACCAACCTCCTGCCAGTGACTCGAGCAGACCTGTAGATGGTTTCACCCAACGGAAAAAATAGCATCACTCACGGAGGAAACAAGTGTTAGAAATTGCAGACACTCGAGTGGTGGCACAATTTTGAGGTACCACTAAAAGTACTACTACCAAAATAGTGTTTTAAAGTGTTGACAATCGGATACAACACTTTCTAGCAGAGAGATAGAGACATTACAGAAGACAACGCTGCAAAGGAGCACAGTCTCAAAATTTAAGTTAAAAATCCTTTAAATGCTGTAATTTGTGTCCAACAAGAAATGAGCGGTCAATGGTTCTGCCATCCTCTTTGGAACGCACTTCAACGCCTGTGCTTGCATGCCATTATACAAATCAAAACATCCAACAAAGTATTGAAACACTTAATCGGGCCAGCGGATTAACGTCCAGTCACAAATTTGTGTGGCCGTGAGCCCGCGTATCGCGGGGTTAGACCTGACACTTCCTCTTGGAGTAAAATTTTAATGCATTTGTTTGTGCATGCTCGACAAGCCTTTTGTGATGATGAGGTTGCATGTAAGAAAAAAACTTATCAGATTTTCTTTCCAGTTTTAGTGAATCCTTACCAAAGGAAAGCAATGGCAACATCTAGAAGAGCAGTAGCAGAAGCACTGCACCATGCGCTTGCGAAGAGTGTCTGCCTGTTTGGTGGGAAAATTCACCACAGCACACACGCCTACGGTTGTACTGTCAAGAAATTAATCACGCTACATTTAAGCTGGTTTATCCAACGGGTCAAACAGAACTCTAGAAGCACTAAAGGCAATCAGCCTTTGTCAGCTTTGTTGTTAACATTGCAAACAACCTTCTTGCTAGCCTTGATTTGGCGCTAAGTAGCACACGTCACGTATGTATGCTACGTAACAGCAAAAGTGAATCTGACCAGAGCCGTGAATACCGTTTCCTACATGCCTAAGAGCAATCTGAAGCAAGGTGGGAATCAGGCAAATTACACGCTTACATAGCTAAGACGATCACCTCACTGTCCAGGTGAAACAACTTAAGGATAGGCGTTGGCTGCATCCACGCATTAATCGCAGTGATGGATGCCTGCAATGGAGGACGCGACTTTAGTGTAAAACATCACACCACCCCAACCCTACATAAC
Organism: Taenia hydatigena; assembly: GCA_036345935.2. Lineage (NCBI taxonomy): Eukaryota > Metazoa > Platyhelminthes > Cestoda > Cyclophyllidea > Taeniidae > Taenia > Taenia hydatigena. Next base: position 6,700 of record JADWOT020000684.1, on the reverse strand, counting down.
GACAAATTTGGCACCCATCCACTGTTTTGGCAAACAATGTCCACTGGGTGGCCATAATGAAAACGACGTATACACCTATTTGTAATGAAGGCACTCATGTACTGAGGCAGTTCAAAGTCATTCAGATGAATGCTTGCAAGATTTTTGAACCTGGCAAGATCAGTCATCTCATGAGGGCGTGAATACATTGATAAACACTACGTCGCTGAAATAAAACCTTGTAATGTTGTTATTACTTTAGAGTGGATGCGGCCTCTACTTTAATATGCTCAGTAGTTGATGCTGACCGAATCAGAACAGGGGTTGTCTTCCAAATGTAGCAAGGAAGCATTAAGGTGTCAGCATTAAAAATTCATTTTTACCCTCTTTAAAATGAATAAAGTGAGGGCTATGGAGTAAAACGTGACTTCAAAAGTCAAAAAGCATTAGATAAAGCAGCGTTATATTAATGAAATGTATTTTTAAGATGAGTTTTTAGCCTTACACAGTCCCTAAAATAGGCGATCCAGATGTGTCGGAGTAACAAGAGATGAGATCTGCATAAACACCTCAACTGCGCTTCCTCGTCACTTTTTTGGAAGATGGCAGTCACCTCAAACGAGTGTTAAGTTATGCCCTTATCGCAACCCAGTTACTCCCCCTTTAGTACCCATTGCAGATCAGCTCTAAGCGCTCTGTAAAGAAATGACTATAAAACTCAATTCGACAAGTCAGTAGTATTTCTGGAACTCGATTTTCTTAGCTGGAGATGTTTTCTCCCCTAACACCTCTGCTCAACAAGAGCTAAATGGACCAACCGTCTCCCATTATACCACACCTTTTGGCTCTTAATTACAAACCAAGTAAATTAACATATGATTTTGCCATTTAGTTTCATTCCACCTATCTCTGCATTCTTATGCACCCTTGCTTTATTCCTATGATGCATTGTTCTGCGTTTGTCTACATTTACACCTTCCCATCTGTTGACATACAAATCCACACAAGTCATTATTATTATTCATTTAAAACAAGTTATAACATTCTACACTTCTCTGTCCAATTTATGTGAAGTCAGCTAACCTCGCAAGCATTTAATTTGTACTGCTCCTACTTTTGTCCTTTCGCTGCATACCAACGCGTCAGTACACGACTTACTAACCCATTTCTGAATCAACCAGCAATTGTGCTTCTGTCAATTTATCTCATGTACATCTGTGATGCTTTGCCCACCGAAATCATAGTCATTTGTACACTATCGTGTGACACTGCGCACGGTGCTACGACGTTGAAGCAATCATTCATGGATAGCGGCTTCACTTTCTCCTGTTCCACTTGGTTTCCTCTTTGCAGCATATCCGTATTTTCCCCTGACTATTTCCAATCGGTTGGCTTAACATTTCCGCATGGGCAACCAGATGCAGAGTTTTACGAAAAGGCGGATCCAGTGACTATGGATATGCTGAACAAACTGTCACTAAAAATGTTGAGGAAGTGCAGTACAGGGCGACGGATTAGACCTTTTTAAAATAATTGCAAGAAGTGTATGACACGTTCCTTATTCTTCTCTTATGTAACAGTGATCCACGGAATCGCCGCTTTTATACTTAAAAAATATGTAATTACCTTAATATAATCAATGGTGAGGTTAGTTTGATACACGTAAACCGCGCATTTCCATCCTCACGAACGTCAACAAAAGCAATTTCGTCGGTCATAGCGCATTATCTTATTGCGCCGACTACAATCGCAGATCGATCGTGGAGTCAGAAATCTTATTTGAAAACGCTGCAGCAATTAGAAGATCCACCACGTACGTTCTCACACTTCGTTCACGTTTCCTTTCAAAATCTAATTTCATTTGTAGCACGCTTTTTATTGCGATGGACTCGCTGTCTTATTCGCTAACACATCGCTTCCACCACGTATTACCTGCTAAAAGGCATTTTCCGTGCTAGTATTACCAAAGTAAAAACCATCAATTCCTGGCGCTAATCACGTATCCTCGGAGACGTTCACATGATTGTGTGGATATACAATTTTCGGCCAAAAGGAGTAGGATGTGTTAGCACTTTTCTCCTTCAAGTGTGAATGCTCTGCTTTTACTGGTCGCCTAATCGCAGACGGACCTCATTTAGTTGAAGACTTCTGCAATGCAACTAAGGGAAGAAGTGACAGCACAAGAAGTAAGGTCTCAGTTTGTAGTCTGTCAACAAAGCAGAAGGACAACAGTTGCCTGTTTTCTACTCCGACGCCATCCTATGCATAGCTGACCGTAAAAGCGTCCAGTGTTAGCAAATACATACGGCTCATAACCTTGTGTAAGGGTGCAATATCAATTTATTTAACCCTTCAGATGACCCGACATCCTATCTGCGGTTTCAGTGTTAAGCCATGTGATCTCAAAAAGAACCTTAATTCCATGCGGAAACCAACTACTACACAGTTTTTGCCGAACAATGTATAGTGCCCCGTTATTACAACATTAGCTTATATGCTAAAGTAAGCCATCCCCCTATACCTTCACCATTAAGGCATTTGATCTCTAAAATGCGCTTATGTCTTGTCCAGCAGTCCGGCGTCACTATTACTACCGAAATCACCTCGAATTGATTCCTGTAGTGTACTTTTGGGTAAGTAGACCTTCAGCACTCATTTTGTACCCATTTGACTCCTTAAACTATCCTTTGCTGTGTTCAGGACTTAATTTTTACGTCATCAGGCATCCAAATAGCCTGAAATTCTGCTCAGTAGCCTATTTTTTGTTATTATGTCCCTCCAAGGTGTCAGTAAACTCTGCCAAGGGACAGATGACCGCGTCACTTGACCTCTACAATGAAATAAAACTGTGTCTGGGAGTGTAATTTACGTCATTTGTCCTTCTCTATGATTCTTGTCCGTGTTCTTAAATTTAATATTACACAACTTTGTTTTAATTGAGTTAACTGTCTTCTAAGCTACAGCAGCCCTCCGATTCCCTCCTCTTAGCCAAAAATGCAAATCCTGCCAATGCAGTATGTCTCATTTGTAAATTTGTTGTGCTCTACTGCATGTGCTCCACAGTCATATTCAAAGCACTATTTTAGAGATTCATTTACAGAGGGAACGTGTGGTTATGCGAATTAGGAAACCTGGCTAATATGTTACTAAGTTGTGTTCATTTCGCAAACAAGGTAAAAGTAGACAATTATTACTGGCTGCAAAACTGCGTTAAACCAATTAGGTTTACGTTCCTAATTCGTTTAATTACTACGCTGCCTAAATGCTACCTAATTCGTAGTGAGTTCTTACCTACAAGCAGCGGCAAAGTTGTCACCGCGCAACAATGACTGTAACATACCACACCAGAGGACCCAATGGATTTATTTTCGACATTGTTCATGTCTCTTCTACCTTCAAACTTCGCTACGAAGTTCATGTACGCTGCAGGTGCCTAAGAGACCTAAAATAATTGCGCCAAGCTAAATTTATTAATATGCCCGGAGCCTGTGTAAAATGCACCGCCTTTGTGCTATTATAAAATTGCGAGTCAAAGACTAAATAAAGTGCTTTTGGACGTGCTAGTTGAATTCCGAGCGCTTACTTGAACTAGCCTGAGGAGTGGAGCTATTTGCAGGGTGCTGATGTCAACTGAGGTTCACGGGCTTGCGTTTGCCTCCAAACAAAATCTCGCCAACCTCATTTTAAATGCACCCTGCGATTGCTATTGTGAAGTAATTCCATCCCGGCGTATCACATCCGCCAATCCACTAACGCAGTAGCAAGAGATGGGTCCCTCACAGAGCCGTGTTGCCAAGCAAAGCTCGTAAAGAAATCAATTCCCTTTTCTCCTTCTTTTTCACATCTTCCATAATTGTTGTGCTTAGTGTTTGTCACAGTGCTCAGAACTCAGGTCTTAGTCATAAGAGGAAAATCTGGAAATGTTGAAAAACAGACAGGGTCATATAAAACTTGTGCACACTGTATTCAAGCTTGAGTTAGGCTGGAAGTAGTTTCATTGTCAGTGTCATTCGGTGAAGTGAGAATGTTTGTAGTTGTAAGGAAGAGTTGGCTATTCGCCAGCCCACCTCAAATTTAGTTTGTTAGTGTGCTTTAAGGTCTGAATGGTAAGTAAGACAACGTTGAATAAGTAAACGGAAAACTTGACACTTAGATGATTGAAACTAAACATAGGATCCAAACTACATGTTTCTGCAGTTAGGCAGCGGCAGAGCGCGCATCACATAGTAAGGAGAAGACTAGAATGCATGCATCCTGAACGGCTAGTGCGGATTATGGTTGATCTTAGGCCGAAATAAGGAAAGAGAAAGGAAAAATTAAGTAGGAGTTGGTAAAAGCAGCAAAGAAAACGATGTACCTCCAAATGTATTAAAATTACTTCAGTCATGATAAAGACGGCAGGAGTCAAAGTGATTCTTACCTCTTCAGGTTACCGCAAAGGACTGCTGTTGATTTGGTCTTGAATAAAAGTGACATTCACCATTCTAGGCTATCTTTAGTCCTCTGTATGCAGCCGGAAGGATTATCTTCAGTTTACTTCAACCTTCTCCTTACGCAAATTGGCATTCTAGGAGTGTAATGACTCTTCATTTATCCCCGTCTTATAATCCGGAAGGAACAACCTGAATCAGTATTTTCTAGCCGATCTTAACCGGTAAATCAAGGGCAATGTTAATTCTTGCTTCACGTCTGTTACAACACCTGAGGTCGCCATTTTGGACACGCTTGCGTACATTCAGTAATCATGACAGAGGGACCACCTGGGCGTGATCACCAAGTCACCATCAATATTCTTTATCTTTGACGGCCACAACTTCTGTTCCTCCACCTAAACAAAACAATAGGGTGATAATCTGATAAATTAAATTCGTACTTTATTGTTTGCTAAAAAAATAGTCGTTTTCAACGCTTTTGTAGCAAAAAATCAGCGATAAGCCAACGAATGTAGGGAAGCGCTTTTATTCGTTGCTGTATACCGTCCTTTTTTAATCTACTCCTCAACAAAAACTACCTTAAAATTGAACGTGTTGAGCTCATGATCTCAGAGTTGTTTTAGCTGTGACTTCAGGAATGGGCAGTTTTGCACACAACACGGAGCCATGTCTCAAGGCATTATGCCATGTAACTGCATAGATTGATCTAAACTCTGCAGCTACTTACTCGTCACAACGAACTCCTGGTGTAATAAGGTACACTGAACATCCTAGCGCCTAGCTGAAGTCAAAGTCCCCGTGTGACCTCATTAGCATGGGACCTCGGATCATCCATGTACCGAAGGGGGTTCTTTTGCAGTGGTTCGGCATGCAATATTGTGCGGTAGAGATGTCTCATCACGGATCGTTTGCCCATTTTCGATACTCTTAGCATAATTACTGAATGCACTTTAGCAAGCAGATTAATTGTTTTAAAATAGGTGCAGGGACAGGGCCAGCACTGTCCAAGCTACGCAAACTACTTTATTTAATGTTGAGACGAATGAAGGAGATTCAGACTTGATGCGATCTTCTGAGGATGAAGTAGAGCCTTTGACGTGTGATTTGGTCATCGGATCATTTAACGAACCCACGATGATGAGAGTCATGCAGGCTGCTTGAAATTGGATGCAATTTGTACCACAAATTAGTCAGCATAGCAGCCCCATTTCATAAATTAAGCGCAAGCGAAGAGCTGTATGCTCCCATTTATCATCGGTTTTCTGGATCATGGTGGGTTGGGGGATCAATGGATGCCCTTGATACAGCGAACTTAATGCGCCTGGTAAGTAATTCAACGTCGCTACTCTCACACCTTCATTTGATCCGAGCTTGTTATGTGAGGGTTAGCAATTCAGAACAAAACAGTCCTCATATAAGCTCCTACTCGATTGTTAAAATCCTAGTTTATTTTGAACGAACTTATCCAGCTTTGCATAATGTCTGCCTACTGGACGAGAGTTACGCTGTTTAAAGCGGATATCTTTTGATTCGGCAGCAATGGAGTGCAGGCTATTGTAAATCCGTGTCACATCCTCTACTTATCTGGATTCCAACTTCGGTTTAGGCTTGAATCTCCCCTGTCTAACTAAATCCATTCCATTAAGGATCAAGAACAAGGATAGATGGAAGGTCCCACAGACCATAATGCCCGCCAACGCACGCCGGTCTTTGCAGTAAAGTTTCAGCAGAAGGGATTTAAATCTAATGGACTACCCCAGCCTACAAAGTTATCTTTATGCTTTCGCGATTTTATGAAGACCTTCATGTAATTTGTTGAAATTGGCCCTAAGTAGTTAATGAGATTAGCCCCTTTGGCGAATCGGCTCCTTCGTCCAGCTTAGGATTTGTAGGGTAAAATCGGAACCTCAAATTGTACCTATGACAGTGCTGTGCCTCAGATACGACCTGATCCTCGCAAGGCTGCACCAGGCATTCAACAATATTCCCATTGAAAAAGCTTTATTTTTTCTTCTGCGAGGCTAACGAGACCTTTGTGAGCCCGTCTTAGGGTTATTGCGTCTCACACAAGCACTCAACTTCGACTCAGTATTGGCAGTGGCGATTCACGACGCGGCCGACTGGAGCGCATCACACACGGTGATGGATATCTCATCTTGCTGATGGATAGGCATAAAAATCTATTCTCTGCAGCGGATTCGCTAACATCAATTATTTATTAGAAGAAAGCGATTAACAATGTGCTTCTCGAGACTTCCTCTACTTGTCGATTCCGCTCCATGTTGTGC
>JADWOT020001852.1:0-156796 GCA_036345935.2 Taenia hydatigena | reverse complement strand
GTGGTGAATTCTGCAAAGCAGCGCCATTGCAGGCGCCATCCACTGTGTCGATCAAAGCGTCTTATGGCCGTAATCAATTCCACCACCTCTGATGTGATACATCGGCCTCCAGGATACTAAGTCGGCTACATGCAATCATTTTGAGCATTTTGTGAACGATCTTTATAAGCGGGATGATGACGATTTTGGAAGAGATAAAGGGGAGGGAAGGTGGTTAGTGTGATCAAGATTCCTATCATTAAGCACTTTACACTTATTAAAGGAAATTCAAGTTAACAGTTATTTAAGCTAAATGATTAGCTGCTCATTGTCCGACCCTGCACTTTGAATTATTTTTGTCTTCCACTAATTCACTTCAACTCTGCACTGACTTGAAGTATTACAAGCTCGAAGGAATGGTACACACGTGCCAACTTTACAGCATGCAAGACCATTTACACAAGCCTTATTTAATAAGTAGTGATGACGTGACAAACCTTTAGAGTGTGTGAAATAAGTTAACTATCACTGACTCTGATAATGAGCTAATCGCAAAGCAATCGAGCTGGTTAGATTTGATTTAAGATAATTGGCGTTTTAGAACAAAACGCTTCATTTGGCTCCATTAACTGGCTTTAAAAGGCGCCCACGTATTAATTATCCTGGTACAAGTCAAGGTGATGCTGTTGAAACTCGGCGCTGTAGAAGAGAGCATTAGCGATGGATTAACAGACTGAACTCGCTTACCAGCAGCAATAATATAACTTCAGTTACCCTTGCACTACTATGCTGAATACGGGTGTGCGTCGACAATAAATCATCTTAGCAATGCAATAGTTTTTAAGCAGTCTTGGACCTCCCGGCAATTAAATCCCAAAACATCTACCTGCTTCACGGCCTTAGCATGCATTGTTCACCAGGTATAAGAATGTAGAACTGAAGATCTCGTTATTGCTTAGTTGAAAATATATGCGAACTTGATAGCTAATCACTCGTCAGTTGTCACATTTTTATGCAACTAATGCCATTGTAGAGGCCTATAAGCTTCGTTAAGAGGACTATTTGCTCAATCCATGGCAATACTAACCTGCCTAGAGTCTTTCTCAATTTGGACAATAAATTCACAGACCTAAAATTTTTCAAAACAGGCGCAATCATAGCTAGATTTAGGACTTTAATACTCTTCTAATGCGGTATTCGGCTAAACTGTGAACTCTATCAAGGATCACCGATGACTGAGAAAAACAGCCTTTACATTTGACAACAGTCTATCAGTACAAATCGCAGTTAAGATAAGTATCTTCCCATGCACCACATTATGCTGCAAGCCACCTATCTGGATACGCCTAATTATGAGCTAATAAAGCTTTTTACTCAAACTATCTCGAATCTTCAATGCATAAACAGATTTGAGGAAAAATAACTGTATTTCACACGATGAGAAGGAGTGATACCGCATTATCAGGTTAATGTAATCACAGTTCGAACTGCACTTAAATGGCACTCAAGGTTGATTAGGTCTCGCTTCTCAGTGGTGAAGACGATTTGAGGTCCATCTCGCAGTCCTCCTTTGCTCACGCTGCGAGAGCTTCAGAGCGCCCGTCAGAAATCACAACATGGAGCTGGTAGTAAGTTGAGTCTACCCGACTATCGAAAACTACTAATCCCTCAGTTTAGCCGCAAACTACGGTCTAGGTGACTTCTACTTTTTGTATATCATCAAGCATGACGCATTTGGCAGTTCATTCTCATTCTGCTTTGAATATTATTAGTTGTCAGTTAATCACCACTTACATCTTTCAGGCGAAATGCCAAAATAAGAAGATCACGGACCTCCGTCGAGATTTGGTTGAAAAGCTGTGCAAATACCTTGGCGTCGTTGACATAGTGAATGTTTGCACAGCGATTCCGAGCTGGGAGTGGATTCTCTTCCTACAAACGCCCTACTCATACATCAGCAAGTGGAAGTGGATTGACAGACGAGTCTACACCACATTGTATTCGGGCGTGTCACCTGCGCGCACAGCAGACATTTGCAAAGCCGTTGAGCAGCACTTTAATCAAATGCAATTTGACCATCAGTTCTCACGAATTCGAGCTCCTTACGGTGCGTATGGAACAGTCCGTTGCCTTATATACATTTCCATCCTGGCAAAGCGGGGCAGAGTCATTTATCCAGTGCGTCCATTGCATCTCTACAACATCGTATTTCTCAACATAGTAAATTCCACCCATCCCACATCAGTGCACGTTCAGACTCATCGTTTCTATCTTTCTCCGGATCTTAATCGTGCAGTGCTTTGCAGAGAATTGTACGAGCAATTCCTGAGAGAGGCAAAATTTGCCACGTTCCACTGCGTTCTTTATGTATTGAGCTTTCACTGTTTCCAAGGTGTGGCTTAACAATCATTACCGAACTACTAGCCATATTTAGGACCTTGTCGCCCACGCACACATTTGGAATTGTAATTATAGACGATGTGAGGAACAAGGAGGAAAGTGGGATGAACCTCTTCATGAAGTATGCGAAGAAACTCGGCTTCGCCAATAACTCCCCTCTATTGACTGCGCCTATGAACTGGCGAATATGGCACGTCAAATATAGTGATGGAGACATCACAAATCGCAGGGACATATTGGAATGGGTGTGCCAAGATGTAATTTGGAGGCGGATGCAGGAGTCTGGCATTTAGTTGTCAGCGACACTATGCGAAATGCTCGGCTTTGTAAACTGGTTCGTTCACCGTGTTCATATTTAAGTGAATACAAGCTTTCTCATCTCAGGCCGCTGTTTTACCTGTAATGGGGTGAGAAGGATCTGGTGTCTGTCACGTAAACTAGGACTTAAACAGGAATTCTAGCCCAAATAAGGTTTCAAAATTGGAATTGAGTGAAATTCTGTCTAGTTGCCTGATGTCATATTGTGATTAAGGGAATGTTAAAATGATGTGTGATACAGTAAATGGCTTCTCCAGCCCCTACCCATGCACTCTCCTCCCTTTCCTTGTCGATCCGAATCTCACCTCGTTGTCAACTTCATCGACCTCACCTGCTATCACTTTCATGGTAGCACTGTAAGTTCAAGCATTTGCGTACGAGTCGGCAAACATTCTACACCTTGCTGCATTCACTTTGATTAGCGTTGGCCATTTATTCGTCAGTCAACTATAACCAAACACCCCGTCAGCTTGCTCATTTTCTTGTCTAAGACTCCGACCTGAGCCAGTATTCCCTAAAAATTCTTTATCAAAATCTCCAAAATCCTAGGCAAGAATGAGGCGGAAGTGCAGAGGCTTACTAGGTTGTTTTCACTTTCTTAATTCATAGCAGTCTCTTCAACTTTACTTGTCTTACAGTGCTGCATGCATGTTCATTAGTGAGTACGCGATTATCTGTGCCCTAAAATGGCAAGCTAAGCAGGTATCATTATTATATTCGCCAGTAAATGGACCACATAATGGTTTCCGAAAAAATTATACTTATATGTAGAACACTGGCTTGTATCCAGAGGTGCTTTAACAAGCGGAGAAACCGTTCGCGGATCGGAAAGGCACAGGCGCAGTAGCTTGTTTAGATGACACTTTAATGGAACTGAGGTATGGAATTGCACGTGCCCTTCATCCCTAGCATAAAATTTAGTGCGCTTCAAATAGCGTGTATCATCATTTGCTTAATTTCAAAATGTAACCTTCTTTTTCCACTAAAGGAATAAATGGAACGGTACTTGTGCGAGTAAAATTGTTTGCTGCATATGGCCATGAATCCTTGATAATGCTGGACGCCTCTGAATTCAGTTATGCATAGCGCAGAGTTGATTAAAACATAAGGAACTGCTGGCTTACCATTTTGTAAACTGGCTATATGTTAAGACTGACTATTGCACAGTCATTCCTCCTCTCAATTGTAAGGAAAGAACTGAAGCTGAGTGCAAACTGAATAGTCAGGAAAGGCTATGGGATCGTTTTGGGAGGAGACTATCTGAGCTTAGCTAAAAGAGGAAAAGTTAAGGGAATAAAAACCCTTATCTATGGATGTTTGCGTCAACGTCACAGGACCCCATGCAGTGACACGGTAGCGAGAAATATAATCATATAATCTTTGGCTGAAGTATCGCGTAGAGAGATAGAATACTAAGGCATAGATTGACGAGGTGGTGAAGAATTATAAGATCAAAGCGAGTACGTTAGAAATTGAAGTTTGCTGGGTTGACTGGTTTACATGGATGAATGGACAGAGGAGTGCGGGATGCTGGGATTTCTTTTAAGGGATTATTATTAATCACTTGTGTAGACATGCATGTTGATAAATGAGGACTAGGAATCGTAGACGAGTGCAGGCGAATGGGCCAAAGGATTAAATCAAAACATATCTGCCGCATTTATTGTGATGAAGAAGGAAGAGAATGTCGAAAACCACACACCACGCTGGTAGTTCAAACAAAAAGCATTAAATTTCCCTTTTTTGATTTTCTTAGTGAAGGTATGTGGATGTGTGGTGGTATTACGATTGATGTGTCGGTCACTTGACTGAGTATCAGGCAGAAGTACGCAGTAATAGGCCTCATAAATTAACTTATCCACAAACATCAAACTCGATGATATTTAAGATTTATTACACTGTAAAAATGTGTTGTAACTTTAACCAAATTGCATACATTACTAGTTCGTGAATCTTGCAATGTTAGTTTAGAGCGTTGTCATACCAAGTTTTTGTTGCTGATTTTATTACTTGCGCTTAATAAATGCATTATTGGTGCTTGCATTGTGTTTATTTACGCTGAAAACAAAAGCCATGTGTATGCATTAAACTTTAAATTATTATAAGGTACACATAAATTATAAGTTTATTTGTTTCATCGGTCAAATAATAAAGTGATTGGCTAGATTTGCGCGCGAAGCACGTAAGTGGTGTGGGTCCTGTGGCTGTTATTTTCGGTTGATGGGACTTAATTTGCCCAAACGAGTCGGAAATCCGGTAAGCATTCGGCACATTTTTATCGGTTCTGCTTTTCTAGTTGTTATTTGGTCTTTCGTGTGTTGATTGGAATTTTACACGTCTGCTTGCTGGAGCAAAAGCGAAGACCTCATAATGTGAATGCTAAGACGTTTCGTTTTCCAGCTGCAAGGTCTAATCACGTTCATTGTTTGCTGTACAATACTTTATGTGGTAAACTAAGATTGTCCTGGTGATTCGTCAATCAGTTTGCTCCTCAATGACTGTGGACTTTGAGTAATGAGTCGTAATTTTGTTGAGAAGAGTTTTAACCTTAACAAGTGCTTGGCACCTACTCATTATTCTTGTTAATGAGCATTCATTGTATGCCTAATTGTCTATTCCCTTAGTCTGTGTATTTGCCGTGTTAAACATCAAACCTGCCGTTAAGAAATCTATTTTTTTTTTGCGAAGAATGGAGGCATTGTGGGACGGAAATAAATGCGAATCTCGCCCTAGCTATCGCTCCATACTTTCCTAAGATAAGCTTTAATTGTAGTTAATGAGTTGTTGCTGTCCCTTCTGTCCCGCAATGAATCCGATGTGGACCCTTATTTTGAGTAGAAGCATGCTTTTATCACTTACTTGTATGTCCTTTCGCATTGTATTCGTGGTAAAAGGTGCGTTATTTTTGTTACTATGATATCCGTGTTGATAGGGCGCACATATATACGAAGGGCGTGGGATCCTTGGCGGCTCTTCTGCTCATTGAATTGGGGACCACGCCTATTTTTTGTGTTAATGTGGTCTTTGCGAAACGTGTTGTGTAGAGGGCCTTAGTGATGGCTTAATCGTAGGTTCAGCTTTGGTGGTATGAGTTGGCGTCTGGGCGAGGTAGATGCAGCAGGAGCGGAGGAAGGAGTGACTAGTGGGGAGTTTTCGCATCACTACGCTGACTGTACTTTGTAGCACATTTAAACGCTTGCTTGTTAAGGCTTTTTCTCCTACCATTTTTGATGTTAGAAGGTGTTAGCTTTATAGCGCATTGGACATTCACGCATCGACTCTTCCATTGTTTGCTTCTTTTCCTTTTCGGATGCTACGAAATTGCTGTGATAGTTGTGAAGCAACAAGCTCAGCAGACCAGCAGGAGTGTAGCAGTGATAGGTTGGGGAGCGGGTCTATTGTCACCTTGATGAGTTGCGCTGGTGACTGTGCCAATACTGGAAAGATGGAGAGGAGCAGGAGAGGTGTTCCAGAGCCTTTTTTAAAGCCTACCCTAGGTGATCATTTTTGTGAATTCAGGTGCGTGTGTGTGTTTTAATTTTGCAGCTCGAAGAGTGTATTTCTTGTCTTACCGTCTGCTAAGTTTTTTCGTTGCATGTAAATCTATGCGCAATGATATTTTCAAGGTCGTCTAGAGCTCGTTTTTAGTTATGTAAACGTGTGTGTGTGTGTGTATAGGGATCCATTTTTTGTGAGTGAGGTTCGCGAAAGAAAATTTGACGAGTTGGTTGCCTGTTGGGTGGCAGCACTTTTTCGCCTTCGTTCGCTGTGCCGAACAAGGGGTGGAGGGGATCGATTGAAGTAGGTAGGCAGGTGGCGGATTATTTAAATAGNGGATTTAAATCCAACGGACTACTCCAGCCTACAAAGCTATCTTTATGCTTTCGCGATTTTATGAAGACCTTAATGTAATCCGTCGAAATCTGCTCTAAGTAGTTAATGAGATCAGCACTTCTGGCAAATCGACTTTTTTGTCTAGCTTAGGAGTTGGAGAGTAAAATTGAAACCTCAACTTGTACCTCTGACAATGCTGTGCCTCAGATACGACCTGATCATCGCAAGGCTGCATCAGGCGTCCAGCAATGTTGCCATTGAGAAAGCATTATTTTTTCTTCTGTGAGGCTAACGAGACCTTATCGAGCACACAAGCACTCAACTTCGACTCAGTATTGGCAGTGGCGACTCACGACGCGGCTTACTGGAACACATCATACATGGTGATGAATATCTCATCTCGCTGATGGGTAGGCATAAAAATCGATTCCTTACAGCGGATTCGCTAACATCAATTATTTATTAAAAGAAAGCAATCAACAATGTGCTTCTCAAGACTTCCTCTACTTGTCGATTCTGCTCCATGCTGTACGTGGTGAATTCTGCAAAGCAGTGTCATTGTAGGCGCCATCCACTTTGTCGATCAGATTGTCTTATGACCGTAATCAATTCCACCACCTCAGATGTGACACATCGGCCTCCAGGATACTAAGTCGGCTGCATGTAATCATTTTAAGTATTTTGTGAACGGTCTTTATAAGTGGGATAATGACGATTTTGGAGGAGATAAAGGGGAGAGAAGGAGGTTAGTGTGATCAAGATCCCAACCATTAAGCACTTTACACTTGTTAAAGGAAATTCAAGTTAACGGTTATTTAAACTAAATGATTAGCTGCTCATTGTCCGACCCTGCACTTTGAATTATTTTTGTCTTCCACTAATTCACTACAACTCTGCACCGACTTTAAATATTACAAGCTCGAATGAATGGTACACACATTTGCCAAGTTTACAGCATGCAAGACCATTTACACAAGCCTTGTTTACTTATTAGTGATGACGTGACAAACCTTTAGAGCGTGTGAATTAAGTTAACTATCACTGTTTCTGATAATGGGCTAATCGCAAGGCAATCGAGCTGGCTAGTTTTGATTCAAGACAATTTGCGTTTTAGAACAAAACGCTTCATTTGGCTCCATTAACTGGCTTCAAAAGACGCCCACGTATTAATTATCTTGTTACAAGGCAAGATGATGCTATTGAAACTCGGCGCTGTAGAAGAGAGCATTAGCGATGGATTAGCAGACTGAACTCGCTTAACAGTGACAACAACATAACTTCAGTTACCCTTGCACTACTATGCTGAATACGGGTGTGCGTCGACAATAAATCATCTTAGCAATGCAATAGTTTTTAAGCAGTCTTGGATCTCCCCACAATTACATTCCAAAACATCTACCTGCTTCACGGCCTTAGCATGCATTGTTCACCAGGTATAAGAATGTAGAACTGAAGAACTCGTTATTGCTTAGTTGAAAATATACGCAAGCTTGATAGCTAATCACTCGTCAGCTGTCATATTTTTATGTAACCAATGCCAATGTAGAGACCTATAAGCTTCGTTGAGAGGACTATTTGCCCAATCCGTGGCAATATTAACCTGGCTAGAGTCTTTCCCAGTTCGGACAATAAATTCACAGAACAAAATTTTTTCAAAACATTAGGCGCAATCATAGCTAGATGTAGGACTGTGATACTCTTTTAATGCGGGAATCGGTTGGACTGTGAACTCTATCAAGGATCACCAATGACCAAGAAAAACAGCCTTTACATTTGACAACAGTCTATCAGTACAAATCGCAGTTAAGATAAGTATCTTCCCATACACTACATTTTGCTGATACGCCTAATTATGAGCTAATAAAGCTTTTTACTCAAACTATCTCGAATCTTTAATGCATAAACAGATTTGAGGAAATCTAACTGTATTTCACACGATGAGAAGGAGTGAACCGCACCCCCCAGGGTTAATGTAATCACAGTTCGAACTGCACTTAAATGGCACTCAAGGTTGATTAGGTCTCGCTTCTCAGTGGTGAAGACGATTTGAGGTCCATCTCGCAGTCCTCCTTTGCTCACGCTGCGAGAGCTTCAGAGCGCCCGTCAGAAATCACGACATGGAGCTGGAAGTAAGTTGAGTCTACCCGACTATCGAAAACTACTATTCCCTCAGTTTAGCCGCAAACTACGGTCTAGGTGACTTCTACTTTTTGTATATCATCAAGCATGATGCATTTGGTAGTTCATTCTCATTCTGCTTTGAATATTATTAGTTGTCAGTTAATCACCACTTACATCTTTCAGGCGAAATGCCAAAATAAGAAGATCACGGACCTCCGTCGAGATTTGGTTGAAAAGCTGTGCAAATACCTTGGCGTCGTTGACATAGTGAATGTTTGCACAGCGATTCCGAGCTGGGAGTGGATTCTCTTCCTACAAACGCCCTACTCATACATCAGCAAGTGGAAGTGGATTGACAGACGAGTCTACACCACATTGCATTCGGGCGTGTCACCTGCGCGCACAGCAGACATTTGCAAAGCCGTTGAGCAGCACTTTAATCAAATGCAATTTGACCATCAGTTCTCACGAATTCGAGCTCCTTACGGTGCGTATGGAACAGTCCGTTGCCTTATATACATTTCCATCTTGGCAAAGCGGGGCAGAGTCATTTATCCAGTGCGTCCATTGCATCTCTACAACATCGTACTTCTCAACATAGTAAATTCCGCCCGTCCCACATCAGTGCACGTTCAGACTCATCGTTTTTATCTTTCTCCGGATCTTAATCGTGCAGTGCTTTGTAGAGAATTGTACGAGCAATTCCTGAGAGAGGCAAAATTTGCCACGTTCCACTGCGTTCTTTATGTACTTGAGCTTTCACTGTTTCCAAGGTGTGGCTTAACAATCATTAACGAACTACTAGCCATATTTAGGGCCTTGTCGCCCAAGCACACATTTGGAATTGTAATTATAGACGATGTGAGGAACAAGGAGGAAAGTGGGATGGACCTCTTCATGGACTATGCGAAGAAACTCGGCTTCGTCAATAACTCCCCTCTATTGTCTGCGCCTATGAACTGGCGAATATGGCACGTCAAGGATGGTGATGGAGACATCACAAATCGCAGGGATATATTGGAATGGGTGTGCCAAGATGTAATTTGGAGACGGATGCAGGAGTCTGGGATTTAGTTACCTGCAACACGGTACGAAAACTCGGCTTTGTAAACTTGTTCGTTCACCGTGTTCATATTTAAATGAATACAAGCCTTCTTATCTTAGACCGCTGTTTTACCTGTAATGGGATGAGAGAGATCTGGTGTCTGTTAAGTAAACTAGGACTGGAACAGGAACTCTAGGCTAAATAAGATTTCAAAATTGGAATTGGGTGAAATTCTGTCTAGTTGCCTGATGTCATATTGTGATTAAGGGAATGTTAAAATGATGTGTGATATAGTAAATGGCTTCTCCAGCCCCTGCCCATGCACTCTCCTCCCTTTCCCTGTCGATCCGAATCCCACTTCGTTGTCAACTGCATCGACCTCACCTACTATCACTTTCATGGTAGCACTGTAAGTTCAAGCATTTGCGTACGAGTCGGCATACATTCTACACCTTGCTGTATTCACTTTGCTTAGCGTTGGCCATTTATTCGTCAGTCAACTTTAACCAAACACCCCATCTAATTGCTCATTTCCTTGTCTATGACTCCGACCCGAGTCAGTGTTCCCTGAAAATTCTTTATCAAAATCTCCAAAATCCTACGCAAGAATGAGGCAAAAGTGCAGAGGCTTACTAGGTTGTTTTCTCTTTTCCAGTTCATAGCAGTCTCTTCCACTTTACTTGCCTTACAGTGTTGCATGCTTGTTCATTTGTGAGTACGCAATTATCTGTGCCCTAAAATAGCAAGCTAAGCAAGTATCATTATTATATTCGCCAGTAATTGGACCACATAATGGTTTTCGAAAAATTTACACTTCTATGTAGAACACTGGCTTGTATCCAGAGGTGCTTTAACAAGCGGAGAAACCGTTCGCAGATCGGAAAGGCACAGGCGCAGTAGCTTGTTTAGATGACACTTTAATGGAACTGAGGTATGGAATTGCACGTGCCCTTCATCCCTAGCATAAAACTTGGTGCGCTTCAAATAGCGTGTATCATCGTTTGCTTAATTTCAAAATGTAACCTTCTTTTTATACTAAAGGAATAAATGGAATGGTACTTGTGCGAATAAAATTGTTTGTTGCATATGGCCATGAATCCTTGATAATGCTGGACGCCTCTGAATTCAGCTATGCATAGCGCAGAGTTGCTTAAAACATAAGGAACTGCTGGCTTACTATTTTGTAAACTGGCTATACGTTAAGACTGACTATTGCACAGTCATTCCTCCTCTCAATTGTAATGAAAGAACTGAAACTGAGTGCAAATTGAATAGTCAGGAAAGGATATAGAATCGTTTTGGGGAGGAAACTATCTGAGCTTAGCTAAAAGAGGAAAAGTCAAGGGAATAAAAACCCTTATCTATGGATGTTTGCGTCAACGTCACAGGACCCCGTGCAGTGACACACGGTAGTGAGAAATATAATTATATAATCTTTGGCTGAAGTATCGCGTAGAGGGATAGAATACTAAGGCGTAGATTGACGTGGTGTAGAATTATAAGATCAAAGTGAGTACGTTAGAGATTGAAGTTTGCTGGGTTGACTGGTTTAGATGGATGAATAGACAAAGGAGTGTGGGATGCTGGGACTTCTTTTAAGAGATTATTATTAATCACTTGTGTAGGTATGCATGTTGATAAATGAGGAATAGGAATCGTAGACGAGTGCAGGCGAATGGGCCAAAGGATTAAATCAAAATATATCTACCGCATTTATTTTGATGAAGAAGGAAGTGAATATCGCAAACCGCACACTTCGCCGGTAGTTCAAACAAAAATGTATTAAATTTCCCTTTTCCAATTTCCCTATTAAAGGTATGTGGATGTGTGGCTGTGTTGCGATTGATGTGCCGGTCACTTGACTGAGTATCAGGCAAAAGTACGCAGTAATAGGCTTCACAAATTAACTTATCCACAAACATCATAATCGGTGATATTTAAGATTTATTATATTGTATAAATGTGTTGTACTTTTGATCAAATTGCATACATTACTAGTTCGTGAATCTTGCAATGTTAGTTTAGTACGTTGTCATACCAAGTTTTTGTTGCTGATTTTATTGCTTGCGCCTAATAAATGCATTATTGGTGCTTGCATTGTGTTTATTTACGCTGAAAACAAAAGTCAGGTGCTTGCATTAGACTTTAAATTATTTTAGGGTACACATAAATTAGAAGTTTATTTGTTTTATCGGGCAACTAATAAAGTGATTGGCTAGATTTGCTGTTATTTTCGGTTATTGGGACTTAATTTGCCCAAACGAGTCGGAAATCCGGTAAGCATTCGGCACTTTTTTATCGGTTCTGCTTTTCTAGTTGTTATTTGGCCTTTTGTGTGTTGATTGGAATTTTACACGTCTGCTTGCTGGAGTAAAAGCGAAGACTTCATAATGTGAATGCTAAGACGTTTCGTTTTCCAGCTGCAAGGTCTAATCACGTTCATTGTTTGCTGTACAATACTTTATGTGGTAAACTAAGATTGTCTTGGTGATTCGTCAATCAGTTTGCTCCTTAATGACTGTGGACTTTGAGTAATGAGTCGTAATTTTGTTGAGAAGAGTTTTAACCTTAACAAGTGCTTGACACCTACTCATTATTCTTGTATGCCTAATTGTCTATTCTCTTCGTCTGTGTATTTGCCAGGTTGAACATCAAACCTGCCGTTAAGGAATTTGTTTTTTTTGTGAAGAATGGAGGCATTGTGGGACGGAAATAAATGCGAATCTCGACCTAGCTATCGCTCCATACGTTCCTCAGATAAGCTTTAATTGTAGCTGATGAGTTGCTGCTGTCCTTTCTGTTCGGCAATGAATCCGATGTGGATCCTTATTTTGAGTAGAAGCATGCTTTCAACACTTACTTGTATGCCCTTCCACATTACATGTGGTAAAAGGTGCGTTGTTTTCGTTGCTATGATATCCTTGTTTATAGGGCACACATATATGCGAAGGGTGTGGGATCCTTGGCGGCTCTTCTGCTCATTGACTTGGGGACCACGCTTATTTTTTGTGTTAATGTGGTCTTTGCGAAACGTGTTGTGTAGAGGGCCTTAGTGATGGCTTAATCGTAGGTTCAGCTTTGGTGTTATGAGTTGGCGTCTGGGCGAGGTAGATGCAGCAGGAGCGGAGGAAGGAGGGACTAGTGGGGAGTTTTCGCAACACTACGCTGACTGTACTTTGTAGCACATTTAAACGCTTGCTTGTTAAGGCTTTTTCTCCTACCATTTTTGATGTTAGAAGGTGTTAGCTTTATAGCGCATTGGACATTCACGCATCGGCTCTTCCATTGTTTGCTTTTTTTCATTTTCGGATGCTACGAAATTACTGTGATAGTTGTGAAGCAACAAGCTCAGCAGACTAGCAGGAGTGTAGCAGTGATGGGTCGGGGAGCGGGCCTATTGTCACGTTGATGAGTTGCGCTGGTGACTGTGCCAACACTGGAAAGATGGGCAGGAGCAGAAGGAGATGTGTTCCAGAGCCTTTTTCAAAGCCTCCCCTAGGTGGCCCTTTTTGTGGATCCAGGTGCGCGTGTTTTTTTCGATTTTGCAGCTCGAAGTGTGTATTTCTTGTCTTACTGTCTACTGTTTTTTGTTGCATGTAAGTCTATTCGCAAAGATATTTTCAAGATCGTCTAGAACTCGTTTTTAGTTATGTAAACGTGTGTGTGTATAGGGATCCCTTTTTTTGTGAGTGAGGTTCGCGAAAGAAAATTTGACGAGTTGGTTGCTTGTTGGGTGGCAGCACTTTTTCGCCTTCGTTCGCTGTGCCGAACAATGGGGTGGAGGGGATTGATTGAAGTAGGTAGGTGGGCGGCGGATTATTTAAATAGGGAGGGAGTAATGTTGTGGTGAATGAGTCCTCATTTGGTGGGAGGGAAGGCGAGGAGGAGAACTTACCAAGCACTTGACTTTACATGGTGCCCAATTGGTTGCGGGTTTAAAGTACGGTGAAAGGGAACTTTTACCTCCTCTGGAGCGTTATTATGTGCCAGGGATGGAGACTTGAGTGAGCAGCACTGGGTGTCATTCTTGTACGCAAAACTTGTAAGTACAGTATTTGTTTGTTGTAATAGAGGGCCTCTGACCAGCACTGGCTGCCTCGTCGCCGCCGTCGTTGCCATTTTTCGCGACGCTGGCTCGTTAGGCTGCCTGCCAACAATAGCATGCATCGTTGTTGTCGACAGTGGAAATAATGGCAAGGGAGAATGTGGACGTGGAAGCCGATCCATGGGAAGCCACTACGATTACACCAAGGGCCTTTGAACTCGTCGTTATCGTCGGCGACAGCTGTGGTGTTAGGGCGATTATTAGAGGAGCAATGAGTGCTGTTGGGAGTCCCCTTGCTCTTCCTTCCTTCACGCAGGGCATAAGCAGACAGGCTGTGTGCTTGGAGGAGGATCTTAACATCATGGAAGACTGGGCGCGGTGTGTGTGGGTGCCAGGCTGGCGGGCGGGCGGGTGGACGGGTGGGCGAGAGGAAAGGGAGAAGAGAACGGTACCTTGGTAAGTACTTTCCCACGGGGCAGTGTATGCTGTACATGTTGAGTGAGATCTTATCATAGACTTACACCACTTTTAGTCTAAGGTAGTAGTCAGGTTTTGAGACTTTTAGCAGTATCAACAACGGTATGGTGTGAGATTTCCAGGTCATCGGTCGTGTTTGGTACATTGTCTTCCGATATGGTGGGCGCGTTGAGTGTTTTAATCGCGGCACTTTTGGTTGAATATGCTCTTTTATTTCAAGAAGAAAAAGACTGTTTCATTTTAGGCTTCACGTGAGGTCAATGATGATCCAAACCTTAAGGATGACAAGAATGTACCTGTCTGTGGTGGTGTATCTAGTGAGCTCCAAGGGATCACTGAAAAAGTGCTGAATTTGGAGTTTGACTTCTCTCGTACTCTCTCCTCCATCCTAGAAGTCGTTTGATCTGTGTTGTGCTCTAATGAATTCGTCATATATCTTTTCCTCGAAGTCTCTTCACAAATGCAATGTGCCAGCTGCGTTTTCCAAATTGTTGCAGTAATCGTGTCAGTGGAATTCGTCGTGCTCATTGGGTGCAGATGTAGCTACTGTGCCCTCCCTTCTTATCCACTGACGAAATGAACGTCGTCTCCTGTGACTTTATTAGACGTGATCGGAACAGGCCTACGCCAAGGTCGTAAAGACTCTGCTACGGTCGGGGCGTCAACGTGCATCCTACTGCATCGTCGCACAGTGTGTCAGTCTGTCGTCTTGAATGGCATTTCTTCTTTGAATCTCAGTTTGTTCCTGCAAATTCGAGGATGTTCTTCAAATGGAATGTTTGGTGCCGCTAGTGATGGGTGGACGTAAACATCGAAGTTGACCGCGTAAAAGGGGAATGACTAAACAAAAGAAGCAGCACATTAGCAATTATCTTCCGACTCTGCAAAGGACGGGTATTTCGTTGAGGCTGTGCCGCTGCTGAAGGGCGTTTTGGCAATTGGCGTTCGCTGATGGAATTTTGTCGAAACTGTTGGAAGTCTGCCGCGAAGTAGGGTGTAGACGGTGCTGTGCCATGGCTCCTGCTTTGTGACGTGGTAGGCAGGAAAGGCGACGCCAACGAGTGTGATGATTGATGATGTATGGAGGAAGCGACTTGCTGATTCATAGGTGCGTACAAACGCCTTTTGTGTACATTTGGTAAGCCTCTATTTATGCGCGCCATTTGCTGTCTGTGCACTTTGCAGGGGTGTGACGCCTGAGTGCAGGATGCAGTGTTTCGCATTGGCCATAGTCACGGGCGGTGAGGCGAACCTGGGTATGACAGCCGTCGCAGGTAGTGTCTTGTCCCGCCTTTCCTTCTACCTGTTATGGGTGCTGTTTTGAGAGGATTTCTTTACAAGGTACTGAAATTCTCTGGTTATTTATTTATCACCTCTATTCTTGTTTATTCACACAGACGCAGGGTTCCCTTTACCCCATTCCGAATTGGTGAAACGATGAAATGCTTTAACAAGAAAGACTACCTCAATATGAATGAACACGGAGAACTGGCGTGTTGCATCAACTTGACGGAAATTCAGGTTGG
Organism: Taenia hydatigena; assembly: GCA_036345935.2. NCBI lineage: Eukaryota > Metazoa > Platyhelminthes > Cestoda > Cyclophyllidea > Taeniidae > Taenia > Taenia hydatigena. The sequence goes on along the minus strand of JADWOT020001852.1, from coordinate 141,051 downwards.
TTAAGCTTTAAAGTATTACATGAACTTGTTTGGTGGACGGCTAATCGAATGTTGTGATTGATTGTCAATGATTGAATTGTCGAAACTCGTCATGCTTTGACTTTCCTGTTAGGTTCAAATGTGGTTCCAGAATCGGCGCTACAAAACAAAGAGGGTCGGTGGGAAAATTTCTAGCAATGCAACGCTTGTAACTCAGCCAAATGTTCGTGTCTTGGAAGGAATTCTCTATCGACGGCTCATCTATTCATGGTACCTCCGATGTTGACCCGACGTCGTGGATGAGTTTTAAATGCGACGAGCCAATAGAAAGTGAGACAAAGGCACTTTTAGCGTTGTAATTGTTTGTCCTTCGTCAGGGCTCAGGCAACCACCCACACCATGGTCAGGAGCATCAGTAGCAGCCGTGTCTAAAAACTTTTGGCTGGCATTTAAAATTCACTGGCTCACATTTGCGCCACTCTCATCGGTGCTGACAGTAGTGAGTCTTTTGGTAAAAATGCACGCATCTGCTCGTGTGCATGATGCCCTACTGGTTAATACTACGGCTATTTTCTGTAAAGTGAGGGCTAACCGGGTTGACAAATATTGCAAGTGCAGTCGGAAAAGATTCACTGGAGAAATAATGGAAGCCCTCATAGAATGCAGCATAAGAGCTACTACAATGCCAGCTAAAATGGCATTTATGTTGTCAGCGGAACAGTAATTTGAAGCAGTCCTTGCAAAAGCATGGAAGTGTGTTGATTCCCCTTGATTTATTTGCACTTTTATTGACGTTCAACAAGTGCTTTTGACCACGAAGGTCAATGTTTAACATCGTGGCGCTGTATTACCAGTCCTTCATTCAATATCGGCTCTCCAAAATTGTGTCAAAGAGCTGGTATGAAGGATGCTGTTAAGGCTCATGTAAATGGCAGCACAAATGCTACTTTGAAGGAGGTATCAATTCAGAGGGAGTGCCTCTATATCGGGCCAGTGAATTTGTTCGATTTGCCCTCCAGTTCGTTCTTCGGAGGAAGCGCCGTGAAGAAGATGAATGAAATAGATGCAAGATTTCTGCGCCTTAGGTAATGCTACCATCACCGTGTGCGATATGACTGCGCAGGAGAGCTTGGTAATTAGGAATGCCACCTACGCACACGGAGATTCTTCAACAACCTTCTTTGTGCCATGATGCAAATTCACGCAGCCTGGTCCAGGTGGTCCATTCGATCATGCAATATTAACAACTTAATAGAATGAGACTGATTAATAAGAATGATGCATTGTGGGATTATGGGCTCAGGAGAACCTTGAGTCTGCAACCGAGTAGGGGTAGGAGGAGGAAGGGGGAGGCCATTTGTAGTAGTCACACGCTGCTGCGATTTATGATGCCAACACGTTTATGCTGCTTCATTATTGTTAGGCCCTGCGGCATCATCCACATCAAACAAGTCAAGTCGCAAGTCTTGCAACTTACAGTGCCGACGCACAGGCGTGAATCAGCCGCGGGGATCGCGAAAGTTGTCAGCGTTTGAGAAGGTCTATCGTAATCCCAAGCAGTTAATGGAGGCTTCCTTTCCCAATAAATGCAAGAACAATAATCATGAAGACGGTCAGTTTATTCTGATGTTACTACCCTTAACAAAGCATTCATAGCTAAGAGTTTGACATTGGGCTAGTTCAATTGGAATATTTTACGCATAGTTTGCAGACACTTATGATGCTAATGTTGCAGCGCCCAACGTTGACATGCCCCGATAGCTTTGGCATGCTCTAGCTATTTAGTTGACAACAGGTCTATCTAGCAGGATTTTTCCACTTCTCTTGCTAATGTCAAGTCCTACCAACTGTAAGGCAAGCATCTTCCTGTAGACTTCTCATGTGACCATTCATGGAATGCCTTGTGACGTCAATTCGTACTGACAATGAAAGTGGATGACAAGAATTCACCTCGCCTCACATATGTTGCAACCATTCACTTTATCAAGTTAGATATTTACAAAAAAATATAAGTTAGTGATGATTGGAAAATTCTGACAAACATTTAAAAAAACGAATGTACCGTTGTGATGTTGCAGCGGATACAATCTCCATCTCTCCCATCGCAGGCACAAAAGCACACTGCTGGTGCAAAGGGGAAAGTGGCTTGGACAACTGTGCTTTTCGCCGGTCACTTTGCCTCCGTGCGTTCGCGATCGGCACAGCGAAGCAGGTTAGTTAAACTTAAGGGCAATTTATTAGCCACCAAGTATGCGAATGCCAAGGAATGAACGTGATGTTAACTAAATAGCTAGGACCTGATACACTGCAGCCATTACTATAGAATAAAATATTATCTTGTGTGCATGGAATAGAAAAAAGGGGCAGGTGGCTCTGTTTCCTTCTAAATCGGTGAGTTCGCATTGGAGCGATTGGAGCAGACTAAATGGTGGATATTCCTAGTGAGGGAAAAGATGTTTTGACCACCTTGCTACACAACGCACTCCCTCATCGCTATTATGCAGTGTATTTAGACATCGCTCTTTTGAATGCAAAGTAGTTCACATGTAAAGAGGTCTGCCAAAAGTGTATCCAATTTGACCCCTTATAAGTAGACCATCCTTCTTAAGTGGGGCAAACTGGATCAAATGAGCACAGGGGCGGCTTCGTGCAAGAGATCCTCTTGCGGTTATTCATCCTTTGTTTGTGCTTGTCGCGACTGTTTCGAGCATGCTTTCACTACCCGTAGCTGTGTGTTGATTGGCCGGACCGTTGACGGGGTTGTGCAATGATCCGAGGTATGCGTTTGCATGCCTGTGCGTTTACTCCGGATTTGCAGAAGAATAGGTCTCAACGAAGACGTGATTCAGAGGAAAATTGCCAAAAGGAAGAAATTGTAGCCATTCGTAAGCCATCAGTAATCAGATGGATACTAATGGAACCATGCTAAGGTGATGAGGTTTTGAGTTCCAAGTACCAATCAAGCCATTTCGTCCATGCAAAAGGAGATTTCGGGAAGCGATCTGATTTGTGGGCCTTGAAAGTGACATGGAACATGGACCTAACTCTGATAGACATCACCGTCGACCGCTTCGACAGGTTAAGCGTTGTAATCCCTCATGCATGTGATACATCGACCTGTGTGAACTCTCGCCTCCAAAACAACTCGTTTTAGTGACTCTCAACTTCACGCATAGCTACCATGAGAACATCTTTAAAAGACATCGGCTTACTTATTTAAGAAGAATTAAGGTGCACAAAGTCGCTACCATCAAAGCATGTTATGAGAACCACAATACAGTTGGAACAATAAAACACCAACGTCGCAGCTACTAAATGGAGGACAGCCAAGTTTAGCCTACAGACGCTTCATAGAGGAAGCCAATAGCTCGCTTTATCAGTTCTACCAGCTTCTTGACATCTTCGTCTTCACTATCCTGCTTTTGATCTGTTTCAGAACCAAGTCTACTATCGAGCAAATCCTTGAGTGCCCGAGATTGCTGCTTGTGCCTCAACAGCATATCACCACCTTATCCTGAAGGGACCTGCTCCAATGGTGATGCTGTTTGTTGGGCTCGTGTTGTGATTGGGAGCTAAAGCCGCTGTCCCACGAGTCGGTTGATGGGGCGCTTCTCTCCATTACAAGAACCATTGGCTGTGCTACAGACGTCTCATTGCTAGAAATTTCCCACCGGCTCTTCTTGTTTTGTAGCGCTGATTCTGGAACCACATCTTCACCTAACAGAAGAGTCAAAATTGTGACCTTTTTGACGACTCAATCGTAGACATTTGATCAATACACACTAATGACTGTCTTTTAAACATGTTCTTTTAACACTTTAATGCTTGACCGGCCTGAGTCCCCGTCAAGTTGATGTGACGCACCGATTCTTCGCGTTCATGCATATTGATGTAGTTTTCCTTGTCAAAGTATTTCATCATCTCACCAATTTGGTATGGAGTAAAGAGAACCTTGTGTCTGCCTTGTCTTTGTGTCCCAGATACTGTCTGGCGTACCTGAAGTTGTTCTGCGGTTGGCAGTGTAAGGAAGCTTGCTGAATCAGGCATAGATGCGGCGGCAGCAAGTTGCTGGAAACGGAAGAGCTTTATAATTGAGGAGAAGTTTGCCGGAAGTTGTTGACACGTGCCTGGTGGTGAGAACGGTCGCTGTACCTGTGGCTGTAGCAGCTGCTGACTTAGCTCTGATGAGGTGTAAAATTGGAGTTGGTTAGGCGTTGGGAAGTTCGGCGTTCTAGTGGTAGTTTGAGGTTGGCCCGAGCTTCCACCTTGCTTTGGAGACAAAGACAAGTCGATGCAGGATGGCTGTTGTTGTACAGACTTCGGAGAGCTGGTTGATTTCGGAATGCGTGTGGAACATACAGGCATTGCCTCTAAGATATTCTATTCTTTTGAAACAGCCTCATCAATTTCCAGCTGTTTTAGTGGCGAAGGATTTGGTTGGATTTGTTTGCCTTTGTAGTCGTTCTGTAGGGAATGCATAAGGGAGAAGTGGATCTTGAAATAACTGGCGATTTAGCCAGAGCAGAGACCGTCCCGTCCGCCTTTTGTGAGGTAGATGTCGCTTGTTTAACTTGCTGTTGTGAGATCGGTAACAAAGCTGATACGGCTAATTGTTAAGCATGCGATTTTGTCCCTCCCCTGAGTACAAATGGGGATTCCGCATTGGTGCATCTGTGCAAACAAAACGAGTGAAATAAGAATATGTGCATCTGCATGTAAGTAGATGCTGTCATTACATTTATTTGTGTCAAGTGCTCATTCATGCCTTAATGTCTGCCATGAGATAACCAAAGATTTAATTCTTCTGTCATACACGATGGTGGATGTCCCAATCCCTCTAACAAAGGCGTCAGTGAGCGGTCTAATCCGGAATTTTTGGCTCATTTTACCGTCAAGGAACAGATTTATTTGACCAATAGTTTGGTTAACATCTGTAGTGTCTTAAGGTCGAAGACGTCTCCAGAACCCTTTCAGCAAAGTGGAAATCGATGAGTCTAAATGTTGACATGATCGCGACCGGCACGCCTTATTTAAAGATCGGTGCTTCAAATACCTGCGAAGGCAAAACACTTTTCCCAACTTTTCGAAAGTTGCACTTGATTGCTGATCTTCAAACATCCTGGACAATGGTGTTCTCGCTCACGTGCTTGTTTCCCCTCCTCTCCCCTTTTGATCAGGATTAGGCTCCACGCAGATTCCTTTTCAGATGGTCCTCGCAAAATACCCACTGGACAACTACAGAATGGCCGTGCCTTCCTTGCGCACTCTTTGCATTTGTATATCGTGCCGCCCTCTCAGAAGTCTACCATTTGCCTCCTGTCTGGCTGGTGACCTCAATAGCATCCGGCAGACATGTGCGCACATCGCCAAGTTAAGGTAATTGCTGGCACACCTCGTAAGCAGCGCAGATTCTGTTTACGCCGAGTCTCCAAATTTACGATTCTAAAGTTGCATAATTTAATAACTTGTGGCACTGTTAAGAGGAAATAGAAGGCTCTGCATTTCTACTCAGCAAAATCACTTAGCAGAATCAGCCAATTCATCTTATAGTGCAAAAGACTTAAGTGTCGAACATCCGGTTAGAAACCCTCTTGCACTTTTCAACCTTATAATAACATAGTCTATACAAGTCAGTGGTATCGATTTTGAGGCGACAACAAGTTACATGGATTTTGTCAATGAGAAAAACGTCATTGGCATTTGTTATTAGCATAATAGCAACTGTGACCGAACGCTGAAGTACCATGTTTTAGCATTAGTGAATCAAAGTTGAGACGCCTAACTAAAGACTGATCAGTCTACAAAACGCAGGAGGAGAAATGGTTGCATTTACTTCCACAAGGCGAGGAGATGGTAAAATGAAACGCAATGTTGCAGGAGAAGTTAATGATTTTTGAAGTCAATCATAAGTAAATCGCTTACAAATGGCTTGGTCTCAGCCACTTCTGTCCGAGTCCCATCACCACGCAGACATCAACTCGGAAGAATGGCATTAAAGATCGAAACCATCGACGTTGTTTCTGCTACATCCCTCATTTCAAAGACGGTATTGCAATACCCAGGTGTTAGCATCTTTATTTTCCCTTCTCTCATCGTAGTACCAGCTTTCACAGCTGACGGAATACGGAGGAGGTGCGGTCAGGTTGACATCAAAAACTGCCTTGAATCCAGTTCCGCATGCATGTAATGAGTTTAGCTATTCTATCTTCCATCTCTGCATTGTTTGCTTCAGGGGTGAGCAGAGTGAACACCTTTTACTGGATGGGTGCTGTTGAAGTGATTTGGAGTTACAGAGAGTGGAGGACGGTTTACTTTTTAGAGGTCAATGACCTTCACTCAGTTGCTTGATTGGCGTGTACCGACTGCTAATCATTTAAAGTGCATTGAACCGAATTTCCATTGCGACTTATTCGTACTGAAACTCACTGGAGATGTGATTTAGGCACTTAAAAGTTTGTTTGAATCAGCAATTGAGAACGCACAGACAGAAGCTTAAATGCTTGATTTGGGAAAGTGACCTAAGCAATGCGTCATATGGGAGACATAGAAACTAGGATTGCCTCATTTTTAACCAGTTCGTTGCCCAGGCAACGGCGGTAATCTAGCTAAAGAAGAATTTCCGCACTCATCAGATAGAAATTCATTTAAAATTCATGCGTATTTTTTAGAAAGACAAATAAGTCAGGGAGCAACTAAAAGGGATTTTTTGCACATGATATTGAGCTCATGCGCTCGTTATTTCTAAAAGGATAAGTAGTTTTGCAGAGCCTTATCGGAAGGCGATATTCATACTACGAGTTGATTGTGGCGAACTTTGCAAATGCACACGTTTGCGATAATTGTTAGACAAGGGTATTGCAAAATCCAAAGATGCCCAAAACACACAACGCTGCGTTATTTCCGACTACAGCTTCGAAGGTGATTGGCTCAAATGAGCCAAGTACGCGCTCACTGCTTTGCACTGATTGGACGCAGTAGAAATCGGCATGGTTGTGTAATTAACGGTCTGGCGAAGGTTGACCAATCATTGCCTTCTAACTTGGGATCTTGTCCAAAAGTGTAAATTTAGTTGGAAATATTCGTGGCACAAGGATATAAAGTAAAATGATATTATGCTTTGCTTTACGTAGAGGTCATTGTAAGCACAATGGGTAGCCGATTTGCAAAAGTGGTACAATTCGATAAATAGCTTTTATTAAAGCACAGTTGAAGTAAAACAGGAGATAATCATTTCCAATGCAAATAGAACCAAAGATCTTTTTATGTATGATTTCGTTACTTAAGGCAAAATGCAAATCTGTGATAAATGAAGACTTTACAAATGTCCAAAATGTTAGATCCTAGTAGGCAACAGTTTGTGCATCCCCAAGCCCAAATTAGAATCTTAGAATGGTTTTATTTCTAGTGATCTCCTACAGTCTGCAAACATGATCTACATAGGTTCACCAATACACTTGAAGGAGACATACTATTGCTGAATTGCTTGTGCTCTTGAAGCAAGCAACTCGAAGCCCATTACCATCATTTCCATCAAACTTCGAGTTCTCAGATCTCTATATCGCTTCAACCCAAGCTATCATCACACGACATGAGGTGATGAGGAACATCGCTTAAAAGGACATGAAGAATTAAGGATGAAAAAATTAATGCAGTGTCTCGATCTCATTCAAGCGCAAAGGCTGAAAGAGGGTTATTTTGCAGGAGAAGGTTTGCGCTGCCATGCATCAGGTTTTCATAATTTCTTCAAATATTACCGACTAGATATACTGCAGCAGCAAATGCTTGGTCTTCTGAAAAGGCTTGTAGGGAACATCTTCGCCCGCGATTGGAAAAAAGAGAGTGTAGACTACCGAGGCAGTGGCTGAATGATTTTTAGTCTGACCATCAAACAATGCAATGCAAAACTACTTCTCATCACGAGTCAGCCACTCAGTTAGCAAGCAATCGGAAATGCATCTCGCAACTTTATGGTCCATGCAATAAAAGAAAAGGTAATTCTGACAGATTTAAAAGCATATTTTTTAGCTATCCCACATGGGTGACACTTATTTGGCGAGCCTTTGCAACCCTCCTTATTGATGTGCTACTAAAAATAGGGAAATACAACTTATCAAGTTGATTCTCCATTGCACTCTTATCTGCTCGCTACGGTGGAAAAGAAATCAAGGTTTGGCAATCTAGATAACGCGGAGCATTTCAAAGCACATAAGTATCAATAGTCCTTTACATTTTCTTCGGCCTCCTTTACACGCGCAATGATGCAGGAGTGCCAGCTGAAGTGAAGAAGCACAAAGGCAAATGAAATTTGCTTCCAAGAAACCACCAGACACTACGAACCACCGATCGAGTGAAAAATACCATAAATCATACGGCATTCTCTCGCCTTCTATTCTTCATCTTGCTTCCTAAGTTATCATCGTTTCCACCACCCAATTCTTCGTCAGTGCCTCAGTACCCCTTTGTTAGCTACTCACTTTTGATCTGCTTCTCAGCCTCCATCGCAACTGCTTCCCTTTCAATCTCGCTGATATCCTCAACCACACACTTCACCGCTTTAACGTCAAAAGGCTGGAAGAGATTAAAAGCATAAAATTATGAATAAGTTATGCCACCATCTTCTCCTCCTCCCCTGCTTTATCTTCTCTCCCTTCTCCCTGTCCTTATTTTTGTCACAACTAGTATCCTAGTGTGTTTCACTCATCAAGATAGAACTATGAGTAGCGTCTTCGAGTGTGGCGTTCAATGGAAACTCATATTCCATTCACAAAATTGTTTTACTGCATACTCCACTCGAATACATGGCTGGGAAAGTTGGTCAATGGAGAAATTTACAAACGTGCATAAGAAAGAAGAAAGGAAATGAGAAATTCAGTGTCCCAGCACCATGCAGAGACATCCCCATGTTGGCCTTTCCCATCCTTTCCTCTACTTACGCTCCGTAAGTCGCTTTCGGCAGAAAAATTCGTGTTGCTCTGCTTAGGTTGGTGAGGTTTGCTCACCGCCATTGCACTCTCTGGTCTTTGCATGAATTTGAGGTAATCTGCAGAAACGCGCTATCGCTCACGGCATAGTAATTGCAAGGGGTGAATTGTCAATGCACAATAAGCGTTTTCAGAAAAGAACTGAGGACAAGCAGTCACAACGATGCAGCGCATTTAAGTCGAAGCACATTAGTATCGGTGGTTTTTCTCATTCTTTTCCTCCTCCTTTGCATGCAATACGATGCACATAACTTAATCAAGTTACGAAAGCCCGAAAGTGAGTAACGTCTGTTTCTTCAAAACCACCTACAAACGGTACTATCTAAAGTTCACGCCAGATGGCACTGGGCGACACCACACGACACGTGTTGCAATCGATTCGCACGTGTCATGCTCAACTTGGTCTACCACACGACAAACTGCCAGACATGCTGTTCTACGTGTTGCACGCCTGCATTTATTCATCTTGCTTTGCCTCTCTGCCATTCTGGCCATTCAGTTATTCATCGGTGCCTCTCGCCTGCCTCGTTTCATTCTTGGCCCCAGCCTTATTTGTATCCCTTACTTCCGTCGCAGCCCTCTCCATCTCCTCATCACTCCAAGCCTTTCAATCCTTCATTTCAGCGACGTCGAAAGGGCGAAAACAGATAGATATCAGAGAAATTTGGGGTGAATTTTGGTTCCAACACCTCTTCCTCCACCAGTGCTACCTTCTGCTCCCGGAATTCACTTGCATGCGTCATTTCAATATTTTCACATTCGATATCCAGCATAATCACACAGAAAGGGAGCTATGACTAGGCAGTTCACGTGTCGTTGAAATGAATTCTTCAAATTTTACCTAGACACGCGTATAGATGGGTAAGCGTTTGAATCAGTTCAGGAGTAGATGGTAGAAATATCGAAAGCAGTAAAGAAGGCTACGCCAGAGCAATGTGGGGAGTCATCCTACAGCGTCCATTCACAATCCTCTTCTGTCCATGTCCACCCTTATTCCTTCCACATCAGCGACTTCTCGTCCCTTTACCTCTATCCTAATCATTCCCTACCTCTAGCTAAAAATTCATGTTACCCAACCCCTGCCGAAAAAAACGCATAGAACACCATTGCCTTTCGTAATGCAAAACAACAATTATTTTAAGCACAGAGGTAGGAGCACGCATCAGAAATGTCCCTTCGTTAGCTTAGTGGCAATATTTATGAGCGGGTCGCCAACTTCTCATCTATCTAGCATGCCTCATCCCTTCAGGCGTCTTATGTGTTAAAAGTTAAGTCCGCCCCATCACTTTAATTTGGCCTGCCCAATCAACTCGATACAACTGCATTCCACGTAAGTTGAGGTCTGCTCTTTCTTTCTCGCAGACATTGGGGACCAGAGTGCACATGGAAAGGCAAAGACTCTCTTGTGTACCCCTTTTTTTTCATGACTTACTCCAACGTGTATCCCGGGATGCCTGCCCCGAAATGCTTATGAATGAAGTGTGTATTGGAAACGTCACGGAGATGACCTGGAAGGCAATACACTGATTGCCTTGGTTCGTCCACTCCTCCTCCTGTAACAATGTAGTAGTTCCAGTGTAACCTTCGCCCTCCCCTTAGTCATAGTAGTAATTGGCCTTGCCTTTAGGTGTTTTTCTTTGGGGCTAATAGTTGGCTGAAGGGCCGCAGAGACAGGCAAACGCGGAGGTTTGGCGTCTGCCTTAGGTTAGCTGCGTTAATATTCTTGACGGCTAATAGTCGGTGGGCGTCCCCCAAGACACAGGCAAATGTGCACTGACAAACGCTTAGCTTCATCTGTTTCTTTACTTACGCGCTTTTCACTTATCTGTTGATTGTGTTAATTGGCTGGTGGATGTGTGGATTGAAAGAGAGGCGGCGGTGAGGTGATCTGTTTATTTCGCTGTCTATGGACGACCTACCTGCCTGGTTTTCTTGATCAGCTTTACTCTAGTGGCATGAGATGTGGCGTTGGAATGCTTGCACATTCCTGCTTGATGTGATTAATCGTGCTGAAATCGCTTCGTCTGCGTCAGAAAATTTGACTGTTGGAGATGCTAAAATTAACACCTTCGTGATGCCCTCGCTCCGAGTGTTTGCGAAACATTGCTTTTTTATGATCGCGTTGTTGCTGCTATCAACGATTAAGGTGGAAATTGCTCATAGTGGAAAGAAATGGAATGCCTCGTTATGTCAAGCTGCCTTATTTACACACGGTACTTGTTCTACCGTTTTAAGCACGCGCGCACACATTGGCTGGTCTCTTGGCGATGCTATCGATTGTCTTTGGGTGCTGTCATGCATGTGTTGGATGCAGTGGAGCTATAAGTGCACTAGGTAATGTGGGGAGGAGGGGGATGGGACTGTCACTGGCATTGACATGTCCAAGGTGTGGGGCAAGTGTTTGGTGCACGCGGGCCTCCAACCCTGTACTCAAGAGCTTGACGATGTGGGGCGTCTGTCTCGTTCCTTTTTTAATGCGACGTCTGATGTTGAGCTGATAAATCCTACGCAGACATGGACAAAGGCCGGGTGTGGTCTAATTTGCACCCTAGCCCTGCGACATTAGTTGGCTTTGCGTCTGTCCCATGAGTGCTTTTGTTGTGGTGCGCCGCCTTTTCCGTGGTATGTGTATGGCAGTGTTGGAAACCTGGATACGGCAGTTGTCGCAAGTAGCGTCTTGTCCCCGCCTTTGCCCGTACTCAGGATATCCCTTTCCGCCATCATGCCTATTGTGGGTGTTGTTTTGAGACGATTACTTTGCGAATTGCTGGAATTATTTTATTATTTATTTGCGCCCCTGTTCCTTTTCATTCAGTTGCTTGGTCAATCGTTAGAGATGCAGAGGTAGAGGGCAGGTGAGGCGGTGAAGCTAGTATTGGCTGTCTAATGACCTTTTGCGTCATTCCGTATACCTCAATCCCTTCATCCTCCGACCCACCTACATACCTGCCTATCTGTCGATTTTCTCGACTACCGATCTGTTCACCTGTCTCTTTCTCGACCTGCAGAACGTGTGGGGGTCAATTTGGGCAGCATGCGGTAGGCATATGAGACTGACCGAGACGGACCTGTCTACAGTGTTCACAGAAAGGATTCAAATAGTGGACAATGGGTAATCTTGAATGGCCAAGATTTTGGGACGCGCTTTGGTCAGACGAATGCAAAGCTACTGGGGGAAGCTGAAAACACTAATTTTACGTTGACAGATTACTCAATTTGCCGATTGAAGGTGAAAGGGAGGTGGGCAGGTGTCAAGTATCGTGGCTGCAAGAATGCAGGTGCTGCCGAAGATGAGATGCAGCAATGCCGAAAGGCCAGCCTAGGCCACACTAGGCACCGAGGGACATCGAATTGAAGTGGGTCACGTCAGTGCAGAAGTGTGCCGATGGCCTTTCGTGTGCTCCTGAATCCGTTTTCCTACTAGGCGCAGAAAATAACTATTCCAGCGAGTAAGTGTGGTATCTGCTACACAAGACTTGGTCTTCAAGTAGGGGGCCGCGCAATATGGCATTAGCTGGTTGGTTGTTCAAAAGCATCAAACGCATGCGAAAAATTTGTGTGCCTCAACGTCATGGTTGTATCCACCGATTTAGGCTCATCCACATGGGCACTGAATCCATAACCGGGTATCAGTATTGTCAATCTGCATCTCTCTTAGGAATCGCATTATTAGCCAGTCAGTGTCTATTCACAGGGTTGCAGGACTCATTTAGGGATCATTGCGTCGAACTGTGTCCATCACAATAGACATGAGACATATCATCGAATGCTTGACGCGTAGTGCTTTTACAATTGACCTCTGCCTTATTGCTTCTCACTGTGCCATCGTTCTTGTTTTTTGATAATAGACACGATGTCACTCCTTTCTTTTAGCATGGGAAGCTCTCTTATTATCGTCAGAATGATTAACAACTCAATTGTGCCATTTTCTGCATTTTTCATAAATTTTTCATTTGCCCATGTTAGCGCTTTGCGAGATTTTGGTTAAGTAGTGTCTCTTTTAGGTAATTTGGAGGTTGTCGATTGAAAGCCAACAATTCGTTATTTTCGTTATTCGGCTGGCACTATCTTTTTGCTAATTCTCTCCATTTTGTAATTTTCTCGTAAAACCTAATGCTTTTGAAAAGTAGTAAAAAGGAGATCGTTTAGCAAGGTGGAGTGTCTTTTGCCTCTTGTTAGCTTGCGAAGAGTAGGCATCAATCCATCTACAGACTCATGGCAGAACACAAGGGTTTTCGTGTCTCAGATTCAACTATTGTGTGTAATGTAAAGTAAGTTGACTTCATTTATGAGATTGTAAGTTCTACAATGGTTATGCTGGACCGCCTTTTTGCGTTTCTCTTGATCGCTACGGACTTCTTTTTCGTTCGTGTGAAATTTTACCTTTCTGAGGATATAGAAGGAACAACCAGGCATTTTATTTCTGTTATTTGGTTCGGCAAGCACTTTTAGCGTAGCTTCCTTTGTTCTGTCTCCAAGCTTGTAAATAACTCATTAGTAGGTCCAAATTTTCTTCTTTATCTCTTTTTAGCTTTTAACCTCCGAAATTGAGCAGTTTTTGTCAATCCAGCTTTATGTTCTGTTGTGAATTCTTTTTTGCTGTGCAGCCTTTGCCTTGTGCTTCTAATTGCTTGCCATTCTTAAAGGGGGATACTTTTGAGTAGATTTTATATGTTTTATTTGTAATAGTTGTTCCTTGTCCTATTCCCTGGCGACTCTTCGATGTGTACTGGTTTTTCACATAGTGATCCCTGCGATTTTCACTCCCACTTGCAACTTCTTTTTACGAGAGAATAGCCTCCTAGGTCGTATACAGGTTTAGCATGCGTAGTATTTTTCACGACCTATGAATCCGTCCCACATTCGCTAGCGTTTGTCCTCACATAGAGCAGTAAGACTCAAGCCGACGACGACCGTCCGCAGCACAATTGTAGTGCGACGTATACAAGAGACAGCTCCATACCTAATGTATCAAATCCGGTTTTTCAAACAACCAGCCTTTGATGTGCCTCTAGTCGGGCACAGTGGAAGAGGGATTGCTTTAATAGTAGGCACTGAATAGTTGTTAGGTGGATTTAGTGGTTAGGTGGAGGTAAAGGGGTGTTTTGATGTGGTTGAACTGAACGAGCTCAGTGCGTACTGCTGAGAGGCTGATCCTGACTTGCATGGCAGGCTAGTCATAAAGGTAATTCCTCTTTTTTCCATCCCCCACCATACATTACCCTTGAAATTAGAGGACGATTTTGGCCTTAATTTGCCGGAACCATTAGCTTGAATTCATTCTTCTGCACAATCTTACATCAAGCTGAACTAAGTGTCAAGCTGACACAGGAAATTAGCAAGTTAAAATAACAAATAAAGGGTCTCGGTAATCACCGCTGTGTGGTGGGCTGAAAACCAGCATTGGCGTTATCGCTACCGGTCAATTGACGTCTACACCTCTCAGGTTTCTAATTGCTGACTAGGTCGACGTCTCGTGCTGTTAAGGTTATCCACGATTGTAGACGCCTCCTTTCACAAGAAACTTGGTTCATCACCGCACTTCCCTATCCATAGGCACTGACGCTGGTCTGTGTCATACTTGATAAATGATGTCTTTTTCGTGTGTAACGTGAACCAGCGCTTACTACTTCACGTGATACCGTTGCATCATAGTTGTTCATGCAATTGTACAAAACTGATGCCTCTGTTTAGACCTTATTTCCTTTGTATTGATGGAGGCTTTCCCCAATTCATGCTTGCTGTTTGCGTTCTGCGGACGAGAATTCCGCTATCCGAAGAGGGATTCGCGTACAATTTGTCCCTGTGGAAACACCGCTACTATCGTGAAGGCCATGAAGTTCATGCATCAAGAGGGAAAGGGGACACTGGAATGGTTAATTGCGTCTCCTGGCAGCGCTTTAGTGTGGAACAGCACAAAACTCTGTAAATTCTGACTCTTTACCGTTCCTGATGCCTACATCTCCCCCTGAAGCTGTGATGATGTTTCCACAGTGTTGTATGCTCCTGTAAATTCCCCATCATTGGTAAATTTTGAAATGTTGCTCATTTGCATGTTTTTTTTTTTTTTTTTTTGCAAACAGAGGAACGTAAGAATTGAACGGGTTTACACAGGTGATGATAAATTTGCTCGTTAATCCCTAAGAGTTTCGCTTCGCTGGTGCGAAATTCTACCTTTGTGAAGGTATGCAAGGAAAAGCATCAATTTGTTTTAGTTATTTTGTTAGGCAAGAATTTTTAAGGCAGTTTGTTTTCCTTACCCTTAAGTTTGTCATTGATTTATCTGTAGGTTCAAGATCTGATCTCTCTTTAGCTTTAGTAGCCGACATTGGGCGATTTTTGTCGATCTAGACAGACGTTCTGTTGCGCATTCCTTATTTGGGTGCTACCCTTGCCTTGGGCCTATAAGGGCTTGCCATTCCCAAAGTGGAGAAATTGATAAGCAGATAATGCACGCTTTGTTTGTAATGGTTGTTCCTTGTCCCATTCCTTATGTGAGCCCTCGACGTGTACCATTTTTTCTCATAATAACTCCTGCGATTTTCACTCCCACTTACAACTTCGTCTTAGGTCATGGACAGATTTAGGATGTGTAGTGCTTTTCACAACCTACGAATCCAGCGTTTGTCTTAATGAAGTGAGACGAGTGCACCTGAAGGCATTGAGTAGTTGTGTCAAGCATACACTGGGAATTGTGAAGTTTGCTTAACAAATAAAGGGTTTCAGGAATTACCACTGTGCGGGTGAGCTGGAAACCAACATTTGCGGGATAGCCACTGGCCGATAGACGTCTGCACCTTTCAAGTGTCTAATTGCTGGCTAGGTTGACGCCTCCTGCTGGTACGGGTGTCCAAGATTGTAGATGCCTTCGATCACCGCACCTTGGTATTCACAGGCATGGACGCTGGTCTATACTATTCTTGATAAATGATGACTATTCCTTGTATAGCGTGACCTATCCCTTACTGTTTCGCGTGATATCGCTGCATTATGAATGCTCATGGGAATTTAAAGCCAGCACCTCTGTTTCGGGCATTATTTCCTTCTTACTTACTTACTATGCTTGCTGTTTCCGTTTCACAGGTTCAAATGTCGGTTGGGTGTGAACCGAATGCAGACGGGAGGTCCGCTGTCCAAAGCGGATTATAAGTGTAATTTGTCGGTGTGGAAACACCTCTATCATCGTGAAGTCCATGAAAACCACGCGTCAAGAGGGAAATGGGAAACTGGAATGATCGCCTCTGTCTCCTGGCAGTACTTGGATGTTGAACGGCACAAACTCTCTAGATCCTGAATCCCTACTGTGGTGATGTCTCCACAGTGTTGTGTATTCCTGTTCATTTTCCATCGTTAGCAAATTTAAAAATGTTACCCAAACAAGTGTTACGCAAACAAAGGAACATGGATGTTGAGTGAGTTTGCGCTGATGATGATAAATTTGCTTGTTGATCGGCATGTCTGGGGGTGTGAGGTGATATGCCACAAGAATCTCCAGGTTGTGGTGGGAAGGCAGCAGCTACATTTTGCTACGGCTGAATTATTAAATAAAAGTGATCGTTTAGCCCACCACTTGTGTTAGGGGGCGGGTGGCTAAAGCTAGTTTGTGATGAGTCTAGGTTGATTTGAATAATAAATTGTAATTACTAGGACAGGCTGGGACGGCATGTTATTAAAGGACAAACGTGGTGGCGTCAATTAGGACTGTTTTTTACATAATCACGGATATTTTGAGCCACTGGGCTGCCAGAAACTTCACTTGTGCCAACTGTAGCGTCCCGAGGCTCCCTTAAGGCAAAAGAAGGCAAAGTGGCAGGGTAGAATACATATATTCACCGGACAGAGGGAAATAGGCTGCTGGCATAGCCCGGAGGCCAGCCCACGCAGCTAGGACAGTACGGCCACCTCTGTGACCTTGACAGAAACCGGCAGTTCTAACAAACAAAGTACTACACCAACAATCGTATGCCAAAGCAATTAAACGTAAGAGATTGCCACACTTTCGTTGATGCTGCAAGTTTGATGAATAAATTTTGCTGGATTTAGACACACGCGTATGCCTGGTGAGAGATTTTATTCTAATAATGTCTGTGAAACTCTTTCATTTGTTTCTGCGCATTAAATGTAGTATATTACGTATCGTTTAAGACCAAAAATAAGTGCGCTTGAGGTATATAATTTCTGAGACGCATCTTAACTACGGATCGCATATTTTGTTAAGTGAAACAAGTCTTTAAGGCAATTAATTCACTCATCGCTTTGGAGGTTATCAGCGGTAACTGCTTTCCGCCTCGTTGGTAAATTGAGTTCCTTGCTACACTAGAATGCCATAATTTTGGCAGAAGAGGGCCGTATTTTCCCAGACCTGTCCTATTCACTAAGAAGCGCTTGGCACAAATGAGCTTGCAGGGCATGAGTTTTAGCGGAACCTGTCGCGTCTGACTGGAGCATAATTTGCTAATCATGAGTCCTCTACCTAGCGATTCAGGGTTAGAATTCTGCCTTTGGCGTCACTTTACATGTAACTCAGGTAAGAATTAATTGCATTATATGGTTTCTTACCATCCCTCTCGTGCATAAACTTGAAATATCCATTTGCTAAACAATTAAACTTTACTGTTTATTCCCGAGATTTTAATCATTAATGCGCCCTAAACTTGCTTAGTACGACTAGATATCATACTTACATCTGTAGCCTACGTATAACTCTTAGTCAATTTAAGTTATTTAACGGCGAAGTAATTATAATTAGAAGTCTTGATGATAAGACGAGAAAAAAAATAATTTACTTACGAAAGAGCTGCTCACCGTGTTCCACCGCCATCAGAGAGGTCAGGATGTTATTAGCTTTTGTGTGGTAGCTTAGATCACAATCAGATTATACAAACAACACATTAGCGAATTGGCTCAAATGCTCTGCGTTCTAAGTATTTTTTACTTGGGTCCATAAACGGTTCCAATTAGGCACCGGCCGTCAACTGGCTACGATGCCACAAAAGTAGGTCTCCTCTGAAACCATAACATTTTGTGCCATGCAGCTGTGCTAAGGGTGCGCATTAACAAACAGCCAGGGTGAGCGGACATTACGGTGCGTAATTTGTTGCTCATTCTAATCTGTAATTAATTAAGATTATGTTTCAAATGTTAGATTAATTGCGGTTTAGTGAAGTTCAGTTCAATTTTAAGACATTTAATGCTTAGGAATGAATGCAATGTAATGCGAATGAATTCAATACGAAAGCTAGGATAGCTTGAGTGCATAGCTTAGATCCATTTTCTTGGTTTATTACCTACATTTATTCAGTTTTGTACTCAGCAGTTTCTTTCATCTCTGGTAGCTGCGATGGTATCTCGAGTCATGTAGTAAAATTTTAGACCTGGCCGACAGTTAAGTGGACTATTTTGGCGAATAAAGCCAAAATAATGCAAGCATATAGAGATGCGTTATCTTCTGTTTATTTAGATCCAGGTTCGATTAGAATTATGGTCCAGCAGCTTATATATTTAGTAGTTACTTGCGGCAATTCTTTTATCAAATTGTAAAAATAAGGTTTGGTCGATGATTGAGCGCCCAGGTTGACACAGATGATTGATAATGCACACTCAAACAATCGGGTACCTCTGCGACCAGAAATGATCCAAATTGAAAGTCATATGCCCATTTTATTCTGCAAATGCTTTCAATGGGGTTAGAACTGAAATTCAGCATTCTGCTTCCTTCGTTAGTTGCTTGCGGCAGTTCTTGTTCATAAATCAATTAATTTTAGCGCGTCTGATATGTAGGGATTCCTGTCTACGCCTCTTTTTCTTGTTGCCACTCCAACGCATTTTCGGTGAGTGTCTCCTTCTTCGCATGCTGTGCTCTATACATTTACACGTATTGCGTCTTACCTAATGTCATACCGTTTGTGCTCCTCGCATAAAATACATACGGGAAAGAGGAGTGAATGATTCCTACAATTCAGCTTCTTACCTTATTTTTCCACTTTAGTGCTACTAGAACATTTCGCTTCTCCGTCTCCTTTATGCTTCTCTCAACTTTCCCCTCCCCTATCGCACCATCTGCCGATGCCCTCTTTGTAGGTTCCCTTTCATCTCTCGACTAGTCTCAATCTCGATTGCGACATGAATAAATCATGCACAGATTTTAGCCTAGATAAGACTAGTACGAGTTAGACTGGACCGAGACAAAATCGTGTTTTAACAAAGTTTCGCTATGATTACCATCAAATCTTTATTTTCATCTTTCTTTTTGTCACTTTAGTTTGTACTACACTACTTCGTCTAAATTCCATCCCCTACTTCTACTCCTCTACTTAGTGTTTAGGGCGCGAAAGTAAGCACGTTGCTCCTAATTCGTTAGCTGCTCAACAAATCCAAATCGACATTTTTGTCCTGGGCGCAATGAAATCTCTTTTGGTCGTCCGTTAGATGGCTAGTTCTTTGGCCATTCTATCTCAACTCTACACTTTGCTAACATTCTATCAGCCATCCACTAATTGACTTTACTTCATTCAATTGCTTTTTCCTTCCTGTAACTCTATTCCTCCACTTATTTCAGATTGAAGTGGACAAGGCACATGTTACTGGCGAAAATCATATGCTATGTGTAGAAAATTTGTCTCCTGTAAGACGCAATACGTGTTAGTGAATGGAGTGTAGTAGGCGACAAAGAAAACAATCTCCGAAGATGCGTTGGGGTAAGACATGAGAAAGGAGGCGTAGGCAAGGGAGTCTTTGCCTTTCCATGTGTACTTTGATCCCTAATGTCCGCAGACCAAATTAAAATGTTATGGCGGACTTCAATTTTAGCGCATAAGACGCCTGTAAGAATTAGGCATGCTCGATGGATGAGAATTTGGCGACCCGCCCATAAATATTGCTATTGAGCTAACGAAGGGGCATTCCTGATGCGCACTCCTACTTCTGTGCTTGGAATAATTGTTGCTTTGCATTGCAAAAGGCAATGGTGTTCTATGCGTTATTTAGCAGGGGTTGGATAACATGAATTTTTAGCTGAAGGAGATAGGGAATGATTAGGATAGGGGTGAAGGGACGAGAAGTCGCTGATGTGGAAGGAGTAAGGGTGGACATGGACAAGAGAGGAATGAAAGTGGACGCTGCGGGGTGGCTCCCCACATTGCTCAGGTGTAGCCTTCTTTACTGCTTTCTATATTTCTACCATCTGTTTCTGAACTGATTTAATCGCTTACTCATCGGGATGCGTGTCTTGATAAAATTTGAAGAATTCGTCCCAATGACGCGTGAACCGCCCAGTCACTGCTCAATCCTTTTTTAGCAAACTCATTCAGCTGACCCTCTACAATAACGAGTAAGAATGTGCGCTTTTGCTTAAGACAGCCTTCTTTGTTTTCACTGTCTCTACACCTGTCAGTCTGTTTTCCCAAGGTTGTATGTGCGTCATTGTCTACTTTCAGATTCATCCATTTGGAAAGTAGCCCTAATTGGTGTTTACGAAAACAGGCAGGAAGGTGTGGGTGTGCCTGTGTGTGTGTAGGTCAGAAGGCACCTTCATCTCATCTTTGCCTACCAATTTGTCCTTCTAGCAGATCAAATCGAGTACGAAAAAGGGCGCTGGCAGACAATGAGGTAAGAGGAGGAGAAGGAGAGGTGCGTGAGGGATCCAGAGATGAAAGGCGATTCCGTGGCACTAAAGTAGAAAAGTAAGGGCAAGAAGACAAAATGTAGAGACCATGTGCATAAACTTTTCTGTATTAAACTGTTTAATCATAGTGCTGCCGTTCCTCGTACCAACGTAGGACTGAACGACCAATCACCTTCATTGTTTTAAACCAAATAGATGCTTGATCGTTTGTTCTTACTCCAATCATCCACGCTATCTGACAGTGTCTAAAGTGTCTGACCATTGTTTAAAGCAAGAGAATAACTCTAGTGAGCACTGAACGCAACTTGGTGCGAATGTCGTTTTGGACCTTTGATTTCGTTAAGTGGACATTAGGATAGGTTCCCCTTGTGTGTATTTTCTCTTTACTTGATGCTCGGTGCTTCAAACGTTGTTTCTTCGTAAATAAGTTAAGGGAATGCCAAGAGTTGCATACCCGTTCCTTCCGTGCCTTGCATCCTTCCAGCATCTTACACCTCGTTGCTGCTAAATTTAAGGTGGGATGTCAGCACAAATGAAACCATGTTTAGTGGCCGTTGCTACGCGAAACGAGCAACAAAGTGGACATTTGTACAGCTGGGTGAGGAAGTCGTTTTGGTAGAGATGCACACAGAGTAGCAAAATACATTCATCTGCATGGAAGAATAAAGATTTGCAGAAGAGTAGATTTGTCAGCCGCTATTGGGATTGATACGCAGCCGGACTGTAGTTACGTTCGGTCCACTTCTCATCAACTACCTCTGCTCTCTCATCCGACCCCACTTCAACGCCCCAAACTCCCATTCCACTATTCCAAAGGCACCAGAAAACCAAAAGAATTATAAATCCTAGAAATCAAGGGTTTGTTATGCCCTCGCCTTTTTCTTCATTCTCTTGCGCCATTTCAACATTGCCATAACTGATATCCTATTTGAACTCACCTGTCACGGTAAAATAGTGTGCTGCGTCTTCAAGTGTGCGGTTCGATAGAAACTCATGTTCCTTAATCTCAAATACATGGTTGGGTGACTGTGCAAATAAAATGAACTCAAGAACGCATGGCAGAATAAGAAACGAAAAAAAGATAGCGCCACAGCACTGTGCAGAAAATCCGACGATGACCATTCTCTATCCCTTCCTCCACTTCCTTTCTGTAAGCGTCCCATCTTCGTCTCTCACCCAACTATAATTTTGCACCATTTAGCTGAACAAATCAGCTGCAGTCAGCGCCAAGGTAACAGTTAGCCTAAATCGTACCTTTCCTAGCTAAATAGCCACCAAATTTTTACTAAATTCATACCTCTCTGCTCTGACGATCCAACAAAACCACTTATAGGAGATGCCCGTGCTACTAGCCGAGTTGCACATGTCAGATTGGAAGAGGTTAATCCCACAAAAACTGTCAGAGATGCTCTTTTGCGCTTTCTACCGTCTTCCATTATTCATTCTGCTTTGCGGTGTCATTCCTACCATTCAGTCATTTGCCAGTGCCTCCCTTCCGCTTCGTTTTCTCCTCGCTGCTGGCCTTCTTTTGGCCTCCGCTTCCGTTGCCTTCCTCTCCATCTATTCGTTACTCCCGACGTCCCACCCTGCCTCATCAGAGCCATCAAGGTGCCAAAAAGGATAAATGCGGTAGAAATTAAAGGAAAGTTATGCCACCAACCGCAATCCTCCGCCTCTACTCTACCTGTTTTATTTTCTCCTTTTTCTCCATTACTTCATTAGTACGCATCATTCCACTGTTTTCACATCTAGCATCCAGTGCATATCACATAGAAAAAGAAAACTATGCTCGGTCTCTTTAAGTGTGCCATTGAAAAAAAAATTTAAATGCCTTTTACTAAGTCAAATCCTTCATACCATACCCGGTCACATGGCTATTTAAGTGGGTAAATTACTCACTTCGGGAATAGGTGAGAGAAAACGGTAGAAAATAAGGCGCGCTGCACTACAGCACTGCGCAGAGGCATCCTACGATGCCCATTTCCAATCCTCTATTCTCCTTTCTCATCCTTCTATATTCCATTTCCACAGCTTTTTATCCCTTTGCCTCTATCTCGGTCATTCCTTTGTCTCTTTTGGCAGCAAATACATCTCTTTGCTTATCGAAGAACTTTGCGCAACGTTGCTGTCTTGAGCAATGCAAAGCACCGATCCGTCAAAGGATAGTCACAGAGATGAGCACCAGAAATGCTTCTTCCTTCCTAAGGGGTAAGTCGTCTATTCCCTTAGTCATCTCATAACTTCTACAACGCTTACTGCGCTGCACTTACTTTTTGTCTCTTTCATGGTTTTGCATTCACCGAGTAAGCAACAGCACCAGAGGACCAACTGATGAACACCAACTTGCCCAATGTTCATGCTCATCTACAGAAGCACTGTAGCAGAGTTAGCATAACTGAGCTTAGCCCGATCTGACTAGATCGGACTGTATCCACAACAGACAAGATCGGATGCCTGGGCTAGTTTGCGACGGATGTAAATAAAATAAGAGGGAAGTAGACAGAGCTATCTGATCCATGGTTTATGTCTCATCCTCAGAGAAGCCTTATACGTTACCATTTTAGGTCAACCCCACAAAAAAATGTGGTCTGATCGTTTGACACGACACAATTCCATGACATGTGATTCGAGGCCTTCTCTTTCCCTCTCGTAGATATTACGGATCAAGGTGTACACTTAAGAACTTGGTTTGATGAAGTCTTTGAAGTGGGTGAAGAGGAGGCCTCTTGTCTACTCCTCCTTTCTGATGCCAATCTCCAGCACATTTTTGTTAAGTGTCTCCTTCGTCTCCTGTTGCGCTCAATATGCTTCAGAGTGTTGCATCTCGATTTGTGACCCACCGCGTGTACTCCATGTATCTAACTCTATTATGCATTTGTATTGCAATTCCTTAGCTTTGTTCTCCACTTTAGTGACACGAGGACGTGTCGCTCTTCTGCCCTTCTCGCGCTTCTCTCACCATCACATCGCTTCAATCCAACATAAATTCTCCCCTTTCTCCTTTCCCTTCTTCTACCTCCCTGACCGCTGGCGTCCTCTTCACTATGGCACTATCAAATCAAGCAAGGAAACATGATCAGACTAGATTAGCACAAGCTAGACTAAACCTTCCCAAACTACACTGTACTTAAAACCACACCTTGTCTCGCACAGCTTAGCTTGGATTGCCAAAAATCCTCCATTTTTTGTGTTTCTTTTGGTTACTTTAGCTTGTTCTTCATCACTTTGGCTTAATCCCATCTGCTCCTTTTCCTCTTCTCAACTTACTCCCTCTGGAGGTTAGATGAACCGTTGCTACTATATCGTAATCTATAGGCTGGCCGAACTCCTGTCTGCCTTTCTAATTACCCACTTCCCACACTCACCTTGCAGAGAGTCCCTATACCTCCTTAGTCCATCTGTGTCCTTTTCACCATATGTCTACGCCTGTCTGTCCATTTGTCTACCCAAGTCTGCACGTGTGCTATCGCCTATTTCAATTTCCCTCTTTTTGGAGGGTCACCTTATTTGGTGTTGTGCAAAAACAGGCAGGAAGTTGTGTGTGTGTGTAGGCTTAAGCATACATGAATTCAAGGACAGTTCCATCCTGAGCCTAGTAAGGTCTTCTTTGGTCTTTCGTTGGATGACCAGTCGGTTGCCCAATTACTTTCAACTCTTCACATTGCCAACACTTTACCACCCATTAACTCACTTCTAACATTTAATTGCTTTTTTCCCTGCGGCTCTCTTAATTCCTTTTTTCCTTCCTTCAGATTGAAGTGGACATCTCATGGTGGGAAGAGAGCAGCATTGAAGCCCCATAAGTCGCTTCACACGGTGGTCGACTTTGAGTCAGCAAATGCTAAAGGGAGGAAAGTTAAGCAATGTAGCATGTAAAACTGGTGTAAACTTTTATGTTAATTGGAGGGCGATTCGTTCCCTTTGTCGTCAGTAATCCATGTTGCCTGTGTGAGAGCTGCAAATGACGGGATGCAGTGCAAGCGGTAGTAAGTAAAAATGGCAAACCTGTCGTTCGACGGTTGTTGGACCCTCAATTGGAGAGCTGTAGTGCCTCATCTCTATGCTGAGATGAAAAAAAGTCGCTGAAGGAGCGCCAACTTCATACAAGATCATCCGCACTGGCTAAGTCCCTGCTTTCCTCTTGGCACTTTAGGCTAGATGACATTGCCGAAGAGGAATCAATGTGAAGGTTAGCCGACTCACCTTGGAAATGAAGAGGTAGACGACTAAGGTAAGCAGATATTGCAAATCTCCGAACATACAATTTTGTGCATCAACCACGAAACACCCCTCAACTCTTAATTACGACAAGGGTAACTATCTTTGACATGTTTTCTCAAGATCCCTGATATTTTTACCTCTGATCACCGGTTCCTCCTGTTCCGTGCCTTACCCATACTCTAGCTATCGTAATCTGACTCACCCGACTCAACAATGGCAGTGGCAGGGAATTTCACGTCCGAAGTCACTCGACTGCCAACGCAGAGAGATGAAGTCGCACGAAAAATTTTGTCTGATATTGATAGCTCTTAAGATGCTGACGAAGTCTCACAAGAAAAAGTTAATTTTTACGTGTTGGTGATGCCTGTGCGCCCGTCTAACAAGATCCTCATCATCAACTCGTTAAATGCCCAATTATGAAGGTCTGGTCAGTGTCTGAATGGGGCTTTATAGTGCTCAAAAGGCTTTATGAATCCCAGATAATGCCGTTTGGACTCTGTAACGCTGCAGCCACCTTCCAGCGCCTAGTGCAGACAGCACTGAATGAGTTTTTTTCCGAAACATTGCATAATCTACCTTGATAACGTCCTTGTTTTTGGTAGAGACATTCACGAACATAGCACCAATCTTAAACTAGTCCTGGACTATCTGCAGGATGCAGGTTTGACCTTGAATCCAAAGAAGCGTCATTTTCCTCGTCGTTCATTCACTTTCTTGGATCATACAGCCTCTACAAATGGAATGGCAGTCACCGAAGATCGTACAAGTGAGAGCTTGGCCAACAGCAACCAATCGGACAGAACTTTGCAGCTTCCTCGGCTTGGCAAACTACCACAGGCGTTTTGTTAAACGCTTTGCAAAGAACGCCAGTCCCCTACACAAGCTAACCGAGAGGCAGGCGGAAAGAATTTTAAGTCGGAGAACAAACATGATGAAGCCTTCCAAGAACTAAAGCAAGGGCTCTGCTCCGCTTTGATTCTGGCTTTTTACTAGGCATGGATGCCAGTGACGTGGCCGTGGGTGGTGTTCTTTTACAAAGAGACAAAGGAGGCGGAGAACACGTCATTGCCTACGCCAGTGCTAGACTCAACAAAAAGTGTGACAGAAGAGTGTAGAGAACCGTGAACTGTTCGCCATCTACACAATATTTCAACACTTTAAGAACTAGCTGGTAGGGAGATGGTTCATAGTGAAGCAAATCATCAGGCGCTGACCTGGTCAAAGACAATGAGGGAGATCGACCGTTCGATAGTATGCTGGTACGAAGAACTGCAACAATATAACTTTACAGTGCAGTACAGGAAAAGGAACTCGCATGGCAATGCGAATGCATTATTCCGCAGACCTCTCTTAGCAGAAAGGGATCGCGGTATAGTGAGTATTCTATTTTCCGACAGGTGGCTGCTATACGAGAGATTTCTGGCATCCTCGTCCAAGCCCACTGCGGAAGAGATGAAATCGTCCGCCAAGGCAGTCAGGCAAATATGGCAACAATGGTCCAAACTCTCCCTGGAAGATGAGGTCTTGTGGTACCAAGAAGATGTCACGTCTCTCAAGCCTCTGGTTGTTCCAGGTTCCCTGACACAAACAGTCCTTCAAGTGTCACACGAACAAATGGGCTCTGTGGGCGAGAAAAAGATGTGGGAGACCTCGATCAAACGGTAGTGGTGGTCCCCTCTCTCTCCAGACGTGCATGACTTTTGCCGAACCTGCATTACTTGCAGCAGTTTTAAGAACCCTCATTCCACAGCAGCCGCACTCCTGCAGCCTGTGCCTACAGGGTTTCCGAGCGAACGAGTAGGTACAGAAATTATGGGTCCTCTGCCATTTACTGAGAGGTGAAAACGATCTGTCTTAGTTATGGTTGACTACTTCACGAAAGTAGGCGAAGCAGAACCCATGAAGTCGCAAGGCGCTGAGACTGGCGCGTCAATCTTCTTCAATCGTTGGATACGTCAACACGGAGTGCCTGAATCAGTCCGTAGCGATCCAGTTCTTAATTTTAAAAGTAGACTCTTTGTTGAACTATGCAAGACCCAGTAAATTGCAAAGATGCGCACGACACCTGGGCATCCTCAGGGCAATGAACAAGTGGAAAGAAATAACTGGACCATGCTAGGACTACGAAAGGCTTTTACCAAGGAGACACGACCTGAAGATTGGGATTTAAGCCTAGGACGCGCTCTTCTCGCCTATAGGGCTATAGTCCACGCATTAATCGGTGTTTTCCCGTTCAAGATGCTCACGGACTGCGAAATGAGAGCTCCCTCTGATGCATTCCTACCGACAATGCACCGGATTACATACTAAGTCTAAAAGAAGGGATGAGAAAGGCGTTTCATCTTGCGCGGCGACACCTAAAAATGTCTCATACTAGAGAAAATAAATGCCATGACAAGCACAGTCAACTCAGCGTCTACCATGAAGGGGTCTTGTTCAAGTACATGAATCGATTCCTACGCCTGGAATGCATCGCAAAATTTTTATGACCCTTAAAGTAAAAAAACCCCTTCCGTGTTGTAAAAGTTATCTCGCTCACGAACTACCTTGTCCGGAATGCACAACTCCGTACCCAGCCAATAAACATCCATCAAAATAGGGTCCGACCTTACAAATTTCCCCTTAGTCGGATACGAGGATGAAACCTATGTTGTTGTGAAAGAAAGAAAGCCATCCGACAGCATAATTAAAGCGAGCCAACGAGAGTAGCACCGGGACGGTGCTCAAAAGGTGAGGGAGCTGTGCAATACTAATGTTTTTTAAATATGCTTTGCAGGCCGAAGGCGAGAGAACAACTCAAACCTGGTCGCAAGACACCGTCGCCGCTACCCAGAGGCTGACGCATCCCCGTTTTGAACCCTTCCACGGTATCACTCTATACCTTCTCCCCTGAACTATAATAAAGATATCGAAGATTACTAAGACTTCTAATAGTAAGGGTGGGAGAGGGGAAGAGGAAGAACCTTTTACAACTACTGGAATACTTTACTTGTTTAGACTTTTGGATTTGGTCAGGGTCACGGAAGTGGCCATATGGTCCTAGCTACGTAAGCTGGCCTCTGGGCCATACCAGCAGCTCATTTCCCTCTGCCTCCGAGCATATATATGTTTACCCTAGTATTCCGCCCTCTTTGGCCTTCAAGGGAGACTCGAGACGCTACAATTACAACAACAAAATAAGAGTCTCTGTTGGCTTGAAGTAAAAGGACAAAGTTACAGAGAATGCAATGACTTAAATCCAGTTTGGCTGATGATGATTTTGTACTTTCTGTGATTGTGTTCCACCTGGCGGACACCGTCATTGCAACGATTTTAAGGTTCTACATTTGCTGTTAGATATTCTTCGTTGGTTATTTTAAAAGTTTTACTCTATTGTTGCATTTGGCCAGTGTTTATGCACACCTTTGTTCGAGTTAATTAGGTGACTTTATAAGTAAATGTAGCCTTCCGTTCCCCATTAAGTTTTCCCATATTTTTCCGAGAATCATAAACGTGGCTGTTCAGTGCATTTCAATGAATTATTAACAACCTGGTACAGAATTAGTATGGCAGGAATATCGCTCTGTTGGCAATGCCTAGACCCAAACGATTTTCCTTGTATAAATGACGCTTTGGAGAACAGTTGCGCCTCTGCAAGATTGTTCATTAAGCCACCAAATATCTTCTGCCGTAACCTTGACAAGTAGGCAATCGAAAGCTTTAAGTCCACTGTGGATCCGTTGCTTTATACACTGGATGCTTTATCTGATAATGATTGGACGTCTAGTGTCTGGCGAAATTCGACAAATCTTTTGAT
Source organism: Taenia hydatigena (assembly GCA_036345935.2). Taxonomy (NCBI): domain Eukaryota; kingdom Metazoa; phylum Platyhelminthes; class Cestoda; order Cyclophyllidea; family Taeniidae; genus Taenia; species Taenia hydatigena. The sequence continues at coordinate 112,451 of JADWOT020001852.1, read as the reverse complement.
TATCTCTGACAACTCGTCCGGTGAAAATCAAATGGACGAAATTGCAAATGCAAATGGCATTTTTTCGCCACATTTTGCGTTTAATGTTCTAAACTTTGCACTTGAAATGATGATGCAGCATGAGAGCTCTTCATCAATCCATTTATTTCTTTCCATCTTCCTGACGCTTGTTTTGTGCAGGTTAGCGATTACCTTGTAGAACACCGTGGAAAAGTTTTGCTCGTTCTTAGCGATGATTGCGGTCATTCTTCTGGCGCGCACAGTATTTCATCAGCACTGAATACATCCGATTTCCAACTCAGAATAATTGGTGGATTCGGAGTGTCGTGAATGGCTGTCTTTGCTTACGGAATGAACAGGAGGCGCCTGCGATGGCCGTTACTAAGGTTCGGGATTGTATTTTCCTTAAAAACCGGAATATGCAGTTTGATGAGTTAACCTTGCTTTAATTTCTAACTTGTGTCATAGCTGACTGCGATGACCCACTTTTCAAGTTCAGGTGGATACATTGAATAGGTGGTTTTTGATTATCAGTTAACCGAGTCAAAGTTCAACATTTCTTCGTGAATATCATGAGATTCAATCGATCGCTTGTGACACGGTTTCCTTAGTTTCTGCAGTAGCTATCCACACTTTGGTGCTTCTGTTGCGGTACTGTGTTTGTTTAACAGTTGTAGCTTTCTGTTCACGCAGTTAGTGGCTTACAATTCGTTTCGCAGACATCATTTCTACTGCACTGTTTCGCGACTCTGACGACAATAGTGGCATAAAACAAAGATGAAATGTATTTTGTCGTGTAGATTGGGTTAGGGCTTACCAACATGGTTTGGCGACCTCGTCGTACATCTGTCAGTCAGTTATCATATAGCGGTTGATGACTAAAACAAAAACACGTCACTGTTCCCTCTTAATCACTTACTAGGGCTTGAGTTCCGTCCAGCTTGATTATAGTGATTGGTAGGGAATGGGCGTGCATCGGCCATTGGTTGTGTCCTTCACTCCTCCAAAGACCGCTGACCTAAGGCAGCATATGCTATACCCAAATGGAGTGCAATCTGTTAGAGTAGGCTGTCGAATGTCTATTCAATTTGGTTTTGATTAACTCCGGGGGAGCGGTTATGCAATGCCGGATGATGGTTACTAATTGAGGCCACTTCTGTACTCCAGTTACAACTCCATGTGACCTCAGATCCTATGCCCGAAAAGCGTTTACCTCGTAGTTGATACGTGTTGACACTAGTTTTCGGTTTTAAAGGTCTCATCGACTTAAATGGAAAGCGTTTTATGTTCAAACTTTTGCAGTCGAATGATGGATCAATTGAGAAAAGGAGTAGTGATTGAGGCCAGGTAAAACATGTTCGATACTCTGTGTCTAAGTTCGCCCTACCCTTCCGAGAAGATGAGCACGATTTGATGGAAGACTGTGGTGCTTTTTCTTCTTAACAGGAATTTTCCGCTTTTTTCTCGATCTTTCGCTATCGCTCTCCCTTGCTGCTTCATTTGCTATGACCCAGTTCAGTTGGCCAATTAATGGGTGTTTTGGGCAAAAGTGAGGTCAGTCGAAGCAGCTTTGAGTTGCGTGTTGGCAATGAGATCTGTGCCCACATGTAAATGAGAATAACTTAGGACGTTTCAGGCGTTGATTTTGAAGTACTGTAAAAGGAGATTTCTGGAAGTGAACTGACCCGTTGACCTTGAAAGTGACACAGAACGTGGACCAAACTCCATTACACATTATGACTGACCGCTCGATGGGTTTAGCGTCGTCATCGCTTCTGTATGTAATACATCGACTTGTGTGGACTCTCACCTCTAAAACGGTGGAAGCGGGGCAACATATTGCTTTGCTGAAAGAGGAAGATGTAGAGGAGAACAAATGACGGTGCTGAATTGAGTGGACTCCCATGTCTCCGACGGGACGGCACAACATCCACATTCCTTCTTGCGCGCATGCCCACATTTGTCTTCCATGGACAAGTATTTCAAATTCGATAGCATAACTGTAAGCGTGTCAATCATTAGACCTTTGATTGGCTACAATCTGGTCACCTAAATCAAGATATGCGTGTGGCGCTGAACTGTCCTACACCCGACCTGAAACCTTTGAAGGTATAATCTCAGCTAGAATTCAAATAAAAATCAGTTGCAACCAAATTTTTCGACTGCATTTTCACCAAAAATAACTAACTGACCTTTAGCATTAACAGGATGGCAACATCAGCTGCAAGCGCCTATGACTTAACCACAGGCCATTTTCATTGTGCTCTGCAGCTCGAAAATGAGTTTAAGGTAAATTGTTCCTGCATAGAATATGAACGTTCGATTTGGTGCGCCTTCGAAAAAAATTATTTTGGTGACTTTCAACTTTACGCATAAGTTCCATGCAAACATCTTTTGAAAGGCATCAAATGAATTATTTACTTTTAAAAAGCCAAGGTCTAAAAAATAGCCGCCATCGAAGCATGCTGTGGGGACCACAAAATAGTTAGAGCAGTAAACATTAACATCACAGCTAATTCATGAAGGACAGTTGAGATCAGTCTGCAGACGCTTCATAGAGAATGCGAATAACGCACTGTCAGCTCTACAGATTTTCTCATATCCTCGTCTTCATCATTCTGCTTTTGGTCCGTTTCAGTAGCAAACTTATTTTTGATCCACTCCGCCAGCGCACCAAATTGCTGCTTGTGCCTCGACAACGTATCACTACCTTCTCACGAAGAGGCTTGCTCTAATGGTATTACATTTGTTGAAGCTTCCTTGGTGATTTAGAGCTCTCAATAGTTCCAAAGCATTCACTGAGGCTGCTGCCCCACGAGTCGGTCAATGAAACGCTTCTCTTCATGTCACAAACATTTGGCTGTGTTACAGATGCCTCATTGTCAGAAAAATCTAGTATTCCAAGCTAGGAGGGTTGAGCCTACACAAGTTGACGCTTTGACTTCCTTTGGACAATCCCTGTGGATTCGTAACTGGAAAATGCTAGTCAAAGTAAGGCGTGCATTTCGACCAGATGAGGAACCCACATATGCACACAAGAAAAAAGAGCATTTGACACCACTTGGACCGCAAATCGCAAGTGGATGAAAAAAAGTTCAAGTCTGAATTGGCCTGTTATTGGTGACATCGGCAGTGTGAATAGAGGAGGTAAGAATCGATGAAGTTGAAGTTGGCGAGAAGCTCATCAATCCTCTCACCTGTCATTTTAGCCTATGCCAGATCCTGGTAGTTCGGTGACTCTACCATCAACCGACGCACACCATACCTGTCACGAATGTCTCGAAGACGTCCGTCTATAAGTGGCATGTGTGCATCGTAAGCAGCAGCGACCAGCAGAGGGTCGAAGGGGTCGACGTTGTACTTTTCCTTAGCTTCAGACACTTCCAACTCGGAGGGATGGTAAGGTGGTTTCAACTTGCAAGCCACCACTTCCTTCCAGTTGACGCCTTTGAAGAAATCAAGACACTTCACACCATCAATGCTTAAACGCTTCTTATGATTTTGTGTGAGACAGGCTTCGAAGAATTTGCTTAGATGTGCGGACACATTTGGCGAACTACCTGTCATGAACCCACGTGTTTGCAGCCAATAGTGCGCAGTGTCATGACCGTACATGATGCAGGCAACGAGAATGCCCAGACCCCACACATCTGCCTTCGTCGTAATTGCCAACTTATTTTTCACCTCAGGCGCCATAAAGAAGAGTGCTCCGGTAAAGTCCGTCTTCGTGGGAGGTCCCGCCTCTTGAGACATGTCGTAGAGTGATCGAAGTCCGTAATAAAAATGTGGCCTGAATCAGCAATAAGCACGTTGTTGGGTTTGATGTCTAAGTGGACGATGCGCATGGCGTGAAGGTGCTCCAGACCACAAATAATCTCACAAACGTAAAATCGCGAGTCATTCTCACCGAGGTAGCCAACATTTGAGACGAGATCCCGCAGGTCGAATCCACTTCCTTTGAGCAGCACAAAGACAGGAGCCCGATGGATTCGACATCTATCAATCAGAGTAGCTAAAAATGGTGACTGCCTTTCCTGTCTGGCAAGTCTCACCAGAATGTGGTGCTCTCGAAGAGCACACCGAACAGCAGAGCTGTTTTGCAGGTAGGACCGCTTTAATGCGCAGGTCATGGTCGTTGCAATTACGCCACATCTGCTTGTGTAGACCACCTCATAGACAAATGTGTAGGAATCACGAGATATAAACTTTACTACAGTAAACTTCCCAGACCCCATACCTTCGACTTACTCAAAGCTGACTCGCCTGTCTATCGACTGACCTCAGAGGCTGGCACAGCTGCCAAAAGTACATGCGCCTGAGCCAATCGAATCAGACCCCACTTTCTATTGGCTCGCCGCATTTGAAACTCATTCACGACGGTGTGTAAAATTCGGAGGTGACGAAGGAGTGGAGGTGAGTCGTTAAGCCTCACGCATGGATGATTTGAACGCCTTTTCAAAATGGACACTAAATGAAGGTCAAATATCAATTTCACAGGATACTAATTTGGCCACAGTTTCGAGAGCATCGAAACGATGTTTAAACTGGGGCAATAATTCGTGATTCATTGTACTGGGGCTATGTTAGAGTCCTGTTAATTGTGTTAGCATTCATCTTGATTCTACTTTCATATGGCACCCTGATTAGGAGAGATGGAAGCAGAATTTTCTTGATTTGCCTTAGGAGCAGGTATTGCATCTTCTCACTTAGTGGCATTCAACCCATGGGTGTGAATTATCAACTGATCGACATGTGCAAAAAGTGTTACCAATTCCTTACATCTGCACAACAGTAAAGACGATCTGTCCCACCACTTTTGGTATTCCACGTGTAAGAGGATGCACAGTGTGTTTGGTGTAGTAGGCACAAATTACGAATGGTGTGCATCACTGTTGTTGCCCAATTGTCACATTACTTGACACCTACCAGCATACTGCCTAAAAAAAAAGCAAAAAAGATCGGAGGTATGTGCACCACGTCAATGAGCTTTCGGCATAGAACGTACTCCGTGGTGTGGCTCATGCGCTGCCAGTTGGTTCAGTAAATAACACCATCGTTATGCCGAAACAGTCACGTCGCTCTCCTTCCCCCACTAGGTCAGCATAGGCTTCATCACGTGTACCGAAGAGTCTTGGACCGACGGTCTACAAAGAGTGAGGTCACGTAGGTGACCTTAGATCAGGCAAATGTTGGCACGGTTATCATGAACGATGCAATCATCTCAAAATGTATTGACATCCAACGTTCTTCACTCACTGCACGAAATGCACAAATTCCGTGTTAGGAATTTGTTAATGATTGTGACAGGGTTCACAAGAGCCTGCGTGTGTCAGAGAAACACCTCCAACAGCATCACGTATTCATGAACAAAATCTATCAATAAGTGATGATAAATGAAGGCTAAATAGAGGCATATGCTTCACAGCACACAATTATGAGCCCCATCAACACTTGCCACCATGAGGAACACACATTACTTACTCATAATCGACATTTTCTACTATCCTCTGCCTCATTTGCAATTTAACCATTTTCACGTCAAGAAATATCTGCTCAGTAAAACGTAGTGGTTGGGATTTGAATCCGTTCTTCTGTACTGAAAGCATTTAACTTGGTTTTCAAGAGGCAAAAGTTCCTCGTCAAGCTCCCAATGCAGCGATTAGACAAGAGTGTGGTGGAGAAGCAACTCAAGAAGTAGCATTCTGATAATGGACGCATCAACTTGTATTTCTCTATTCTTAACGCCATGAAAATTGTAGGTTAGTGTTAAGGACTCTCAGCAACAAACAACTATGATGACGAGACAAGTGATAACACCTGCATCAATTAGGAGAATTGCCAAAGGTAGCCAATTAATTGCCACCTACACGAGCTAAGATCTAGATACTGCGTTTATTCTTTCAGCCGTATTCCTCCACCATATGTCGTCTGATGGTAGCTTGGGTTCAAGCGGTGTAGAGAACTCCGTACTCCAAGTGAGATGGAAATGACGGTAATGGAGTTTGAGTTGCCTGCTCCCAGAGCGCAAGCAATGTAGCAATGGTTTGTCTTCTTCAAGTATATTAGTGGGTCTATGTAGGTCATGTTTACAGACTGTGGAGGATCATCAAGAATGATGCCATTCGAGGTTTTAGATTTGGGCGTAGGAGTGTGCAAGCTGCTGCATACTGGGATCGACGAGCACATAATTTAGCATTTTGGACATTTGTGAAGTCGTCACGCATCACAGATTTGCATTTTGCCTTGAGTAGTAAAACTCTACATTGAAAGATCTTTGGTTCCATTTGCATTAAAAAAGGATTGCCCCCTGCCCTCCTTTAATTTTGCCTTTAAAAAGGCTATTTATCGGAATGGACTACTTTTGCTAATCTGCTACCCAGTGCGCTAAAGCTGACCTCTGCGTAAAGCAATGCAGAATACCCTTTCACTTTGCATCTTTGTGGCACGAATATTTTTAACTAGATTTACACATTTGGACGAGATCCCAAGTCAAAAGGCAATGATTGGTCAACCTCCGCCAGACCGTTAATTTTACAACCATGCCGACTTTTACTGCGTCCAATCAGCGCGACGCAACGAGTGCGTACTTGGCTCATTTAAGCCAATCACCTTCGAGTCTGTAGTGGGCAACAACGCAGCGTTGCGTGTTTTGGGGCATCTTCAGATTTCGTAAAACCCTTGCCTAACAAGTATCGCAAGCGTGTGCACTGCAAAACTACTGGATCTGTTAGAAAGAACGAACGTATCAGCTCAGCGTCATGTGCGAAATTTCCTTTTTAATTAGTCCCTGACTTATTTATGCTTTCAAAAATACACATGAATTATAAATGAATTTCTATCTGATGGGTACGGAAATTCTTCTCTAGCTAGATTAACTTCATCACCTTGCCAACGAACTGGTTAAAAAATGAAGCGACCCTAGCTTTTTGAGTTATTCGTGTGACGCATTGCTGGGATCAGTTTTCCAAATTAAACAATTATGCTTCTATGTGTTCTCAATTGTCAATCCAAACAAACTTTGAAGAGTGTAAATCACATCCCCGGTGAGTGACAAAATGAACAGGTGGTAATGGGGATTTGTTTCAATGCACTTTTCTAATGATTAGCAGTTAGCACACGCTGATCAAGCGACTGGGTGAAGGTCATTGACCTCTAAAAAGCAAACCGTCTTCCACTCTGTAACTTCGATTCACTTGGATAATACCTATCAACTCTGCTCACCTCCGAAGCATAAAATGTAGGGGTGGAAGATAAATTAGCTAAACTCATTACGTACATGCGGAACTGGACTTAAGACAATTTTGACCGCATCTTCTCCGCATCCCGTCAGCTGTGAAAGTTGTTATCAAGGAGGTGGAAGGGGCAATAAAGATGCTAACAATTTGGTGTTGTACTATCTTCATTGAAATGATGGATGTGGTAGAAACACACCTATGGTTCCGATCTTTAATGTTATTCTTCCGAGTCACTGATGGCTGTGTGGTGGGTGAGTCCGGATAGAGGTGACTGAGACCAAGCCATTTTTAGGCGATTTACTTATGGCCGACCTCAAAAAGCATTAAGTTCTCTTGTAGCAGTGCGTTACATTTCACCGTCTCCTCACTTTGTGGAAGTTAATCCAACCATTTCTCCTCTTAGGTGTTGTAGACTGATCAGTCTTTAGTTAGGCATTTCAACTTTGATCCAGTACTGCTAAAACACGGCACTTCAGCGTTTGGTCGCATTTGTTATGATGCTAATAATAAGTGCTAGTGACGTTTTTCTTATTGACAAATCCATGCAACTTGTTGCTGCCTTAACCTCGATGCCACTGACCTGTATGGACTATGCTGGTGTAAGGTTAAAGTAGAAGAGGTATTCTAACCAGATGCTTGACACTTAAGTCTTTTGCACCACGAGATGACTTGACTGATTTCGCTAAGCAATTTTACTGAATAGAAGTGTAGAGCCTTCTATTTCCACTTATTAATGCCACAAGTTATCGAACTGTGAAACTTTGGAACCGCAATTTCAGAAATTCGTTGCAAACCGAATCTGCACTGCTTACAGAGCGTGCCAACACTTACCGTAACTTGGTAATATGCGTACTTGATCCTGGATGCTACTGAGGTCACCAGCCAGAGGGGCGATAAATGGTGAACTTCTGAGAAGATAGCATGGCATACAAATGCAAAGAGTGCGCAAAGAAGGCACGACCAGTCTGTAATTGCCCAGTGGATATTTTGCAAGGGCCACTTGAGAATGAATCTGCGTGGAGCCTAATCCTGCTGATAAAGGGAGTGAAGAGGAAAACAGGCGGGTGTGCGATGCAAGAGGATCAGCGATCGAGTGCAACTTTTGAAAAGTTGGAAAGAAAAGTGTTTTGTGTTTACAGGCATCTAAAGCACCGATCTTTAAGTTAGGCATGCCAGCCATGATCAAGTCAACATGTAGACTGGTCGATTTATGTTTTACTGAAAGCATTCTGGAGGCGTCGTCGACCGTAAGACACTTTGCAGATGTTAACCAAACTATTGGTTAAATAAAGCTGTTCCTTGACGTTGAAATGAGCCAAAAATTTTGGATTGGTCCGTTTGCTGATGCTTCAGTTAGAGGGATTGAGACATCCACCATCGTCTATGGCAGAAGAATTAAAGCTTTGGTTATCTCATTGCAAACATTAAGGCATGAATACGCACTTGACAAAATTTGTGTGGTGACGACATCTACCTACATGGAGATGCACATGTTCCTGTTCCACTCACTTTATTTTTCAAAGATGCACCTAATGCAAAATGCCCAGTTGCACCCAAGGGAGAGACAAACACGGATCCTCAGCAATTAGCCTCAATGGCTGTGTTACCAGCCGTACAATAGCAAGTGTAAAAAGCAATACCTCCTACGTCACAAAAGATGGAGGACGCGGTCTCTGCACTAACTAAGCCTCCAGTATTTCCAAGACCCGATTCCATCCTCTTCTATTCTCCACAGAACAACGATGAAGACAAAAGAATTCAAATGAATCCTTCGCCACCGAAACGGCTGAAAATTGATGTAAATGCTTCTGATGAATCAGTTATCCTATTGGCAATGCCTGCGTTTCTCCCACGCAGTCCTCACTTTGCTAGCCCTCCAAAGTCTGTAATACAGCTGACATCCTGCATCGGCGTATCTCTACCCCCACAGCAAGGTAAGATTTCGAGTCAACATCAAACTACTACTGAGATACTGATCATTCCAAAATTAAATACACTTCTATTTGACACCTCGTCAAATTTACGTCAGCAGCTGCTACAACAACAGGTGCAACCATCGTTCCCACTGCCAATCACGTGCCATCAACTTTTGGTAAATGTCCTCTCAATCCTAGGTTTCCTTCTCCTCCGGCAACTTGCTGCCACTGTATCCATGCATAAATCAGCAAACTTCTCAGGCACGTTAGACACTATCTGAAGCACAAAGACAAGTTAGACGCAAGATTCTCTTTACCCCGTACCAAATTGATGAAATGATAAAGTGCTTTAACAGGGAAAACTACATCAATATGCATGAACGCGAAGAACTGGCGCATCGCACCAACTTTAAGGAAACTCGGGTTGGTCAAGCATTAGGGTGTGAAAAGAACTTGTTTGATGGAGAGCTGTTATTGTGTAGTGGTTGATTGTCAACGATTGAGTCGTCAAAAATGGTCACAATTTTGACTTTTCTGTTGAGTTAGGATGTGATTCCAGAATCACCGCTACAAAGTAGGGAGGGTCGGTGGGAAATTTCTAGCAATGCGACGCCCGTAACACAGCCAAGGGTTTGTGCCATGGAGAGAAGCGACCATCAACCAGCTCATAGGACATAGGCCTCAGAGAAGGCATTGGAACGAACTGTGTTACAATTGAAGCAAGCCCCTTCGGGAGAAGGTAGCCAATATGTTGCCGAGGCAAAGCAGCAGTTCAGGGCGCTGATGGAGTCGATCGAAAATCACCCTTGTGCTAAAACAGATCAAAAGCAGGGTAGTAGAGACAAGGGTATCAAGGATATCGAGTTATTGCTTTCTCTATGGAGCCTCTGCGGACTGACAATGGCTTTCATAGAGTGGTTAAGATGCTGATATTTTGCTGCTCCTACTGTTTTGTGGTCCTGATATCATGTCGTAATGACAGTCATTTTGTGTACCTTAATTGTTCAAAAATAAATAAGTAATGTCTTGCAGAGATGTTCTCGCGGAGAGCTATGTGTGGAGTTAAAAGTCGCTAAAATGTATTGTTCTGGAGGTGAGAGTCCACACAGTTTGATGCACCACACGCATAAGCGATGAATACGCTTAGCCCATCAAAGCGGTCGGTGTTAATGTTCCATGTCACTTTCAAGTTACATAGGTCAAATCACTTCCCAAAATTCCCTTTTACACGGACAAATTGGCTTGATGAGTACCTTACAATCAACGCCTGATCACCTTAGCCTGGTTCCATTAGCATCCATCTGATCACTGATGGCTTACAAATGGTTAAAAATTGCTACACTTTAGCACTTGCTCGCTAAATTGCGTCTTTGCTGAGACTTATTCTTCTGCAAGGCCGGAGTGAGCGCACAGGCGTGCAAACGCATTTCTCTGATCATTGCACTATTACGTCAACGATCCCACCCACCAATAGAGAGATAAGAGTCGTAATTATGGAACGCGTAGTCTGAAAGCATACCTCGTACGGTCGCGACAAGAGCAAAGGATGAACAACCGCAAGAGGGTCTCTTGCACGAGGTTGACCTCGGTGGTTATTTGATCCAGTTTGCCCTACTTAAGGGTACTGCGGGATTCGGCTACACATTCGCTTCTTTTTGAGAAGGATGGAATATGTACTGGGGGTCAAATTGGATGCATTGCCTTGCGCTTCAAAAGAGCACCGCCTAAATACGCTGCATAGCGACGATGAGGAAAATCATTGTGCAGCGTGGCGGCCAATACATCTTTTTTCTCACTGGGAACATCCCCTATTGAGTTTGCTCCAATCGCTCCAAGACGACCTCACCGACTTATGAGGAAAGAGAGCTACCTGTCCCACCCTTTTTCTGGTCCATACACGCAAGGTAATGTTGTATTCTATAGCAATGTTTGCAGTGCTTAATTTTGACATGCTCAATAAACTGTATCAGACCCTAGCCATTCAGTTAACGTCACTTTTAATCCTCAGCGTTTTGCAGTGCCAATCGCAAACACACGACGGCAAGGCGGCCAGTGAGGAGCGCAATTGTGCAGTCCACTTTCTCCATCGCATCCGCAGTGTACATTTGCGGTCGTGTTGGGAAAAACGAAAATTGTATTTGCTGCAACATCACAACGGCACATTCGTTTATTCAAATCTTTATCCGATTTTCCCAGTCATCACTAACTTCCAATAATTTTCTCCGCTTTTACTTAAATTTATTGTGGATGTCTTACTAGGTGAAGCGAATGGTTGCAACATGTGTGGGGAGAGATGATATCTTGTTAGTCACTTTCATTGCCAACACAAGTTGGCGTCACAAGGCATTCCGTGAATTGCCACATGAGAAAAGTCTACAGGGAGATGATAGGACTCGAGATTGGTAAGTGACGTACAAAAATTCTGCTAGATAGACCTGCTGGCAACTAAATAGCTAGGGCATGCCGAAGCTATCGTAGCATGTCAAAGTTGAGCGCTGCAACATCAGCATCATAAGTGGTCGCAAACTATGCGCAAAATATTCCAATTATACTAGCCCAATGCCAAACTCTTAGCTATAAATGCTTTGTTTAGAGTAGTAGCATCAGAATAAACTGACCGTCTTCACGATCATTGTTCTCGAATTGAATGGGAAAGGAAGCCTCCATTAACTGCGTGGGATTACGATGGACCTTCTCAAACGCTGACAACTTTCGCGATCCCCGCGGATGATTCACGTCTGTGCATCGGCATTGTAAGTTGTAAGATTTGAGACTTAAGTTGCTTGATGTAGATGATGCCGCAGGGCCTAACAATAATGAATTAGCATGCACGTGTTAACATTATAAATTGCAGCAACGTGTGGCTACTACAAATTGCCTTCTACCCCTCCTCCTCCTACCACTCGGTTGCAGACTCAAGGTTTCCTCAAACCCAAGATCTCAGCAATGTTATATTCTTAAGCCACTCTTCAATTGCTCTTGTTAATTCGCCTCATTCTATAAAGCTGATACTATTGCATGATTAAATGGATCACCTGGACCAGGCTGCGTAAATTGGCATCAGGGCACAAAGAAGTTGGCTGAAGGAACTCCGTGTGCGTAAGCAGCATTCCTAATTACCAAGCTCTACTGCGCGGTCGCATCACACACAGTGTTGGGAGCATTATCTAGGGCGCAGGAATCCTGCATCTATTTTTATTCATCCTCTTCACTGCACTTCCTCCAAATAACAAAGTTGAACGCACATCGGGTAAATTTACTACCCTGAGATAGAGGCACTCCACTTGAATTGATACGTCCCCAAAAGTAACATTTATGCACATAATGTTTATGTGAGACGAGGTAGATAGATGCTGCCATTTGCATGAGGTATAACAGCATCCTTCATACCAGCTCTTTGACGCAATTGTGGAGAGTTAATATTGAATAAAGGACTGGCAAGACCGCACCGAGATGTTAAACGCGGACCTCCATGGTCAAAGCCCTTGTTGAACGTCAATAGTAATGCAAATAAATCAAGAGAAATCAACACACTTGCATGCTTCCTACAAGGGCTGCCCCAAATCACTGTCCCGCTGACAGTACAAACGTCATTTTTAGCTGACAATGTAGTAACTCTTATGTCGCACTCTATAAAGGCTTCCGTTATTTCTCTAGCTGAATCTATTTCAACTCCACTTGCAATGTTTGTCAACCTAGTTAGCCCTCACTTAACAGAAAATAGCCGTAGTATTAACCGGTAGGGCATTATGCACACACAGATGTGTGCATGTTTACCAAAAGACACTACTGCCAGCGCTGATGGGGGTGGTGCAAATCTGAGCCAGTGGATTTTAAATGTCAGCCAAAGTGTTTGGACACGGCTGCTACTGCTCCTGGTTTAAGTTTGGCTGGCTTCCCGAGCCCAGACGAAAGACAAACAATTACGACACTAAAAGCGCCTTTGCCTGAGCCAATCGAATCAGAACTCACTTTCTATTGGCTCGTCGCATTTGAAACTCGTCCACGATATCGAGTCAACACCGCAGGTACCATGGATAGGCATGAGTCATTGATAGAGAATTCCCTCCAAGACACGGACATTGGGCTGTATTACAGGCTCCCCTTGCTATAAATTTTCCCGCCGACCCTCTTTATTTCGTAGCGCTGATTCTGGAACTGCCCATTAACCTAACAAAAAAGTCAAAAGCCAGTTGTGGACAATTAATCACCATACACTAATATCTGTTCAGCGAACAAGTTCATATAAAACCTTAAAGCTTAACTAACCTGAGGTCCGGCCAAGTTGATGAGACGTGCCAGTTCTTCGTGTTCGCTCATAGTGAGGTAGTTTTTCTTGTTAAAGCATTTTATCATCTCACCAATTTGGTATGGGGTAAAGAGAACCCTGCGTCTGTGTGAATAAACAACAACAGAGGTGCTAAATAAATACTCATAGAGCACCAGTACCTCGCAGAGAAACCCTCAAAACAACACCCACGATAGGTGTGATGGTTATAAAGGGTACCATTAGTAGAGGGAAAGGCGAGCACAAGACACTACTTGCAACGACTGTCATACCCAGGTTCTTATCACCGCCCATATACCACAGAAAATGCTGCGCACCGCAAAAAGCACTCGTGTGACAGACAGCCAATTAATGTCATGGTACGAGGGTGCCAACCGGATGCACCGCGCCTTTGCCCATGTTTACGTAGGGCTTATCAGCCCAACATCAAACCATGTGTTAAAAAGGAACGCGATAAACTCTCCATTTCGCCAAGTGCTGGAATACAGAGTTGGAGGTCCGCGTGCACCACACTTGTCCCTACACCTTGGGCATGTCTATGCTGGTGTCATCCCCTCCTCCTCCCACACTACCCAGTGCACATACAGCTCCACTGCAATGGATACAGGCATGACAGCACTCAGTCAACCGACATTATGTGTAATAGACTAGCCAATATGTGCGTGTGCTTCAAACGGTAGAACCACACGTACCGAGCATAATTAAGGCAGCTGACAAGGCGAACCATTTCATTCCTTCCCGTAATGACCAACTTCCACCTTAACCATTGCTGGCAGCAATGTGATCAAAATGAGTTGATGCTCTCCGAAACACGAGCCACGAGGGCATCAGGCCATTACTTTAGCGTCTCCGACAGTCAAATGTTCTGGCAAAGATAAAGGGATTCCAACACGACTACTCACAACAGACAAGTCTGCACAAACGTTCCAACGTCACATCTCATGCCGCTGAGGTGAAGCTGATGAAGGTGACTAGGCGGACAGGTCCACAGACAGCGAGATAAACAGATCTCATCACCTTCGCCTGTCTATCCACCCACGCATCCACCAGCCAAATGGCCCAATCAACACATAAGTAAAAAGATCTCAAGTAGAGAAATAGACTAAGCTTAACGCTTGCCAGTGCACATTTGTCTGTTTTAAGAGACGTTGACTGATTTAATGGCCGCCAGGAATAATAACCCTGCTAACCCAAACGAGACGCCAAACTTGCACTCCTTCCTGTCCCCACGCCCCGTCAGCCGGCTATTTGCATCGAGGTAAAAACAGCTAAAGCCAAAGCTAATTACTGCTACGACTAAGGCGGAGGCGGCGAAGGCCACGCCGAAACCACTGCAATGCTACAGCAGAAGAAGCGAACAAAGCGAAGTTATCAGTGGGCTACCTTCAAACTTATCACCGTGACAATACGTTCCCAATAAACACTTCATTTACAAGTATTTCGGAGGCAGGCCTTCAAGGATGCTTCTTTTGACAATAATAAACGTGCAAAGTTCGGTAGTTTCCACAAGGAACACTAAACAGTAAAAAACAGTGTCCTTTCTCACGCCTTTTTTACTCATTTATAAAATACCATCCGTGGAAAGGAATCCATAAAATTACTTGACATTTAGTAAAATTTGGGCGCGCGTAAAAATGAGCATTAAATTACGAGAGGGTCCTCCTCAACTTCACAAAACAACGAGAAGAAGTGAAGCAGCAGCAGGATTTCTAACCACGAGCAGACTAATTAGAACATGCTAGCTCGGTACACCTAGACGTAATTTCATATTACCGCTCCGAAGTTGCAAATAGGAACACTCATTTAGAGGTGATAACCACAGTCGATTGTAAAAATAGGAGCAATGAACGGTCCTAAGCCATCCACCCTTTCAAACGGAAAGCGAAAACAAAATGCGTAAGATGGACGAATTCAGGAAGTGGCATGACCAGATGTCAATGAACACAGAAGCTAGAACTAACAATATTTAAAACATACTAGTGCCGGATGAAAGCACCTAAACAAATGGGACGCGTGAAAAATGAGCAAGGAGATACACGGTTATTCCTAAACCAGCGTTGGATTCCCATAGAACAGACGGTGACTATGGCTGATGCAAAGCACTACACCCTGCACTCAGGCGCTACACTTTATCAATGCGCTTAAAAAGCAAATAGTATGCATAAATAGGGGCTCATCGAATGTACATAATGCGCATTTCCACGCAACTATAAGTTGGCGAGTGACTTCCTCCATACATCCGTACTTGGCTTTTCTGCCTACCACGTCGCGTATAACTTCGTGGTAGACTCTCAACAGTTTCGACAAAGTTCCATCAGCAAACGCTGAATGCCAAAACGCTCTTCAGCAGCAGCACAGCCTCAACAAAATACCTGTCCTTTACAGAGTTGGGAGAAAAACTGTTAATGTGTAGCTTCATTTGTCCAGTTGTCCCCATTTTGCGCGGTAAGATTCAATGTTATCATCCACCTATCACCTGAGTCACCCAATACTCCATCCGAGGAAAATCCTCGAATCTGCAGGAACGACCGGAGGTTTAAAGAAGCAATGTTAATCAAGGCGATGGAGTGACACGCTGTGCGACGATGGAGTGGGTTGCACATTGATGCCTCAGTCGCAGCAGTTTTACAACCTTGGCTTAGGCTTGTTCCGGTTGCGTCTACTGAGGTTACAAGAGACGGCGTTCATTTCATCAGTGGATAAGAAGGGAGGCACAGCTGTCAGATCTGCATCCAATGAGCACGACGAATCCCACTGACACGATTGCTGTAACAATTTGGAGAACGCAGCCGCCACATTGCATTTGTGATTAGACTTCGAGGAAAGGATAGATGACGAATTCATTAAAGCACAGCACAGATAAAACCAACTTCTAGGCTAGAGTAGAGAGCACGAGAGAAGTCAAACTTTGAATTCGGCATTTTTTAGCGATTCCTTTGAGAGCATTAATTGCATCACCACAGACGGGTACATTCTTGGCATCCCTAGGGTCCGGACCATCGTTGACTTCACGTGAAACCTATGATGAAACAGTTTTTTTCTTCTTGAACTAACAGGGCTTATTCAACCGAAAAATTCCGCAACTAAAACACCCAGCATACGCACCATATAGGAAGACAATATGCTATACACGACTGATGACCTCGAAATCTCACTGATACTGTTAAAGGTCGCAAAATCTGACTGCTACATTATATTGAAAAAAAAACAGGAAGAACAAGCACAGTGGTGTAAGCTCATAATAAGATCTCACTCAACATGTACGACACACTGTCCCATGGGGAGTGCTTACCAAAGTACCGTTCCCTTCTCCCTTTCCTCCCGCCCTCCCGCCTGGCATCAGCACATGCCGCACCCAGTTTTCCATGATGTTGGGGCCCTCCTCCAAGCACACGGCTACGCTGTCTGCCTGCCTACCCCAGCGTGAAGAAATAGCCTACACTGAGGACAAGGAGGAGGAGGGAGAGCAAGGAAACTCGCAATCGCATGCATTACTCCTCCAATGGATATTTGAACACCACAGCTGTCGCCGTTGTCATGGGCCAGTTTAAAGGCCCTTGGTGTGGCTTTCCATGGGTTTGCTTCTACGTCCACATTCCCACTTGCTATCATTGCCACTGTCGACAATAACGATGAGTGTTATTGTTGACAGGTAGCCTGATGAGTCCGTCATTGACGACGGCATTGACGTTGTGAAGCCTCACGTAGCCAGCGTTGTGAGCATTTGTGACAACGGTGGCGGCGGCGGTGGCGAGGCAGCCAGTGTTGGTCAGAAGTCGACTATTACAACAAACAAATACTGTGCTTGCAAGTTTTGCTTACAAAATTGACACCTGGTGCTCCTCACTTACGTCTCTATGTCTATCACATAATAATGCTCAAGAGGAAGCAAAAATTCCCTTTCGCCGTAATTAGACCGCAACCAATTTGGCACTATGTGAAGCCAAATGCTTGACATGCTCTCCTCCTCGCCTCCCCTCCCAGAAGATTGGCTTTATTCACCACAACATCACTCCCTCCCTATTCAAGTAATCCCCCACCTGCCTACCCACAACAATCAATCCCCTCCGTCCCATTGTTCAGCACGGCTAACGAAGGCGAAAAAGTATTGCCATCCAAAAACCAACCAAAAATCGTCAAATTTTCTCTTGTAAACCTTATTAACAAAAAAATTCCTATGCACATATGCACACGTTTACGTAACTAGAAACGAGTTATAGACGGTCTTGAAAATAGCAGTGCTTATGAATTTATGTGCAAGGAAATAACTAGCAAATAGCAAGGCAAGAAATACACACCTCGAACTGCAAAGTTAAAAAACATACACGCGCACCTTAATTCACGAAAAGAAAAGCCACCTAGTTTAGGCCTGAAAAAAAGGCTCCGGAACACCTCTTCTTCTACTCCTCCCATCGCTTTAGAGTTGACACAATTACCAGCGAAACTCATCAACGGCACAATAAGTTCGCCTCCCTTCCCCGGCCCAACCCATCAGTGCCACACTTCAGTTAGTCTACTGAGCTTGCGGCCATGTCATTCTCATTTACTGCTTGTGCCCAAAAACATGAAAGGTCACACCCACCGCTATGCCATCGAACACACACCATTATCTTCCATGCCGACATCCATATCGGACACTTAAGACAGAGACGCCTCCGCGAATAACTTTACGAGCTCGCATTGTCTACCAATCCACAGACTCATCAAATGTTGCCTCACTACCACTACCACGGTAATTCTGTAGCACTTAAAAAGGGGGAAGAAGCAAACGATGGAAGAGCAGGTGTGTAAATGTCCAGTGCGCTGAGAAGCTAACGCCTCCAAACAAAACCACTAATAAAATAAAACACCTTAACAAGCAAGGACTTGGGAGTGCCACAAAGTACAGTCTGCGTTGTGATGCAAAAGCTTCCCACTAGTCGCTCCTTCCTTCGCTTCTGTTGCGTTCACCTCGCCCAGATACCAACTCATGCCATTAAAACTGAACCTGAGATTAAGCCTTCATCGAGGCCCTCTACACAACACATTTTGCAAAGACCACATCAACACAAAAGATAAGCGTGATCCCCAAGTCAATGAGCAGAAGAGCAGCCAAGTGTCTCACGCCCTCATGTGTATGCGTGCTCACCAAAACGGAAGTCATCGTAATGAAAACAACGCACCTTTTGCTTCACATAAAATGTGAAGTAACCTACGAGTAAGTGAAAAAAGCATGCTTCTACTCAAAATAAGAACCACATCGGATCCATTGCTGCAGAGAAAAGACAGCAGCAACTCATTGACTGCAATCAGGGCTTATCTGAGGAACGTGCAAAGTGACAGATAAGGCGAGATTCGCATTTATTTCCTCCTCACAATGCCTCTATTCTTCGCAAAACGAAAATCTTTGACGGCAGCTTTAAGGTTTAACCTGACAAGCGCATAGACGAGGCAGATGGACAATCAGGCATATAATGAATATTTATTAGCAAAACAATGAGTAGGTGCCAAGCTCTTAGTAAGGTTAAAACTCTTCTCAGCAAAATTACCACTCATTAATCAAATTCCACAATCATTAGGGAGCAAAGCAATCGACAAATTGCCAAAACAATCTTAATTTGCCACACAAAGCATTGTGCAGCAAGAAATGAACGTAATTAGACCCTGCAGTTGAGGAAAAACATTTTCATATCCGCGTTATGAAGCCTTGGCGTTTACCCTAGCAAATAAGCGTATAAAGGAAGCCAATAGACGTGTAAAGGACACAATACCGGCCATAAACCAAAACCAATAAAAAGTGCCAATTGCCTACCAACATTCAGCCTGTTAAAGCAGCTTAAGCCCCAACAACCGAAAATAATAGTCACTAAGATCCACACCACTTACATGATTTACGTGCAAATCTAGACAGTCACGGAAATGGGTAGATGCCGAGAAGGACGTCGTTCCTAGCCCTTCTGCTATGAGATGTCGGAGATACTGCCATCCGTAGCACATTCACTTCTTTCGCAGCGCTGCAATGTGCCACGGGCGGTAGGGACCGGGATAGAAACCCTATAGAGTTGGGTGTGCTTCCCGCTGCCACCAATGCAGCGTGGCGAAGCTCCCTTGAAGGCAAAAGACGGCTAAATAGTAGGGCAGAATGCATCAAATTAGCAAACAGAAGAAAATGAGCTGCTGGCATGGCCCGGAGGCCAGCCTACCCGACCCGCACAATATAGTCACCCCTGTGACCCTGACCGAAATCGGCAGTATAAACAAACAAAATATTGCAAGCATTGTTAAAGTAATAGTATGTACTATTTATATAGGAAGAGAATTATCATGCCAAAGGGAAAGCTGTGTTGTCCAGTGCTTAGCACAAGTTATGCTCCACGTGCTTATATAGTTGTTGTTGGCATATTCATGTTAAATCGTCCTTTGTTTTAACCTGTTGCGAAAAAACACTTTTAAGTGAATAAGAAACGTGCGACTTTTAAGCGGATAAGATTGCTTTTACTTACCAAATCATTTTATAGATAGGGATTCATGCAAAGGGGTGTTTAGTATGCGATATAGCATTGTCAAACGATAATTAATGTAAGCTATACCTGTAGCAAAGCTGGAAAGATAAATTTCTAGGTTTGAAGATGGGTCGATGTACGAGAAGAAAGGTTAAAAGACGGTGTTGTCAAAGTTTGTCTAAAAACAGATGTGGAACAAAATAAGGAGAGGCATTTGCTGAAATAGACACACGCATATCATGAGTGATTAATTTTATCTCAATAAGTTTTATAAAACTTAATCATTTTATTATGCATGTTAAATGTAACTGTTTAGGCCCAAAAATAAATACTTATGATATTCATATTCGCCAAGACGGGCATCAAATGCCGATCGCGGGTCTTGTTAAGTCAAACAAGTCTTTAAGTTAGTTAAATTGCTCATCATTGTCGAGGTCATCAGCGGTAACTGCTTTCCACCTCGCTGGTAAATCGCATCCGTCGCGACGCTGTAATGCCATGAATTTGGAATAAGTGAACCGTGTTTTTTTCAGAAACTTATTTTACTTGCTAAGAATTACTTGGTAAAAATTAATTTATGGATTTGTGGAGCATGGATTTTACTAGAATGCATCGAGTCTGTCCAATCATAATTTGCTAATCATAAGTTCTTTAACGAGCTATTCAAGATTGGGATTCTGCCTTCGGCACTACTTTATTAACAACTCAGGTAAGAGTGAATTGCATTCCATGGTTCTTTTTCATGTCTGTCACGCCTAAACTAAAAATAGCTGTTTATTAGGCAATTAAACTTTGCTGTTTATTCCCTCGAGTTCGGTCATTAATGCACAATAAAATTGGTTTATAAGAATCTCTACGGTACCCACATCTGCAAGCTACGTATGAAATATTAGTTAATTTATTTAACAGATGTAAGGTTATAGTTGGAAGCTTTCAAGGCGAGGCGAGAAAAGGATTTAGTTACGAAAGAGCCGTTGACCGCGTCCCTTCGCCATCGCAAAGGTCATAATGCAAATTTCTTCCCTCTTTCTTTGAATCAAAAATCGGCCAAGAATGAAACACAGCATTCTGCTTCGTTCTGTAATTACTTGCGGCAGTTCTTGTTTAACAATCTGGCAGTTTTGTCGTGCCCGGTACTTAGGGAGCTAGGCTTGGCAAAGAAAGTTGCAGTAACTCAAATATGTGCAATTCCGATCCATGATTTAGCAATGTTAAGACCTAGTAGTAGGTTTCCTTCTGCAATTGCTTGCAGTAGTTCTCATTTTACGGTCCCACAATGTAGATGTGGTCGCATCGCAATGATCCTATTTCGGCAACGAACTCGAGAATAGCAAGGGGTGCAGAGCTCCATCTGCTTTTATCCACATTGCTGCGATTTCCTCAGGATTGGGATTCAGCGGTTCGTTCCTGTTTTAAAATCAGGCAAGGTAGGTGTGGCCGATGTGTGTGGCTTCTATTGTATCAAGGAAAGCCGGCACACTGCGGATCTGGAGATGCGCCCTGTTCTGTCTGTTTTGAGCGAGAGTTGCTCAGAATTGGGTTTCGACAGCTTACTTCTCTTATCTGCTTGCAGCATTTCTCGTTATTTAATCTCTCAACCTAGGTGCAGCCAAAATGTAAATTGCTTACGTTGGCAAAAAGGATGAGAGAGTACGGTGATGAAGCACAAATGCAAGGGAAGATTTGCGCACCCAGCCACTTATTTCTGTATACCCACGCACACTTTTTCGTCACAAAACTTAGCAGCGCAGGTATAGGTGCTGTACCATACTTGCTATTTAAGTCTAAACTATGCTCTAAATGCTTAAACAGGCTGCAGTATCAGGAAACTTGCTGATGCATAAGAATTTGTCGAATGTTCTTGTTCCACTGCGGAAGCACTGTAGCACTGTAGTCTGGGTCAGAATAGACAAGATTAGCAATCCAGGCTAGATTGTGACAAGCTTGAGTAAGGCGCTGCATACGTTACCATTCTAGCAAATTCCAACACTAGGATCTAGCCTACATAACCAATTCGACACAAGTCCATGCAATGCGAATTAAGGTTTTCTCTTTCTTTCTCACAGACATTAAGGATCAAGGTACAGATAAGAAGTAGACCTGGTTGCGTCTTCATAATGGATGGAGAAGGGCTCCCTTGTTTATGCCTCCCTTCTCATGTCCCACTCCAGCGCATCTTTGGTAGGTGTCTCATTTTTCGCCTTCTGCGCTCTATATGCTCACACGTATTGTGTGTTGTATTTAGTCACATTGTTTGTGCTCCTCGCATACAAATTCGTCGAAAAAGGGGATCAAATGCTCCCTAATTTTAGCTCCCTTACCTTTGTTTTTTTACTTTAGTGTCACAAGAACATCTCCTTCTCATCTCCTTTACGCTTCTCTCACCTTCCTCTCCTACCTCATCGTCTGTCATTGCCCTCTTTATAGGTTCCCTAACATCTCTTTACCAGTCTTGATCTCAATTATGACATGATTAAATAATGCACAGATTCAATTGGCTTCCATTGAGTCAATTCATCCATATTTCACTAAGTCATATGGATGGACAGGTAAGTAGGTAAATGGACTCATGGATGGTAGGAAGAGGAGAGAAAAGGGAAGGCGTGCTGCACCACAGCACTGTGAAGACACATCTCACGATGTCCATTTCCAATCCTCATCACTCCTTCCCACCCCTCCTTCATTCCATTTCCACGGCTATTTGTTCTCTTGCCTCGACCTCAATCATTCCTTTGTTTTTTTTCAGCTAAATATTTGTGTTACTTCACTTCCCTCGAAGAGGTGCACGTTCTGCTATTATCTCCGTAGTGCAAGGCAACACTTCTTCCAAGCATAGGCTTAAGATGTGCACCAAGAATGTCCCTTCCTTCTCTGGGGGTAAGTCGTCCATTTTCTTAGTTAAATCATATTTTGCACTACGCTTTCTATGCTGCACTTACTTTCCATGCCTATTTCATTTCGTTTCCAATCACCAAATAGGCAGTAGCACTAGGAGACCCACTGATGGGCAACAAGTTGCCCAATATTCATGTCCTACTTTGGAGGTAATGCGGCATGGTTTGCATGCCTATATTTGACTAGATCTGACTGGATTGGACTGCATCACAGAAGACAAGATCGGCTACTTAGGTTGAGTTATGACAGGCGTGAATAAAATGGAAAAGAGGAGGGTAGATAAAGCTACCTGATCTCTCGTGTATGCCTCACCATTAAGTCAATCCCAGCATTAATTTGACCCTCCCAATCGACTCAAAGCATTTTCCATGCCATATGAAACGAGGCCGTCTCCTTCCTTCTCGTAGATATTAGGAACCAAGGCGCACAAACGCAAAGTAGGTCTAATGACGTCCTTGAAATGGGTAAAGAGAGGATCTCTTGACTACTTCTCCTTCCTCATGCCCTGCTACTACGCATCTTTGGTGAGTGTCTTTTTTCGCTCCTACTACGCTCAATGGACTCCCAAGTATTGTGCCATGCATGACGTCCTACTGTACGTGCTCCGTGCATGCAACTCAGCCGAAGAATGAGGAGTGAGTACTCTCAACATTGCATTTTCTGCTTTTGTGTTCCACTTTAGTGACACGAGAATACCTTGATTCCCTAGATTTCTCACTCTTCTCTTTTTTCGCCTACTTTAAACACAGCATCATTTATCCCCTCTCTTCGCTGGAGATGCAATGCTTTCTCTTATGACTGAATATATCCACGAACAATCGGATTGGAAATGCACATGTGCCTGCTCAAAACATCATCACTGCCTTTAACATAAGAAGGTTGGGTTTAGCTTGACAAGCGGCGTGTGTTCCTGATGCAGCTCCCAACACCGCATCGGTTCTGCTGATGGTCTTGCTACTAAATTCTGGGTTGGAATATCCTCACTACTGAATTAATGCCAAGTAGCAGTTTTATGGCGGGGCCAGCAATTGATTTGAGGTTTACTGGGTCAGAGATGATGGCAAGCAAATACTGCACAAGGAAGAGGGGCATCCCTCCATTTGACTCTAAGGGGTAACAAATGAAGGAAGATGCTTTTGTCAATCTAAAACTTTCAGGACGCCTAAGGTGTAGCATTATAAGTGCTGCTGACCGTGGTGGCTGGAACCTAAAATGCAATGTGGGCAGAAGGGACTGTTTAGTCACTGTCGCAAGGCCACGAGGCGATGACGACTTTTCCTACTTGGCACATCAAACGTTACCTAGAATCCGCCCACTTTCACAATCTGTAGGATAAGATCATATTGATCACTTTCATCATTATCTACACACTTTGTTGGAATTTTCACGAAACTCTGGAACATCTGCTTTGCGCGGCGTCAGAAACATTTAGCTTTTAAAAGAATGAGTAATGGACATTAACGTAATAAGTCGCCCAGTAGAGAGGCAATTAATTGGTTGTTGAAGGAGTGGTGATGAATGTCGCACCAACTAGTGAAGTTCAACAAACACGTGTGAACACTAAGGTGAGGCGGGTCCCAACCAAATAGAATTTTAGCTCTCATTACATCAAGCCAAGTTGATGCGAAAACACGTAACGAATGAAGGACTACCATATTAACTCACCGTAAAAGGAAGCTAGGGGAACTGCAATATGGGATTGCAAAAGAAAAATTGTACAGCACCAATCACAATGAAAGCCGGAGAAAATGAGAGGAAAAAGATAAAACGCTTTAAAACATTTAAATGAATGCTCAATGCATGTTGGCCAGGCCTTATTTGTCACTTTTTTTTCTTAAGAACATGAGAAATCAATTAAGGTGGACAACAATTTGGAGACTAGCAATCGAGATCAAAGCTGGACATAACGGTGTGGGGAAGAGCACAGTGACATAGAGGTGCTACTGAAGGATTGCTTTCAAAACTGGCATTCTACATGTTCACCCTACAATATTTGTCACCGTTACCTTGAGAGGCGCGAGGAAAAACAAGGCAGACAAGAAATTGCAGGGTAGAAATCGTGATCAAAGCAAGATGAACCGGGGTTAAAAAGAGCAAAGCCACATACAGGATATTGTTAAAGTTGCGTTGCTAATTTAAATAAATTGTCATCGTTTCTCTGGAAAAAATTAAGCGAAATTACAAGTGAGAAAGAACGGGCAAAATGATGCACAGCAATAGACCTGTGGTCTCTCAGCTTAGATTGCCAAAATAAACAAGTAAATGAATAAAGGCTTATTGTCACTTTAAGTGGTACACAATATTGCACAACCGGCAGCAGACAAAGGCACTCAAATGTGGCACCTCCGAGGGAATACAGAGAAGGGACAGATGGCGCAGGAAAGTGAGCTGCAAAGAGGAATGTGCAAATGCGAAAGCTCATCGGTTAACTGAATTAGCAAAAATGGATGCAAAATGCAGCAGGCTAATATGTTGGCATTTAGAGCAGTCAGTGTGTTACGTTGGGATCATTTTTTGCCAATTCGAGGATAACGTAAATGAATGGAGCACATGCTGTAGTTGTTTAGACAAGCCGACTTCATTGTTTTACGACCTGTCGGTTGGTCAGCATTGATGACACTCTGGCATGGAAAGGTAGCGGTGTGACCTATTCTACTCGGCACGTTTTATCCCACCACAAAGGTCAAAGCATGCTCCAGCCACACATTGACACCTGAGTTGAGTGCATCATCAGGTGTTTCGGAATTTGTCTTTTGCGGTGCTTACCTAATGTCTATCTTGGTTGATTCCAACGAGCGACAGCTCAATTACCACCCTCACCTCCATCATGACCAAAATATCGCGTGAAGTAGTAAATATAATTGAATAAACTATTCATTGCGCTGAGGATGTCAACAAACAGAAGATTGACTCTCATTGGTAATTATCTCGTTCTAGCCCACGTGACCAAGTATTTTGGCTCATTTAAGAACAGGAAGAAGAAGTTTACGGACAGTTTAGGATGAAGCGTTAATTCGTATAACAAGGCAGCTTAAACAATCCATCCTAAGTGGGGTAGAGGATGCAAGCACTACTGCCCACAGCCTACATGTCTCTGTCCAGCCACAGGTATAGTTGCAGGAGGTCTCACGTTGTAGTTGTGAGGGTGTGTTAAATTGCTTCTTTTGCTCCTGCCTATGTCGCCACAACCAGGCGTTCCTATACTCCTCTGTTGTAATTCTCGTTGACGTGGTCGAGCAGTGATCAGAGGGAAGCATTTACATGTCTGGGCAAAACCTTGACTCAGAGGCTAATTAATGCAAGGGAGAATTTTTAACCCATTATAAGCCACCAGCGATCAGTAGGTTACTAATGCACACAGGCCAAGGTGATGATTCAATGTGCTACCTTCACTCCACTTGAGTTCGCGTCGTTGCATGTCGGTTACTGACGCAAAATCAGTAGCTGTACGCCAAAGTCATCGAGACCAAAGTGTGGATAAAGTACGATAGACGTTAAATGTGCTCGATTTACTATGTTCTGTGCAAAGATGTAGGGAATGAGAAGATTCGTCGCAGCTGCTAATGTAGTTTGGACCTGTCATTCTTGACAAATGACGTGGAAATTGTGCTGCATATTTACCTGTCTAAAGGAGCCTTAATGACTTAGTCAGAGTAGTAATGCATTCACCTGTCACCTTTAAATTATTCCCACAATCTTTAGGTCTACACTCTTTGTTGACGCATTATTCTTACCTCCTCTTCTGTTATAAAACAGCCTTCGCAACCCGTGGAGTAATGCTTATGACTAAGTGCAGTAAATGTGACAGACATTTAGGCAGAGAAGGCCTTTGCCATTGTGCGACACTAGTGCAGCGTAACAGATTTTTTATTATTACAGAACAGAATTGGTTGCGCGTCTACTAACCTGCTTAACAAGAAAATGTAAATAGGAGGCGCTCAATGGATGCGAGCGAGTCTCGTGGCAGACTGTGGCTTCTGGCAGGCGCTGCACGTGTGTGCATTTCCGTTGCGGAGCTCTTCCCCTCCCGTGCATGTCACAATCCCCTCCAGTTCAATGCATGGCCAGGTGGTTTCATGTGCTAGCACATTATCCAGGTAATTGCATCAAACTCATTCTAGCAAACTACTAGACACTGTACTTCAAGATCAGCACATAAGGAATGTTGTTTGGGTGGCATGCATGATGAATAAACAATAAAATTGTATGATATCAAAACTACATTTCGTCACTGTCTGACCAGCGATCAGCTTCCGAATCAAGATATGTTTAAGGGAGTTAGAGGAACGCTCCTGCTCTGGTTGGCCTAAATTGCTTTCCATGAAGTAAGCGAAGCCAGTAAACGCTCGTGAGCATCTTCATGGCAATCGAACTGCAGTGCTTCATAGGTGACTGCTAGGAATCACAGCCACTTCAAAGTGAACCCATTTTGTTACCATCTACCCACCGCCTTCCACCACACTAAACTTACTTGACATAGATGATGCTGATGAGTTGAATGGGTTTCCATTGCCTCCAATGGAATGGCACAACATCCACCTTCCTTCTTGCCTGCATGATTACTTTCGAATTCTGTGGATTAGTTTTTAAGAGTCGATAGCATGCCAGTAGACCTGCTAACCATTAAACCTTTAATTGGCTACAATCCGGCGACTGAAATCAAGGCCTGCGTGTGATGCTAAACTGTGCCCTATACCCAACCTTAAGCGTCTAATAGCTTAATGCGAGCTGTGAAGCAGATGCAGATGCTTTACAACCAAAATGTATGACCAAATGCATACCGAAAATAACTAAATGACCTTTTGTGTCGAAAGGATGATAACATCTGATGGAGGCATTTTAAATGTGCTCTACAGCTCCAAAACGAGTCAAAGTAAATTGTTTCAGCATAGAATATGAACAATGAAATTGGTGTGCCTACGAAACACTTTATTATGGTGACTTCCAACCTCATGCATAGCCATTTTGAAAAATGGCTGTCATCAAAACATGCTACAAGCACCGCAAAGCAGTTGGAACATTAGACATTAACATCACAGCCACTAAATGAAAGGTGGTTAAGATCAATTAGCAGACACTTCATAGAGAAAGCGAATAACTCGCTTCGTCAGCTCTACATGTTCCCTCATATCCTCGTCTTCCCCATCCTGCTTTTGGTCCGTTACAGCAGCAAGCTTTTTTCCAACCACTCCGCTAGTGCCCTAAATCACTCCTTTTGCCTCGACAACACATCACCACCTCCTCCTGAATGAGGTTGCTTCAATGGCGTTGTTATTTGTTGAAGCTCCTTTTGCGATTGGGAGCTGTCAGTGGTTCTGAAGCTTTCACTGGGGCCGCTGTCCCACGTGTCAGTTGATGGGATGCTTCTCTCCATGTCACAAATCTTTGGCTGTGCCACAGATGTCTCGTTGCCGGAAATTTTCTCACCAGCTCTCCTCGTTCTGTAGCGCTGATTTCGGAACCACTCCATAAACTAACAGAAAATTCACAAGAATGACGAAGCTAGACGACTCAATCGTAGACAATTAATTTCTACACACTAATAGCTGTCTATTAAATGAGTTTATTTAGCATCCTATCGCTCGACCAACCTGATCCTCATTCAAGTTGATGCGACGCGCCAATTCTTTGCGTTCCTGCATATTGCGGTGGTACGGGGTAAAGGGCACCATGCGGCCGTCTTGTCTTTGTGCCTCAGATGCTGTATGATGCATCTGGGATTGTTCTGTGGATGGCGTTGTAGTGAAGTTTGCTGAATTAGGCATGGATACGGTGTCAGTAGGCTTCTGGAGGAGAAAGAAATCTGGAATTGAGAAGACGTTTGCCGAAGGTTGTCGGCAGGTGCTTGGCGATGAGAGTGGGTTCGTTGTTGAGAAGGTTGGCAATGTAGTAGTGGATTGAGGTTGACCTGAGCTTTCATCGTGGTGTAAAGACATGTCGATGCAGGATGTCTGTTGTAGTTCGGACTTTGAAGAGCCAGCGAATTGAGTACTGTGTGGTGGAAATACAGGCGTCGCCTCTAAGATATCTGCTTCATTGGAAGTGATCTCATCAGTTTTTTGCTGTTTTGGCGGCAAAGAATTCAGCTGAGTTTGTATGTCCTCATCATTGCTCTGTATCGAGTGCATAAGGAGTGGGATGGTTATTGAAGATACCGGAGGCTTAGTCAGAGCAGAGACCATCTCATCCACCTTTTGTGACGGAGGAGGTGTTGCCTGTTTTAACTGCTTTTGCACGGTTGGTAATAAAGCCGATATGGCTAATTGCTGAGGATCCGAGTTTGTCCTTCCATCGAGTACAACTTGGCCCTCCGTATTCGGTTTACCTGTGAAAGCGAAGCGAGTGGAATAAGAACATGTCACCTTCACATTTATTTGCGTCAGGGCTTATTTACACCGAGTGTACTATTTTTTGTACGATGGTTCAAAATAGCAATGACACTGGTGAGAAGCACTGCAAAACAGTTCTCCAAAGCCAACCCTGACCGGTGTGTGAATAAGAAAATAAATGGGCCTGAACGAATGATGTCGAGTTTCTTCTACAGTAGGTGTGCTACTGTGGCTACAGATAAGGACAGCTACAAAGGACAGCAAGTGAGTTAAACTTCAGCTCATAATAACCGATAAACGAAGTGGTAAAAAGTACAAATGCATGCAAACGAGGCGATACGTAAAGAGTGATAAAGCGATTTGATAGAAAATACCGTCTGCTTGCAGCGTCGCCAGGTGTTCAGGTTGCTCAGGATCAGGGAGGTCTAGAAGTTTTCTCACTGTAAAGTTAGACATGACGGAATTGTGTCCACACAGTTTTGCGCCGTTTCCATGACTGAATTACGTACTGTATTTATAAACCGTGAGAGCCAATAAGGTCTAGGATTACGGGTCAGATGAATAAGATTCGGGAGTCTTAATCATGTCAATTTATTAAAGGGGTGTAGGGGACGGGTTAGGTGATTTTTCTAAATTTTGTTCTAGGTGACTCTGTATTATGACGATTAATTTGCTTTTTGAACCTTCCTACTTTTTTCTCATCGTCTAGCTGAAAACTGCATTTGTTTCCTGTTGTCCCGATGGAAGTCGCCTTGGAGCCAAAACTAATGGAGGTTGATGGGTTGGTCATAAGTAACTGTACCCATTAACAATTAGGCTGTAAAGCTGATAAATTAACCAAGTTGTCAACCAAAGGGGTTAAATATATATTTTTTTAACGTATGGACTCAAATAGGATCGGTCTTTCACCATACTGGAGTCAAGTAGGGGTTTCTACAAAATCGCTGTTACTAAAGTGCCAAGATTTTCATTGATTGTTAAAGCCAGGTTAGAAAGGTTCCAAAATTCTGTTTTTAGTAATGCAAATACTTTACTGAAACACATTTTTGACTATACATTAAGTTCGATTTTTGACAAGTGCGGTAGGTAAATTTGCATCTATATCTCCCCGAATCTTAGCTATAAAGTAGATTTCATTATCATCTCGTGAACCAAATAGATGCTAGTTTACGTTGATATGCAGCTATTTCCACAAAAATTGGCACCTGTTGATTAAAAATGTTTTTTTTTGGCTCCATTTTGACTCATGAAGGTGCTATGAAACTGCGAATGCCAACTGTGGCACCGCAATATCCCTTTCCTTGATGCCATATTTGCTCTAAAAAGTGATGAAGTGCTACAATGTGATCTACTCAACCAGTGGCTCGAGTCTAGTCGTAAATTGCAGACTTCGGGTTCCATTTCGAGAGAGCGCAAGCCATCACTCACATCAAGTTTCCTAGGTGGTAATCCTGACACCCTACCAGTGGGCGCTGAAGCCAACCCCAAGTCCTAACTGGATTTCAAGAGCAGGAAAAACATTCCGCCAAGATGAAGTAATAAGCGTATCTTCCTAACTGAGAAGCATAACATAGTTTGGCACTAAAAAAGAAGTAGAGGAAGGGAGAAGCGTGAGGAGTTAACTCGAAATAAATGCAATGCGTTGAAGTATTGTTCTCTGCTGCACCGATTGTCTGCATGGTAAAGCAAACGTGAATGAATAAGAAAGAGTTGCTTCGAAAGGCGGCACCTGAAGATGTGGGTGTGAAGGCATCTCTTGCTTCTACCTCACTCGCGACTCCTCTTCTTACTGCTTTTGGAAAGAGTTTCTGACGAGGAAGAAGTCAACGCAGCGTCGCCGATAGAGCTTTCACAGGTAAGTCTCCTATAAAACACAAATACCTCCTGAGACCGTAGTAAAAATGAGTCAGGCTCATGAAGGATGACAACTAATCGTCGCACAACTTGAATTCATGTCAGTGCAGCGGTATCTAAGGCTTAAGCTTGAAGATTCGTCCACAGCTCTGAGCGATCATCTATAACAAAATTCAGGGCCTAAGTAATGATGATGATGAGGTTCCTGCAAGCTCCAACTTTTAAAATCTGGTTTGGCTGCGACTTTGCCATCCTGTAACTCGCAGAATCGCACACCTTTGAGTTCATGGCACAGCGGTCAGTGCCTTGAAAATCGCGGCAACAACTACAACACCTCTGGTGCAATAAAATTAGAGTTCGCAAGAAATAGCAACATTGTGTGCAAATCCACCTGACCGATGAATTCAGTGGCGAGTTTGCTGATGATGTGCATGAGGAAATACCTACAAAAGCTTGATGAGAGGATTAAATGTTTGACCAAAAATAAAACACGTCAAATCAAAGCCCATATAATTAGCTTAGAATCTAACACACATCGAATGATAAGAACAGGAGGCCAATAGTACTTCAGAGTACGCAACAATCGATATTAAGCTCTACTGCCTTCCACTTCCTTCCGTAAGTTTGGTGGCAACTAGATCAAGAGGAGGACTTAGGGACTAGGCATATAAGCATGTTGGCAACATAGGCTGCCAACTTATGCCGTGGCCACATTTTAGTGCTTTTGGGTAGACTTGTTAGTGGCACTTGGCGCACCATACTTACATACTTCAACCACTGGAATAAGCGGCAAGGGGAGAGTGAGGGACACAGAATGGAGGAAAGGACAGGGGATGCTGAAACGACCGCCTTTTTTCAATGCGCGTTTAAGGTTTCTTTGTTTCTACCTCTTTACTGAATTACTTGAGTAGCTGTGCAACCAAGTGCCTACCAGTTGGATCAAGAAGTGATGGTTTTGGTTTCTAGGCGTTGCAACGAAATTCATACGACTGGATCATAAACGTGTCTGTAACGCCTCAACAGGAAGTGCCTCAAGACATTGAAGTAGAGGTGAGGCATTTAAAAGGTGATTGCTATGCTGCCGAAGGAACGAGAAGGCTCTCCGACTATTCGCGAATAACTCCTTTTCTCAAGTGAGAGTAGTACAATTGCGAAACATGTCCTGTGAATGGAGAGTAATCAAATAAAAGGAAACGGTTAAATCAGGAAAGTAAAGAAAATTTTGAATCGCAGAACCTGTTTTGAAGGTGGATTTCTTATTTAACTCTGCATTTATTTATCAAACAATTATTCCATAATCAGTGGTCCCGTCATAATAATAAAACAACAAAATGCCTCCTTCCCCCACTTTTCTACACCTTGAAGTACGAGGCCCTGACACTTGAACATTTTTTTCCAAAAGCAAATAGACGAGAAAAGTCTTAAAGCAACTAGCCTACATCTTGTTTTACCAATAATATAGTCGGGCTTACTTATTTTCATGCTGTGTGGGCAAGAGGACGTTGATCAGCACATTTCTCATTGTCTTGTGGGTCTCGAACGATCATGTGGTGGACCAATCACTTGCACATAAAGAAGTGCTTCCCGGTTTTGGCAGGGAGTGGTAGCCAAGGCGCAAAAATGATAAGGATCAAATGTAGACGCTGCTATATAATAGGAAGCTACTAGGAAGGAAGATCGAATTAGTTGCATGGGGGTACGAAGGAGGAAATTTAAATCACAAGGAGGGTGGGCAGTTGGTTACATGTGAAGGTAGGACGGAAGAATGTAAAGTGAATTATAAAAAGTTAACATATCTAATGGTTGCTCGTGATTGATACAAGTTTAAAATGCTCTTGCAGCCGACAGCTAATATCCCCATTTCATACGCCTTTACAGGACCACAATAAAGAAACATACCTACTCATTGACATATTCCATCTCTTCATCTCTACGGCTACCTTGAGTGGGCATCTACTGACTGCGCCTCAATAACAACAATGGCCACGATGTGTGGTCAAGTGAGGGATGTAGAGACCCGCTGTTGACTGTTGCTTTGACAGGATTGCAATAGCGTCTTATCGATCAATGATGGTGTATGAATCGATAGACGTGCTTTTTTCATTGTTTGGAGTTTAAATTACGGCTTTGTTGAGGTATCTTTAGCAGCAAGGCTGATGGCAAGCACTTCATGGTGGAGTGAACCTCTGGGTCGTGCAAGTAAGTCCTTTTAACGTCACCTACTCTGCACGTCGGCAATGACCCCTTGTCCCTCGTCTTAAGGAAAGCCTCCAAGTGCTACACGAACACATTTGGCTTGAAGTTATTTGTCATCAGGAGGAAGTCAATTCAAGCCAGACAGTCAGGTGTGGGCCAATTCCTTCACTTACGAATCTGGCATTATGCAACTGTTATATAGCCCAAGGAGAACAATTAAAATGCCCGTGTTTGCTGTCTTCCAGTAGCCGAATTCGAACCATTCAAGGCATGGCGAACCCTTGCAGCTGTTTGTATAAAAGCACTTTCAACTTGGCCTTTGATAGCGCTGATAAAGTGGCTGCCACCCCATTGTTGCAACTATTTGACTTCAATGACCCTCATTACAAAAGGCATGAATCAGATGAGCTAAACAACCGAACAGTCCGTCACGTCAAGCCAATCACTAGTTGCATCTTGAGCAGATCAGAATCATCTCTCGCACAGCAAGTTGACACAACTCTGTACGTGCTAACGTGGCCCACGATGTGTTTGTGCCAAGCAAATTGCTCACCTATTTACGCAGCTTGTGAATAGGCTGCTCTTTCACGGTGGGTACCTCACCTCCTTCCCGCCTCCTCCTTTTCCTCTCCTTGGGCTTTCATCCCGCACTACCCCTGTGGGTCACTACTTCTCGCCTCCAATCCAACACTGGCCCTTACCCAAACTCAGATTTGACGGAATATTAAGCGTCAAATGAGCAAGAAGGCTGGGAATAGGACACGGGTATGATTGTTTAGTGTTTCCTATGTAAACCACGGAAATGTGCGCATTTATTATTGTCAAAAGTAGCATCCAGAAGTGCCTGCCTCTGAAATGCTTATGAACGAAGTGTTCATTGTAAACGGTGATAAGTTGGAAGGCAACCCACTGATAACCTCAACTTGTTCGCCTCTCCCGCTGTAGCAGTGTATTAGACCCGATGTAATCTTCGTTACCCTCCCCTTGGTCATAATAGTAAGCAGCCTTGGCTTTAGCTGTTTTTTTCCTTGGGACCAATAACCGGCTGATGGGCTGAGGAGACAGGCAAAAGCCCAGGTATGGAGTCTCTCTTATGTTAGCCAGATTAATAGTTCTGATTACCTCAAGACACGGGCAAATGTGAATTGGCAAGCGTTAGGCTTCATCTCTTTATTAACTTACGATCTTTTCATTTATCTGTTAATTGGTTCAT
This sequence comes from Taenia hydatigena, assembly GCA_036345935.2. Taxonomy (NCBI): domain Eukaryota; kingdom Metazoa; phylum Platyhelminthes; class Cestoda; order Cyclophyllidea; family Taeniidae; genus Taenia; species Taenia hydatigena. The sequence goes on along the minus strand of JADWOT020001852.1, from coordinate 78,043 downwards.
TTGGTTGATGGAGGTTTGGGTAGACAGACAGGCGAAGGTAGGGCGATCTATTTAATTTTGTTGTCTGTGGACATATCTGCTGAGTTATCTTCACCAGCTTTACTTCAGGGGTCTGAAATGCGGCGCTGGAACATTTATACAGTCCTGTCTGATGTGTGTGGTCTTGCTGGAATCGCTTTGTCTGTGTCAGAACATCTGACTGTCAGAGATGCTAAAAGTAACACTTTCCTGACGCCCTCGTGACAAATGTTTCTTGGACGCATTGCTTCATTTTGATTGCATTATTGCTGCTAAGAATGCGTAGAGTGGAAGTTGCTCATGGTGGGAAGGAATGGGATGCTTTGCCGTGTCAGGTGTCTTATTTACGCACGATACTTGTTTTACCGTTTTAAGCACACGCTCACACATGGCAGACGTTCTGCACGTGCTGTTGATTGACTTGGGATGCTGTCGTGCGTGTGTCTAATGCAGTGGAACTGTAGGTGCGCTGGGTAGTGTGAGAGGATGAGAGGGTTTCACCGGCATAGAAATGCCCAGGGTAATGGGTACAAGTGTCTGGTGCCCGGTGTGATCAAGCTTGCACCCCTGTCGCACGAGTGCCGTTTTGCACTGCTTCGCCTTTTCTGTGGTACATAGGCCTCATTGGTGGAAACTTTGATACAACAGTCGTTGCAAGTAGAGTCTTGTTTCCACTTCTGTCTTCACTTATTGTATCCTTTTCCACCATCACGCCTATCATGGATGCCTTTTAGGAGAATTTCTTCTCAAAGTACTTGAATTATTTTGTTATTGAGTTGCACCTCTGTTCTTTTTAATTTTCTCGGTTGGCCAATTAGTAGAAATGTCCAGGTGAGGCTAGCTGAAACGGTAAAGACAGTTTTGGCTGTCTAATGACCTTCCAGTCACTCCGTAAATCACAATCCCTATATCTTCCGACCTACCTACCCATCTGTCAATTTTCTCAACTGTCGATCTGTTTGCCTGTCCCTTCCTCAACCTGCGGAACGTGTAGAAGTTAATTCGGGCAGCAGACGGTGGAGATATGAGGCTGGTGGAGGCGGACTTGTTCACAGTGCTTGCAGAAGGCATTCAAGTAGTGAAAAATGGGTAACTTAGAATGGGTAAGATGCTAGAAAGAAGCATTGTAGGCGGACAGATGAAATGCTAGCAAGAGGAGATGAAAACATCAGTTTCCTGTTGATAGATTGCTCAACTTGCTAGTGTTTGTACCGATCGAAGGCAAGGGAGGGAAGCAGGTGTCAGGCACTGTGGCTCCAAGAGTGCAGGTGCTGCCGAAGATGAGATGCAGCAATGCTGAATAACTAACAGGGTCACACTAGGCACCCATGGACGTCGAAGGAAAGTGGATCACGTCAGCGCAGAACTGTGTCGATAGCCTTTTGTGTGCCCATGAATTTGTTCTGCAAAGTGCAAGAAATGGCAATTTTAACGAGCAAGCACGATATCTGCTGCACAAGATTTAATCTTCAAGTAGAGAATTGCGCAAGAGGGTTTTGACTGGTCGGCTGTGCTGCGCGCCTCATTGCCATGGTCTTACCTATCGATCTGGGCTCACATCCACATGGACATGGGCGTCAATGCTGTCGATCTGCGTCTCTTAGGGGCTGCACCATCATTCTCCAGAGTACCTATAAACCGGTCAGTGGCATTTTACAGTGTTTCCGGACTCAATGAGGGCTCATCGCATCGAACTGCGTCCATCACAATGGGCATGAGACTCATCATCGTGTGCTTGATGCGTGGTGATTTTACGATTGACCTCTTCGTCATTGCTTCCCACTACCTTGTCATCGTTTTTATTTTTTGTCGGTAGGCACAAGGTTACTCTTTCTTTTCACATGGAAGGTTTCTTATTACCGTTAAAATTGTTCAACGATTCAATTATGCTGCTCACTTTTTTTCATGCGTTTAATGTTTGCTTATGCTTGGCGCTTTGCGAAATTTTAATGTAGTGCCCTTTTTTAAGTATTTTTGAGAAAGGTGATTGAAGGTCAAAAATTCGTTATCCCTGCCATTCGATCGGCACAGCCTTTTTACTACTTCTATTGTTCTCGCGATTTCCTCGTAAAAGCTACCATTTTGAAGAAAAGTTGTAGGGTGATTGTTAGGCCAGGTGAGTCTTTCACCTTTTGTTAGCTTGCGAAGTGTAGACAGCAATCTATTTACAGACTCTTGGTAGGGCGTTAGGGTTTCCACGCCTTGGAATCAACTATCGCATGTCAAGTTAAGCATATTGATTTCTTTTCTCAAAGTGCGAGTTTTGAAATGATGCTGCTGGACTGCATTTTTTACATTGTTCCATTTGATTTTTAAGAGTTTTTACTCATTCGTTTAAAATTTTTCCTTTCAGAAGATGTACAGCAAAAATAAGCCGTTTCGTCTTGGTTATTTGGCTAGGCAAGAAATTTTAGTGTAGCTTTATTATTCCTGTCTCCAATCTTGTAATTAATCCATTTGTAAGTTCACGTTTTTGATCTCTTTTTGGCTTTATTATCCAAAATTATGCAATTTTGTTGATCTAGCCTGACATTCTGTCATGAATTCCTTACATCAGTGCTACCTTTGCCTTGAGGCTATAAGTGCTTGCCGTTCTTAAAGTGGGGGGGGGTTGACGGACAGATCCTGTGCGCCTCATTTGTAATAGTTGTTCCTTGTCCTTCTTCCTAATCGAGTTCTCGATTTTTACCGTTTTTTTCTCGCAATAATCCCTGCGTTTTTCACGCTCGCTTACAACTTCGTTTTTAAAAGTTGATGGTCTCTTAGACCACAGATTTCGCATGTGTACTGTTTTCACAGCCTTTGCATCTGCCGATCTTCATATAGTCGACATTTGATCTTGTCGGCGACTAGGCCGCAGCATATGTGTAGCGTGACGTACAGAAGGGACAGTTCCATGCCTATCGCATCACTTCAGTTTTTTAAACATTCCGATTGTGATCTCCTTTCAGTCGGGCACAGCGGAGGAGAAGAGGCTTTAATAGCAGGCATTGGGCAGTTGTGAGGTGGATTTAATGGTTGGGTGGAGGTTGAGGGACGTTTTGGTCCAGATGATTTGAAGAAGCTCTTTGTGCACTACTCCGAGACTGATCCTGACATGCATCACAGGTTAGTCATAAAGGTAATTTTTCTTTCCCCCCATCCCCTAGCCTACGTTGCCCTCGGTTTTGATGGGACTTTTGGCTCATCTCGTCGGAGCCATTAACAAGGACGCATTCGTCTCTTGCACAATTCTAAGTCAAACTGGTGCTGGGAATTATGAGGCTTAACTAACCACTGGGCGGAGAGGTTGGAAACCAATATTTGCGGAGTCTCCACTGATTGATAGACGTCTACACCGTCTAAATGTATAATTGCTGAATAGGTTGACGTTTCTCGCTGGTACTTGTATCTAGGATTACAGACAACTTCCTTCACAAGAAACTTGGTTCATCACTGCGCTTTGCTGTGCACAGGCACTAGCACTGGTCTGTGCCATTCTTGATAAATGATATCTGTTTCGTATGTAACGTGTGCTAGCGCTTACTACTGCACGTGATGCCGCTGCACTGTGATTACTCATGCAGGCAAAAGTCAGCACCTCCGTTTAGACCTTATTTTTTCATCTTATTAATCAAGGTTTTCCCCAACCCATGTTTGCTGTTTTCGTTTCGCATGTCCAAGTGTTGATAGTGTATAAGTCGAATGCGGACGAAAGGTCCGTTATCTAAGGAGGATTATAAGTGCAATTTATTGGTGCGGAAACACCGCTACCATCGTGAAGCCCAAGGAAATTCGCGCGTCAAGAGGAAAAGGACACTGGAATGATCGCCTCTGTCTTTTGGCAGCACTTTGATGTTGAATTACACAAACTCCCTAAATCCTGAATCCCCACTCTTTCTGATGCCTACATCTCCCCAATTCAAGCTGTGATGATGTCTCCACAGTGTTGTATGTTCCTGTAAATCTCCTGTAATTAGTAAATCCGAAAATTTTACTCCTTTATTCGTGTTTCTTTGCAAATAGAGGAACGTGAGAATTGAAGGGGTTCACGCAGGTGATGATAAATATGCTCGTTGATCGACGTGGCCGAGGTGTGTGAGATGAGGTAGTCCACTGCTACGTTTCGGATGAAGCATCCTCACTGTGGCATGGGTGTTTGAGTGACCCTTTGGTAAAAAAGCAAAGAAGTAACTTACCTCAAGCCAGAGAACCGCCTTGTCGAGCATACTAAAGCTGCCTTTGATTCTACAGGCTGAATGGTTAATCTATTGGGATCGAATGCAGGTTGTGCTGTTGCTTTGTGGCATAGCCCTCTGGCCGTGCTTGTCTGAAGAGTCTCCAGATAGTGGTGGAAGTGCAGCAGCTACATTTTTAGTGAACGAATTATGAAATAAAAGTCCATGTTTGGGGCACCAATTTAATGCTGAGAGGTGAAGGAGTGCATGAAAGTTGCATGAAGGCTCAGGCTAAAGTTCGTAATCAGAGTTGGCTTGATTAATAATAAATTGCGATTGCCGAGACAGGCTGAAATGGCATATTATCAGAGGGCTAAGCCAAGCCATGCGAAATTTTACTTGTACCTGTTTATATACACCAGATTAAGTCAATACAAGGGATTGCAGCATTTTTTGTTGATGCTGCAAGGGGCATCATTTGAGGATTGTAAATGAATGTGGTATTTCATATCACTTAGATCCTCCCTCACATGAACTTTGCTCTCCTCTGGACACAAATTTTGCACTTTAGCTGAGGTGATGGACTTAGCGAATGCCGGTGCTTTGTGCTTACTTCACAGTGCCGTATAACTCGCCTCGCACAATGAGTTAATGGAACAAGGCTGGATAAACCAGGTACTCGAATATGGCGTCTTTTTGACGAAATGAGACTCCCTGCGCTCCATCACACGCGCTCCAGACAGTCGAACAGAACCGATGTGAAGGATGGAGAAAATGGAGTGGCAACTAGTCGGAGGACCTACCAGTTCCTTTGACAGCATGGTAATCACCTTTCAGATGCCTCACCTCTACTTCAATGTCTTGAGACATTCGCTGTTTTGAAGGCTGACACATTTCCGATCCAGTCTTATGGACTTCGTTGAAACGCCTAGAAACTGGAACCGTCACTTCTTGTTCCAATTTTGTGGGCACTTGGTTGTACAACTACTCAAGTAACTTAGTGAAGAGGTTATAGCAAAGGAACCACTAAAGTGCATTTAAAAAGGGCTCTTCGTAACATCCCCTATCCTTCCTACTTCCCTACCTCCCTCACTCTCCACTAGTCCCTAAATACAATAAGTTGGCAGTCCATGTCACCGTACATGAAACAACTCCGGCTTTCTTGTCTTCGTCATCTGGACCCACGCCTTTCACGAGGTCCAGACTTATTCATGGACTGGTCAGTGCTAGTTCTGGTACACGTCCATTTGCACATTATAACTTGCTTCAAACAGAAGCATTTAGCTAACTCAAACGAAATTTCTTGCTTTAACAACGGACGACTAGCACATTGTTAAGGAAATGGTTTGATTCGGTTGTATATGGCAGTAAGGATAGCTTCATGAATAGAGACCCTCATTCTCCTTCCTGTCTAGTTATCACCAAAATTATGGAAGGAGAGGGAATGGATGAAGAGGGGTAGTGCTTGACATCGACCGTCGTGTACACTGAAGTGCTATAAGCCTCGTATTCAAATCGTTCGCTGTACGCCATATTCTATGCTAATCAGATGGATTTAGAATCTACGTAATTTATTTTTGGTCACACAGTTTATCCTCTCACCCTTTGAAGTCACGTGATACGTAAAGGAGTGAGTGTTGCGATCTATTTCTACCATGCTATGCAAACTTATCTACCCTCTGTGGGTGTTTCCTCATGCATGCAATCAACAAGCCCGATACCGGGTCAGCCGGTCACGTAGGTTTAAAAATACAGTGTTATTTTTGTGTACTCATTGTTGTTGCGTCAGAGGCGTTGTATTTGCTGCTGTAATTCGCGTGACTCTGACCCCTGTGACATGAACTCGTAGGTTTCCGATTTTACATGTTACAGGTTGGCGAATCCATGGACAGAGCTGCTTTCGGGCGTCAGATTGTGCGGAAGCCTTAGAATGGATAGCTTAATAACTGGCTGCGCTTATCATCATTATTGCTCAGCCCTCGAATTTCCTGAGAGATAATTGCTCAGAGCTGTATACGACTTCTCAAGCTTAAGTCTTGGATACTGCTACGCTGACATAAATTCAAGTTGTATAACGATTAGCTGTCATCCTTCATGAGTTAGACTCATGTCTAACGATTAGGCATGACATGATGACATTGAAAGCAATTGTTTCGACAGGAGATTTAAGAGCTCTGTCAACGACGCTGCCTGGACATCTCTAGCATCGGAAACTGTTTTTGCAAGCAGCAGTTGCGAGTGAAGTAGCGAGAGATGCCTTTGTACCCACATCTTTAGATGCCACCTTTAGGGACAACTCTCTCGCTTCTCATTTCCGTTTGCCTTCTTGCGTAGATAAATGGTGTAATAGAGAGCAATACATCGACCCCTTGTGTTTATTTCGAGTTGGCTCCTCGCCTTTCGCCTTTCCTCTACCTACTTTTTATTGTTGATTTATGTTATGCCTCTTAAATCGTCATATCATCTTGGTGAAAAGTTTACCTTTTTCTTGGAATTAAGAATGGGACCCGGGTTGATTTTAGCGCCTGGTGGTAGGGTGTCGGGGTTACCATCGAGGAAGGTTGATGTGAGTGCTGGCTTCCGCCCTCTCGAAATGGAACCAGAAGTTTGCAAGTTGGGCGAATCACGTCGTGGCACTTCATCACTTCTTCCAGAGCAAATATCACGCCCAAGGGAGGTTGTGGTGACACGGTTGGGGGTCACAGGTCAAATTGGAGCCAAAATAACACGTTCAGCCTGAATGTACAAAGCTTTATAAAAGTGTTATAAAACATAATGTTCATCGACACCTATCCGGCTTACCAGTTGATTATGAATTCGGCCTTTTAGAAGGCATTTGTAGGGATTAATGCAAACATTATGGCAAATAAGTGGCTCTGGGTGGAACTGAGCAGCAGAAGTTAGGCGCATCATGATGAGAAGTAACAGAAGTAACTATTGAATGATTTGAGGAAATATAAGTGAAAGGATGGGGAAAATGAGATTCAGGAAATTAATCAATGGCCATACAATGTGTCTAAGTAAAAATAAATTCGGAGCCGGCTACACCCAGCCACTAAGATGACAACTGCTTCATCCCGATCTCCAAGATGGCTTTGCTTCAAGCCTAAAGGATTTTCCAGATACACTAGTTTTTTTTTACGCATGAGATAGGGAAACGGGCATTGAGCTATCTCACTGAACAAGGAAGGTCCTCTCACTCCAGACACCCGCGACCAAACACCAGGGACTACCTTAAATTGATCCCACAATGCGTTTAAATTTGCCTTTAGCTAAAGAGATTTAACAAGTAAAGGAGCCATTTATAGCTCTACGTTTACCTCTGTGTTGATTTAACTATGTAGGTCCTTAAAATAAGAATGTTTACAAATGAACTGAATTTTAGTCCCTTTCAAGCTATCTCTACTTATTTCTATTCAAAATTTGACAATTCAAGACATTTTTCACTCACAGAAGAACGTGGCACCCCTAGTTAATAGTTGGATCCCATGGAAAGAAACTAGAGTTATTATTTAAAACTTAAGCACGATGTAACCTGATCATTGGAATACATAGCCTCAGTCTATCCCCCAGAGTTTTACCAGCTCCTCAAAAAGGCGTCCTCCTCCAGAACATTCAGCAAGGTAACTGCATTGCTAGAAATAAACTTACAGAATTTCTTTTTTAACCTAGTTTCCACATTCTTAAAAATCCACAGCTTTACAGCCTAACTGTGAATGAGTACAATTCTTATGGCCCACCCATCAACATCCATTGGCTTCGGCTTCGAAGCGACTTCATCGGAAGAATTGGCAGAAATGCAAATTACAATCGGCTTATAAGTCAAAAGTAGGTGGATCCAAGGTAAAATCAAATCAAGCATCAGAATACAGAATACAGAGTTCCTCAGATCAGAACACATCCCTCTAAAAAAACAGTCGACAGGATCAAAGACACTCGAATCGTATTGGTTTGACCGTAAACTTCGATTTTTTTGGCTTTTAAGGTTTATAAATGCAGTTAGTCATTCATTCATGGAAACGGCGCAGAGCTGTTTGGTCACAACATCATCATGTCCAACTTTACAGTAAAAAAAGATTTTGGGCCTCCTAAATCCTGAACAACCCCAACATCTGGCAACGCTGCAGGCAAGCGGTATTGTCCATCAAATTACTATATCATTCTTAATGTTCCGCCTTGTTAGCATAAATTTTTGCCTCAAGCTTTTGCACTTTTGTCATCATGTTTTGGCTCTCGACAATTATGAGTTGAGGATGGACCCATTTGTTGGCCCCTCGAGGGTGTCCTTATCTGCAGTCACAGTGGCATGCCTGATGCACTTGCGGCAGAAAAAGCTCAACATCGTTTTTTACACCAACTTTTTTCATATTCGCACACTAGTCGGTGTTAACACTCAGGAACTTTTGTACCGTGCTTCTCATCGGTGACATTGAAAAAAGAGCACACTTGACATGAATAAGTCCTTGGTCTAAATAAACGTGGAACTAACATCTAGGTGCACGCAGATGATTGCGTTCTAGTTCCAGCCGCTTTGTTTTAGAGGTGCATCAAATAATGAATCCCCAGTTATACCTTAGGGATGGACAAACTCGCCTCCCCAAGAATTCGCCTTATCGACTTCGTTAGCAACCGTGCAACAGCAAGTGGAACGAGCAACACCACTCACATCACAAAAGAGGAAAGAGACAATCTTTAGTCTGGCTAAGCCTTCAGCATTTGCAAGATCCAATTCCCTCCCAATATGTTCACCACAGAACAACAGTGAAGATAAACAAACCCAACTGAATCCTTCGCCACCAAAATGGCTCAAAATTGATGAGGCTACTTCTAATGAATCGGATATCTTATGGGCAATGCTGGTATCTCCCCCACGCAGTCCACAATCGGCTAGCACGCCAAAGCCTGCACTACAACAGACATCCTACAACAACATACCTTTGCCTCCAAAGCAAGGTGAAAGCTCAGGTCAACCTCAAGCTACCACTACGTCGCCGACCATCCCAGCACTGAACCCACTCCTATTTGACAACTTGTCAAAGTTGAGTCAGCAGCTACTGCAACCACAGGTGCAGCAACCGTTCGCACCGTTAAGCACGTATCAACATCTTCTTACGAATGCCTTATTACTTCGAAATTACTCTGTTCTCCGCCAACTCGCTGCCACGGCACCTATGCCTGATTCGGCTAACTTCTCTACAACACCGACCTCAGAACAACCTCAGGTATGCCAGACAGTATCTAAGGCACAAAGACAAGGTAGACGCAGAGTTCTCTTCACCCCCTACCAAATTCGTGAGATGATGAAATACTTTGAGAAGATAAAATGTATAAATATGCATGAACGCGAAGAACTTGCGCTTCGCATCAACTTGAGGGGGACTCAGGTTGGTCGAGCATTTAGCATTAAATGAACTACTTAATCGACTGTTATTAGCGTGTAATGAGTCGTCATACTTCGTCTAGCTTTTGACTTTTTTGTTAGGTTAAGATATGGTTCCAGAACCAGTGCTACAAATCAAGGAGGGCCGGCGGCGAAATTTCCGGCAATGAGACGTCTCTAGCACAGCCAAATGCTCTAGGCATGGAGAGAAGCGTTGCAGCAATAAGCTCGTGTTTCGGCAGCCCCGGTGACAGCTTTAAAACTATTGGGAGTTATCAACCCTAAGAGGAACCCCAACAAACAATAATACCGTTGGAGCATGTCCCTTCAGAAAAAGATGGCGACATGTTGTCGAGGCAAAATTAGCAATTTAGGACGCTGGCGGAGTGGTTTAAAAATAAGCTTACTGCTGAATAGATTAAAAACAGGATGGTGAAGACGAGGATAAGAGGAAATATGTGAAGCTGACAGCAAGTTATTTGCTTTCTCTGTGAAGCGTCTGCGGACTGACCTTAGCTGTCTTTCATGGAGTGGCTGTGATGTTGGTGTTTTGCTGTTCTGTGGTCCTCATAGCATCCTGTAGTGGCAGCCACATTGTAAGTTTTAGCTTTAAAAAACAAATTGGTGACTTTAAGGTTGATCTCGTGAGGATCCATGCGTGAAGTTGGAAGTCACTAAAATGAATTGCGAAAATAGTTTAACCTAACTCATTTTCGAGCTGTAGACCTAATTGAAATCGGCCTGTGGTTGAATGCTGGGCGCCTACGGCAGATGTTACCATTTAGTCAATATAAAGGTCATGTGGTTATCTTCGGTGCATATGGGGTTAAACAATTCGATTGTAAATCATTCGCATTAAGCCTTTAAAGGTGTTAGGTCAGGTGTAGGGTTTAGCTCAACATTAAATCCAGATTGCATTTCAGCAACCAGATTGTAGCCATTCTAAAGTCTAATATTTAGCACGTTTACTATTATACCATCAGCTTTAACTTATTTATCCACGGAAGGCAAATGCAGCCATGCACGGGAGAAGACTGATGGGAGTGGAGCCTTTCATTGGGGATATTAGTTCTTACTCAGCCCAGCGCCATCAGTTGTCTTCCTCTTCTTCTTCCAACAGCGCTATGTATTCCTTCGCTTCCACCGTTTTGAAAGGTGAGAGTCCACGTAGGGTGATGTATCACAAATAGAAGCGATGACGACGCTTATTAAATTCATGCCAATGTTCCTTGTCACTTTCAAAGTATACAGATCAGTACACTTCCCGAAACCCCTTTTTGCATGGACGATTTGGCTTGATCAGTACCTTGCAATCAGCACTTCAAACACGCTAAGTCACCCTTCCCACAGTTAAACATGCATAATTGTCAACACGCAGCTCAGTGCTGCTTCAAATGACCTCACTCCTACCCAAAACACCCGTGAATCGGTACCAACCAAACTGAGATGTAGCAAATGAAGCTGCAAGAGAGATTGAGAGAGACCGAGATGAAGAGAAAAGCATCTATCGAGAAAAACAAACACTACAATTGTTCATCATCTCATTTTTAGATGTGGCCTAAATCAACCACCATCATTCAGCGCCAACTTTTAAGCTGCCAGTTTATTGCAGACACTTCGTAAAGGTGTAAAATGAAGAAGTATCTGCTGCAATGATAAAAGTGATTTCCTTAAAAAATTAGGGCCAATAGGACTAATCGACAAAGTGTGCTACTTCGACCATTTCTGGTAAGGTATCGCAAATTTAACACCGACGCAGAGAAAATCTGAAATTCCTTTTACACATCAACCACTCACTATCATTTGACAACACTGATTTAGCTTAGGAGTAACCACAAGATGGAATCTGATGGCTCGTCGGGACGAACTCCTACCCTCTCTAGCGAACATTAAATGAGTCAGAAGGTATGAAGGTATGAAGGTACGACGCATGGGAGATGCGTCAGCACTTGGCGGGCGAGATACAATTGAAGCTGCTCAGGTCATGCGTTAATGCATGCTGACCTCGCAATAGCGAATGTTGTGTGGTCCGTTGTAGTTACTCAGCAGGCATTCGACTCAATAGGAAAAAGTCCGGAATAGTAGCTGCTCCATTCCAAACCATTCTCTTATTTTTGTCGGTTTTATTGACTTCTAGAATGTACCTGTGAGACGTGCCAGTAGACTCAGCTGCACTGCACGTCAGCAAAGCACCTCTTGTGTTTCTTCTTAAAAATAGCCTTTAAGTGCTGCATTTACCTCAATGCTTCGAGAAGCACGAACAGCTTCGGCTTTAAGTAATTTGTTATTACGAGGAAGTTGCGTCAAGCCAGGCAGAGGGATGTGAGTTAGGTTTCGCACTCAGGAATCTGGTATTATGTAGCAGTTTTGGCACCTAAGGAGAACAATAAATGCCTGTTTTCCCTGTTTTCCAGTGGCCGAATCCAAACAATCAGCCACACAGCTAGCCTTTGCAGTTGTTTGCATAAACACTTGCAACCTGGACCCTAATAGCACTGATAAAGTGGTTGCCACCCAACTGTTGCATCTATTTGACTCCAACAACCCTCATCAAAAAGGTATGAATTAGAAGAGCGAAACAATTAAACAATCTGTTAGGCCAAGCCAATCACTGGGCACCTTAACTTGGTCAAAGGTATGTTTTTATCAAACAAATAAGTGATAAAAGTCCAAAGTATCGAATGGACAATTCTGCAGATGCGCAGGCTAAAAAGACTCACAGTTGACGGCCGATTCACCTCTGAATATCAGCTGAAACGAGTGCGCTTTCATTTTGTTTACATTCAAGTCATTTAACTTATCCTTACTAAGAATGTCTAGAGTGGAGCCCAGACAACCGTCTACATGCGGCTTAGGAAGAGGTTGGGGATGTGACAGTGATAGAGAGATCGTGCGACCTCTTGCGACAGTACGACGCGCTTTCGAGTGTTTGGCTAGCCGCGCATGTTTTTGAAGAGAGAGTGCTCCCTGTAGCACCTTTGGAATGTTGCAGGACGATCCATCGCGCAAACAAATGACCCGCAAAAAGTAAGCCATGGCAGAATATGGGGTCCGCTTTCTACCTCGATTTTAAAACTCAGAGGCTGACTGACTCGACAGAGACAAAGAAGAATGCGGTAGGTGTCATGCCGACATTTACCACAAACAACGTTTAGTTAGAAAGCAACTAGCTATTGCCACTGTGAGGGCGCCTAATTTAATTCTGTTTCAAACACTTGAGCCTCATAAGGTGAGCACGCCGACAGTTCGAATTTGTGATCAGTTACTAGCTCTGGGATGGATACCACGGCTGTCCCACCATCTAAGTGGGATGATAGTGTGGGCTGTGGGACCAACTTTTCTTCTTCTGACGCTCTGATCTTAGGGATCAATGTAGTATGGATAGGCACAGTGCCACCTAAGTCAGTAGAACAAGCTAGTCAAAAGATAGGGATAATTCTCGCAATCAGTTGACGGGCAGGGTGTGAATGAAAAAATAAGTGTTAAGCGTTGCCTTTGGGCTGCCGCACCCACTCCGACATCAAGCTGACCTATGCGGATGCGAGGACCCATCAACGCACAATTTTATTTTGTTGAATTTCAGATCTTTTTATAAACAGTTCACAAAGCAGACTACGGACAAGTTTTAATGTAAAATTATGGTTTTTGCTCTTGGAATAGTTTTTCTAAAATGTACTCCTCTCCAACATGGTCTTGGATACATGTCTGCAGCAGTCCATTTGCAACTTTGTAGCTATGGTGAAGAGAACTCATGATCTGCCGAGGTCATTTCAGGCATAAAGATAGGTCGTGCAAATGTGAGTGACCGGACGCTTTCATCTCATTGGTTGATGAGGCTTGCATAGTCGGGCATACAAAAGCTTGCAACTGATAGACTGACGAATACTAGAATGCTCTATGTCCAAAACCCAGCAGCGCCTAGAAGCACCTGATTCTTTGAAAGTGGCTTTCTTACTGTAAACTAACCACACTTGTGTGATGCTTCTTCTTCTACGTGTTTAAACGCGAGCAATCCCGACCCAAACAGAGGTGGTAACTTGGCTCTCGCCAGTCCAAATATGGGATTGGAGAATTAGAGTAGAAATCGCTACGTCAATTCCATTCTTCAGCATCTCATAGTGACAGAGTTGCTATTGTCGCATTTGTATTGGTCTGCAATGCAATACTGTTAACTCTGTGTACTGTTTTTCCACTGAGCCAGAGGTGTTGCATTTGTTGATGTGATTCACATGACACTGACCGCTGTGCCGTGAACTCGGAGGTGTCCGATTTTGCATGCTACAGGTTGACGATCTCGTAGCCAGAGCTGATTTCGAACGTCGAAGTGTGCAGAAGCCTCAGAATGGATGGTTTGATAACTGGCTGTGAACATCATCATCATTGCCTAAGCCTCGAATTTCGTGATAGATGATCACTCAGACCTATAGACGACCTTTCAAGCTTAATTCGTAGATGCTACTTTGCTGACATTAATTTAGGTCGTACGACAATAATTTGTCAACCCTGATGAGTCAGACTCGTGTCCAGCAATTGAGCATGACATGACGTCGTTGCGAGCACTTTCGACATGGCCAAAAATACAAAATTTCATTGGATCTTATAGCCTCTTTACGGCAAGTAATTCAGTCATAGAAACGGCGCAGAACCGTGTGGTCCCGATGTCATCATTTAAAAAAAAGCGGTGAAAACGCTTTGGCCTCCTCGATCCTGATCAACTATAACATCTAACAACGCTGCAAGACAACGGTATTGTCTATCAAACTACTTTATCACTCTTTATGCACCACCCTATTTGCATACCTTTATACATCAACCTTTTATCGCTTTTTATCTGCCATCTTGCTTACATACATTTGTACCCTTAGCTTTTAAACGTTATCACCTTTTCCGTCCCTCGGTCATCATGATTTGGAGCTGGACTTACTTGCTGTCCTTTGCAGCCACAGTGGCATATCTGACGTACTTACTGTAAAAGAAGATCTGCATCATTCCTTCACGCTCACTTCTTTATCTTATTTGCATATCGGTCAGAGATAGCATTATGAAACTTTGGTACAATTCTTCTCATTAGTGACATGACGATTCTTAATCATCGTGAAGTCGTCCTAACTACCACGTATTCACACCCAGTCGAGCCAGCAGGGCTGGGTTCAAACAGAACCCAATCACTTTCTCAAAGTAGCACGCTCGATATGAATAAGCCCTTGACACAAATAAGTGTGGAGACAACATCTAGCTACATGTAGATGCACGCATCCTTAATCCAGTCTGTTTTTACAGAAGTGCCCAATGCGGAACGCCCAATTGTGCCCGAGGGAGAGACCAACTCGCATTGCCAACGATTAGCCTTAACAGCTTTGTTGGCAAACGTGCAGCGGCGAACGTAACAAAAAACACCTTCTACGTCACAAAAAGTAAAAGAAATGGTCTCCGCTCTGACTAAATCTCTTGTATTTTCAAGCCCAAATCGCCCCCTTATGCATTCACCACAAAACAATTATGGAAACAAACAAACCCCACTAAATCTTTCGCTACGAAAACGATTGAAAATTGACAAGGGTACTTCCACCACACAACACTCGATCCGCTAGCTTTCTAAGGTCTGTACTGCAACAAGCATCCTGCATTGATATGTCCTTACCTCCGAAGCGAGCTGGATGCTCAGGCCATCCTAAAGCTACCACTGCGATTCCAATCCTCTTAGCAACAAACCCACTCCTATTTGACATCGTGTCAAAGTAAAGTTAATAGCTGCTACAATCTCAGGCACAGCCACCGTTGCTGCCACCATGCACGTGTCAACAACTCTCGGCAAGCGCCTCCTCATTTCCAAATTACTCTCTCCTTCAGCAACTTGTTGCCAAGGGATCAATGCCTGATTCAGGAAGCTTCTTTGCACCGCCAACATTAGCGCAGCCTCAGGTACGCCAGACAGTATTTGAGGCGCAGAGGCAGGGCAGACGCAGAGTCTTCTTCACTCCCTACCAAATTGGTAAGATTTTAAGATGCTTTAACAAGAAAAACTGCATCAATATGCATGACGCGTCACATCAACTTGACGGTGACTCAGGTTGGTCAAGCATTAAGGTGTTAGTTGAAAATGTCTAACAGCCAGCTACTATTGATTCGTCTACACCCGTAACACTTGACTTTTCTGTTAGGTTAAGATGTGGTTCCAGAATCAGCGCTACAATACAAAGAGGGATGGTGGGAAATTTTCTGGCAATGAGACGCCTGCAACACAATTAGGTGCTGAAACAGATCAAAAACAGGATGATGAAGACGAAGATATCATGAAATCAGCAGAACTGATAAAGCGAGTCATTGGCTTCCTCTATGAAGCTTCAGCAGACCTATCTCGGCTCCGATTTTGCTGTTTTGATGTTCTAACTATTTCGCGGTCCTCATAGAATGTTTGGATGGCAACCACTTTGTCGTGCCTTAATTGTCCAAGAATAATTTGAATAAATTGATGCATTTTAAAAATATTCTCATGGAAAGCTAGGCATGAAATCTGCAGCTGTTAAAACGAATTGTTATGAAGGCGAAATATCACGCGGTTAGATTAATCACATGCATAAGTGGCGACAATGCTTAACCTATCGAAGCGGACGGCGGTAATGTCTAGCAGAGTTAGGTCAATATATTGCGTCGCTTTTGAGGCTTGATCAGTACCGTACAATCAACACCTTAAGTGTGCTATACCACCTTTCCCAAATTTTGACACGCGACTCACTGTCAAAGCGCAGCTCGATGCTACTTCGATTGACCTCACTTCCACCTAAAACACTTATGATTTTTCGCCAACCGAGCTGGGTCCTAGCAGACGAAGCTGAAGGAGACAGAGTGGAAAAGACCGCGTAAAGGAATGAAGTTCTGTTGAGACAACAGACGCAACAGTCCTTCTTCATTTCGTGTTTATCTTTTCAAAAGGGTAGAACGAACCCGAGCACAGGGTGTAGAACATGTTTAACATGTCCTCAATAACCACTCCCTCTCTTTACTAACCCATCACTTGGCTACGGAAGTTCGAGCATGAAATGCTTTGCATTTGAGTTGACGAGACTGTTAAAACAGCATATTATAACCTTTTTACTCTAGTGTCAACATCAATCGCTTACGAGGTGGACGCTATTAGGATATAGGATCTGCGGTCACATTGAGTTGTGACTAGAGTACAGAAGTGACCTCAATCAGTAATGATCATTCATCATTGTATGGTCGCTTCCGTAAAGTTGCTCAAGGCCACATCGAACAGACATATGGAAGTCTATTCTAACGAGTTGAAAAACCTTGGTTAATATAACAACAAACGACGTTTAAGTCAAAGAGGAAAAGTCTGAAGCAGTATCAGCGTTTTCTACTTAAATGTATTCCCCATTTAAATTAGCACTTTTTTTATTTTCGCGCTTCCTACCTACCCTTTTTTTTGTTCCCGTCTGCGCAATGACCCTCAAACGTCTGAGCCGCGTCGGCGGATCCTCTTACCCTTAGCTGCTCTGCATGTCAACAATACACACCTTGAAGTTTGTCTTGGAGAGTGCCTTCGAGTGGCACACTTACCTTTATATATCACCGAAGCACAAAGATCTTCGACTTCAAAATGTTTGTCATCACGAGAAAATCACCTCAAGTTAGATTGTCGGATGTGAGTTGGGTTTCGTATTTACGAATGCGGTATTATGCAAGAGTTTTATCGGTTCTGAAGAACAATAATTGCCTGTGTTTTCTGTTTCCTAGAGGCCGATTTTAAACAATAAATTACACGGCGAACCATTGCGATTAATTTCATAAGTATTTGTAGCCTAAACTATGATAGCACTGATAAAGTGGTTGCTACCCCGTTGTTGCATCTACTCGACTCCAACGTCCCTCCCAAAAAGATGTGAGTCAGAAGAGGCAAACAATCAAACATTCGGTTACGTCAAGTAAATCACTGAGTGCACCTTAATCAGAGTGGAAGCATCTCTCGACTAGCGATCTGACATAAACTTTACCATTGTAACATATCCAGAGTTGTGTTTTCATAAAATAAAAGGAGATATAAAAGTCGATTATATTCCAATGGATGCTTCTGAGGAGGCGCAATCACGTTTGATGGGCGATTTACCTCCAGATATCAGGAAAGAACTAGTACGCTTCCGTTTATTTTATACCCTAGCCATTTTGCCTATCCTGATTGCGATTGGCTAGAGTAAAGGCCAGACATCCATCCACTTGCAGTAAAGGTAGAGGACGAGGATGAGAGTGTGAATGCATGCGATCGTGCGACCACTTGCAACAATATGGCATGCCTCCGAGTGCTCGACTAGTCACTCTTTTTTTTTGAATAAGAGCCCTCTCTTGAACACCTTTGAAATGTTGTAGGAGGATCTATTGCGCAATCAAGTGACCCTCAATAAATGAGGTCGTAACAAAACGTGGTATCCATTGTCAACCTTGATTGTAAAACTCAGAGGTTAACTAACTCGACAGAGGCAAAAGTGAATGCGGCGGATTGTTTGCTGACATGTACCACAAACAACGTTTAGTTGAAAAGCCAAAAGCTCTTATCGCTGTGAGGACGCCTAATTCGATTCTGTTACAAACACTTGAGTCTCATAAGGTAAGTACGTCGACAGCTAAAATTTGCGATCGACCAAAAGCTGTGGGATGGATACCGCAGGAGGATGGCTGTGTGGGCTGTGCTACCACACCCTCTTCTTTCAACGCCTTGATCCTAGGGGTCAAGATAGTGAGGAAGGCACAATGCCACCTAAGCCAATGGGACGGGCTTGTCAAAAAATCGGAAGGATCCTCACAGCATTTCGAAAGTCTTCAAGAGAGGGGTCTTTTTTAACAACAGGCGCAGCTAGTCAAACACCTGGAAGCATGTCGCATTGTGGCAAGTGATCGCACGATCGCATGCATTCACTCTCTCATCCTCGTCCTCTACCTTTACTGCAAGTGGATGGACGTCTGACCTTCACTCTAGCTAAAGGGCTCAGGTGTAAAATGAATGGAGGTGCTCTAGTTCTTTTCTAATATCTAGAGTTGAATCGGCCATCAAAGTGCTTACGCTTACTCAAAAGCGTCCATTCGAATATAGCGGACTTATGTATCTCCTTCAATTTTATGGAAACACAACTCTAACGATGTTACAACTGCAAAAGTTGTATCAGATTGCTAGGCGTGAGATAAGTCTGCTCTGATTAAGATTCACTATGTGATTGGCTTCATGTGACGGAATGTTTGGTTGTTTAAATCCTCTGATTCGAATTCTACTTAATTAGGGTCAATGGGGTCGAATAGATGCAACGATGGGGTGGCAACCGCTTTGTCAGCGCTATCAGGGGCCAGATTGCAAGTGCCCGTGCAAATAACTGCAAGAGTTTTCAATGTGGCTGATTGTTAGAAATCGGCTGTCAAAAAAACAAACAACATGGGCAGCTTGCCGTTGTTCTTAATTAAAAATACCTCTTACATAATGCCGGATTCCTAATTGTGAAACTTAACTCACACCCGAATGTATAGTTTGAAGTGACTTCCTCATGATGGCAGGTAAAGCCAATGCTGTTCGTGCCTCAATGAAGTGTTGTGGCAAGTGTAGCGCCCAGAGACCTTCTTCAAGACCATGGACATGAGGTGCAATGCCAAAGTGCAAAGCAGCTGAGGAGAGAGGGTCTACTGACACAACTCAGAGGTTTAAGTCGCAAACGTGATCTAAAATATAGGAGTCAGTAGAATCAGCAAAAATAAAGGAATGATTTGCAATGGAGCATCTACAGAGGAAAGTTATTTCGGTGGTATGCATGATGGGCAAGTAAGAAAGTAGTGATGCTAAACCCACGCGTAGTCACTGCCTAACAAACGAATAACTTCCAACTTGTGTTATTTTTGGGGAAGCTAGGTGAATGCGCCTGTCCTGCCAGGCCTGCCTTGATTTCCATGAAGATAAGCAAAGTCAATGCAAACTCGCGAGCATCTTCGTGGCGATCGAAATGCAGTGCTACATTAATGACTGCAAGGAATCATCCATGTTGCTATCTCCTTACCCTCCTCCACCGCATTAAACTCACTTGACACACTTTATTTCTACTCTTCACCATAGTAAGAAAATGACAACATGAATATTACGGACGAACCTCTTCGGCAAATTGTAAGAGTTGCGTCCGTTCGATTTTAATGAAAGCTGTCTGCGGTCTGCTTTGTGTGTAATAAAAATATCTTAGAATTAACTGAATTAATGCATGAGCAGATGGAGTCCCATATCCATATAAGTCAGCTTTATATCAGAGTGGTATTGCAGCCCATCGATACCCCTCAACTGCCATTTGGTCATTCATATTCCGCCTGTTTACCCTCTTTCAACAGATTTTAAGGCAATCCTTTGTGATGATCCTCCCGATTCATTGACTAGCTCTTTCCGTCAACGCAGGTTACACTGTACCTCTCCATAACACTTTGACCTCTAACATCCGTCCAGCCGCTGGAAGGGGAGAGAGTAGAATAGCCCACATCGCCATCCCACTAAGCTGGTGAGTCATCTGTGGCATCTATCCCACAACTAGTAAAGCACACCGTTGAGCTGTCGACGTGCTTACGATGTAAGCTTTAAGCATTGCAACATAGCCAACTAAGTCATCCTCACGGTGACAATGGCTTCTTGCTCTCCAACTACACGTCGATTGTTGTAAAAGCCAGCAAACAACCTTACACATTCACTTTAGCCTCTGTCAAGTCAATTAACTCCTAAGTTTCTACAATCGAGGTGGAAAGTAAACGTGATATTCTGCTGTGATTTCCTTTTTAGAGGGCCATTGGATTGCACAAAAGATCTTCCTGCAACATTACGAAGGTGTTCAAGGGAGCGCCCTCTTTTCGAAAACAGGCATGGAAATCAATCGCACTAAACCATAGCATATTGTTGCAAGACATGACACGACCTCATGCGCTCACTGTCTCACCCTCGGCCCCTTCAATTGGCGCAAGTAGAATGTTGTCTGGCCTTGGAACTCTAGACAATCGCAGTTTGGATACGTTAAATGACTCGGATGCAAACCAATTGGCAGCAGACTGGAAGTAAGCAAAGACCAAATTTAAGTAGAAAACGCAGACACTGCTCCAGACTTTTTTTTATTCGAATGCAATTTGTTGTGACTGGTTAATTTAATTGTGCATCTTCGTGCTGACGACACCAAAATTCTCAAGCAGATGGTACCTCAAGCACCAGTATTGTAGCGGAAGTGATGCAAGCGTTTTTTTCCGTTCCAGCCCCATCAATCTAGTGTGACGTAAAATGCGTCCATTTTCTATTCTTTGTCTAATTTTTCTTTACTAACCCAGTTAGTGCCTTGCAATGCATCTGTCAGATGTCGTCTTCAGTACACTGTTTCTCGACACTGAAGACGTCAGTGGTATGAACCGAAGATAAAAATGTATTTTCGGCATAGGGATTGGAATAGAGTTTACCGCCATGGTTTGGAGACCTCGTCGCAAATCTGACGTACACGGCCAGCCGTCACGAAACGGTCGGTGCTAAAAGTACAACGTTCACTAATCATTCGCGCCAGCCATTAATATTCACGCACATCGTATCAAGTTGTTGAAATGACACGTTGATGTTCCTCCGTAATCACTTTACAAGGGCTTAAGTTTCGTCCAGCTTGATGACAGTGATGGGGAAAGGAATGGGCGTCTGTCCTTCACGCCTTGCTAGGCCGCTAGACATGCTCAACCCAAGGGAAGGCGATCCATTAGAGTAGGCTGTCGAATGTCTGTTCAATGCGGTCTTGATTAACTTAACCGAAAGAACCAGAAATGCTGCATAATAATGATTCATTGAGGCTACTTCTGTACTCCAGTTACAACTCAATGTGACTTCAGGTCCTATACCCCATAAGTGCTTGCCTCGTAGATAATTAGTGCCAGAACCATAATTACTAGGTTGTAGTTTACTATTTTAGGGATCTCATTGACTCAAATGAGAAGCATTTCATGCCCTATCTTCTGCAGTCTATAAATGGATCACCTGAGAGAGGAGTCGGCCAGTGAGGGCATTTAAAACATTTCCTATACTCTGTGGTCGGGATCGCTCTACTCTTCCAAGAAGACAAACACGATTTGAAGAAGGACTGTAGTGCTTGTTCTCTTAGCGAAACTTCATTGCTTTTCGCGGTCTTTCCACTCTGTTTCTTTCAGCTTTGTCCGCTAGGACCCAATTCGGTTAGCGAAAATTTGTGGGTGTTTTGGGGAGGATAGACGTTAATCAAAGCAGCATTTGAGCCACGCGGTGGCAATGAGATTCGTGTCGAAATTTGAAAAAGGTGATTTAGCACATTTGAGGTGTTGATTGTAAGGCACTGATGAAGCCTTGAAAGTGACATGATATATGAACCTAACTCTGATAGACATTACCGCAGACCGCTTTGATAGGTTAAGCGCTGTCATCGCTTATGCATGTGATATATCGAACCGCGTGGACAAACAACACTAAAACGATTTATTTTTGTGACTTTCAACTCTACGTACAGCTCTCTACAAGAATATCTTCAAAAGACATCAGTTTATTCATTAATTTTTGAGCATCAAAACATGCTTTAAGGACCACAGAACAGTTGGAATAGCAAAACACTAACATTACAGCTACAAAATGAAGATCAGCCAGGGTCAGTCCACGGACACTATATGGAGGGAGCCAATAACCCTCTCTATCAGCTCCACTAATTTCTCCATATCCTCTTCTTCACTAGCCTGCTGTTCATCTGATTTAGCACCAAGCTGTGTTGTGGGCGTCTCATTGCCAAACGTTTTCGCACCGACCTTCTTTGTTATGTGGCGCTGAATCCGGAACCATATCTTAACCTGGCAAAAAAGTCAAGATTATGACGAGTTTTGACAACTCATTCGTAGACAGTCAAGCACTACACACTGATAGCTGTCTAGTAAACAGTTAATTTAACACCTTGATGCTAAACTAACCTGAGTCTCCGTCAAGTTGATGCGACGCGCCAGTTCTTTGCGTTCATGCGTATTGAGGTAGTTTTTCTTGTTGAAGCATTCCATCATCTTGCCAATTTGGTACGGAGTAAAGGGAACCATACGTCTGGCTTGACTTTGTGTCTCAGATACTGTGTGGCGTACCTGAGATCGTTCTGCGGTTGGCGGTGCAAAGAAGTTTCCTGAATCAGGCATAGATGCCGTGGCAACAGTTTTGTGGAGGAGAGAGTAATTTGGAAATGAGGAGACGCTTGCCGAAAGTCGTAGACACGTGCATGGTGGTAGGAACGGTTGCTGCTCCTGTGGTTGTAGCAGCTTCTGATATAACTTTGATGAGGTGTCAAATAGGATTAAGTTCGGTGATGGGAAGATCGACAACGCATTGGTAGATTGAGGTTGACCTGAGCATCCACCTCGCCTTGGAGGAAAAGACATGCCGATGCAAGATGTTCGTTGTAGTGCAGGCAGTGGATTTAAGCATTCGGAATCTTCTAAGGTGGCCTTATGAATTATCAGCCATTTTGGTGGTAAAGGATTTAGTTTATTCTGGTTTAAGTAAAGCAAATCCCATTTTTTCCACCTTTTGTGACGTAGAAGGTGTTTCTTGTTCCACTCGATGTTGCATGGTCAATGACGAAGCCGATAAGGTGGGTTGTTAGGAAAACGAGTTTGTGCCTCCTTCGGGTACAACTGGGCGTTCCGCATTAGGTGCACCTGAGAAAACAAACCAACTGGAATAAGAATGCGTGGATCTACATGTAACTCGATGTTATCTCTACATTTATTTAGGTCAAAGGCTTATTCACATCGCGTGTGCCATTTTGGGTACGCGATTGGGTCCTGGTCGACACCAACACTGCTGGCTGGCTCGACTGGGTGTGGATGCGTGGTCTTTAGGAAGGCTTCATGATGGTTGAAAATAGCAATGTCACTGATGAGAAGCATTGTACGAAATTTCTTTCTGTCATCTCTGACCAGTGTAGAAATAGGAAAAAGAAATGAGTGGAGAGGAATAGTGCAGAGCTTTTTCTATAGTGATTACATCAGGTATGTTAAAGTGGGTTGCAGAAATTGGGCAGCTGCAAGGGACAACAAATGACTCCAACCACAATTCATAAAGACTAGTGGACGGCAAATGGTAAAAGAATGATAAAAGCTTGGGGCGCAAATATATGTAAAAAAGGAGGAACGTAGTGATAAAATAATTTGATAAACAATACCGATGGCTTGCAGTGTTGCCAGATGTTGGGGTTGTTCAGGATTGAAAGGGTCAACAAGCTTTCTCACTGCAAAGTCGAAACCACACAGTTCTGCGTCGTTCTTTTGACTAAATTATCATATTTATAAATTATAGGAGCCAATAAAATCCCTTTTTCTGGGTCACATCAATAAGACTCGATGGCCTTAACATTGTCAAACCAACTCCTCTCGACAAGGTCATGTCATGCTAAGTCGTTGGACATGAGTCTGACCCATGAAGAAAAGACAACCAATCGTCGTACGACTTGATTTCATGTTCGCACAGTGGTACTAACGACTTAAGCTTGAAAAGTCGTCTGCAGCTCCGAGCATTCATCCGCCACAAAATTCGAGGCCTGAGCAATGACGATGATTTTCACAGCTAGTTATTAAACTATCCATTCTGAAGGCTTTGCGCACTCCAACGTCCGAAATCAGGTCAGCCTGTGGCTTTGCTATCCTGTAACACGCAGAATCGGTCACCTCTGAATTCATGGCACAGCGGTCAGTGTCATGCAAACTACAGCAACAAATACAACACCTCTAGCTGAGTGAAAAACAGTACTCAAAAATGACAGCATTGTATGTGTGAACTCACCTGACAGGTGGTTTCAGTGCCGGGTTTGTTGGTGGTATGCATGAGGAAGTGCCTACAAAAGTTTGATGTATCTGCATAACTTGGTGGACGTGGAGCGTAACGCGTGCCCTTCCCTGTGTCACATCACCTCAAAAGGTGAGAGGATTGGCTGTGATCAAATATAAAATCTAACGAAGATAAAACGAACCCACTTAATTGGCATGGAATCTAATACACATCGAATGACAAGAATACGAGGCCGACAGTACTTTAGAGTGCGCGACAATCTATGTTAAGCTCGATCCTTCCCTCATTTTCCATAATTTGGGTTGCATGAAGCTATCACTACTGCCATACATCATCGAATCACACCACTTTCCTTACAATGTAATAGTAGTTGGTTATTGAGTTAGGGAATTGCGCTTGAGTTAGTTAGAGATTTTAATTTGAAACAAATTATGCTATGGGAACGAATGTGTGAAAGTAAGAGCACTGACCAGTTAATGAATGGGTCCGAAGCCGGTAGAAGGTGTGAGTTGTCTCATACAGGGCGGCATTGACTGCCAACTTAGGCTCCATTTTATTGTTTTCAGTTGGACTTATTGGTCGCGCTTGGCGCACTCCTACTTACATACCAAAAATCGTGGAATAAGAGACATGAGGAGTGCGAGGGAGACAGGCGGAAGGAAAGAACATGGGATGTTAGAAAGACCGCCTTTTATCAATGCACGCTAGTGGTCTCTTTGTTTTAACCTCCTTACTAAATTACGTGAATGGATTAGTCACAGGATTGGAACATGTAGTGGTGATTCTAGTTCTTAGGCATTCCAACTACATACGGCTGGATCGTAAACGTGTCTTTTCTGTGTGGAGGGTCGCTCAATTTGAATAGATGTAGCTACTCTGTCAGGGCTATCAGATGCTAAGCTAAAAGTGCAGATGTAGCAAGTGAATAGGTTCGCCATGTGGTGGATTGTTTGATTTCGCACCCCCACGCAACCAATTCATTCTTCCTTCTTAGTAGCTTCCAATTAAATAGCAGCACCTGCGGACGCCTCCTTCCCTCTTAACGTCTTCGACATGATTCTCCACCACAGCCAAGGACACTTTATCGTGTGCAAGTGCTCGGTCTACCACATGATCGTTCACGACTCACTAGATAATGTAAAATACGCTGATTAACGCACTTTGTCCACACTTCATGGAAATAAGCCAGCCCGACTTGCTTGTTGCGATAAGACAATGTAGGCCTTTTATCCCACGATTTTGGATAGTTTTATTTTAACGTCTATTTACAGTAAAAAAAAACAAACAAAGCATGTTGTTGAGTCCTCGTTCCTCAAAATGTAAAAACAATGAAAAAGAGGCAATTTGATTAGTTTATTATTATTTGCATATCCACTGATTGTGAAAAGATGGTTTGATTAGTGAATGGAGGGTTGAATGGTGGATCCACTTTTAGAGCAGAACTCTTAATTCAAAATTTTCCTTATTTTGCATACAGTTAAAAACGTTGTCTTCCTATCATCCTCTGTCCTTCCTCTCCTGTCTCCCTCACTCTGTTCGTCGCCTATTCCAGTGGTTTTGGTGTGTAAGTAGAAGTGCTCCAGGTGCGACTAATAAGTTTAACCAAAAACAATTAACTGCGGCCAGAGCATGATTAGGCAATTTATATCGTTTTGCATGAAACAGCTTAGGCGTTCCTGCTCTGATTATCTCCACCCACACATTCCACCATGTTCGGACAAAGTCATCAACTAGTCGGTGTTCATTCTGGCGTGCATCCACTCTCACAACAAAGCGTGCTTCAAATAAAAGCATTTAACTGACTCAAAAGAAAATGCCTTGTTACTCAACCAACCACTGGCCAGTGGTTAAAGAACCAACATAATTTGGTTGCGTATGGCAATGAAGATAGCTTAATGTACAGAGATCCTCAGCGCTTTTCCCGATCTCGTTGCCACCAGAGTTAGGCGAGGAGGGCGGAGGGGCAAAAGGGATCAAGCTTAACATCGATTGTCGCGCACTCTAAAGTACTGTCGGCCTCGTATTCTTGTCATTCGATGTGTATTAGATTCCATGCCAATTAAGTGGGTTCGTTTTATCTTCGTTAGATTTTATATTTGATCACAGCCAATCCTCTCACCTTTTGAGGTGATGTGACACAGGGAAGGGCACGCGTTACGCTCCACGTCCACCAAGTTATGCAGATACATCAAACTTTTGTAGGCACTTCCTCATGCATACCACCAACAAACCCGGCACTGAAACCACCTGTCAGGTGAGTTCACACATACAATGCTGTCATTTTTGAGTACTGTTTTTCACTCAGCTAGAGGTGTTGTATTTGTTGCTGTAGTTTGCATGACACTGACCGCTGTGCCATGAATTCAGAGGTGACCGATTCTGCGTGTTACAGGATAGCGAAGCCACAGGCTGACCTGATTTCGGACGTTGGAGTGCGCAAAGCCTTCAGAATGGATAGTTTAATAACTAGCTGTGAAAATCATCATCATTGCTCAGGCCTCGAATTTTGTGGCGGATGAATGCTCGGAGCTGCAGACGACTTTTCAAGCTTAAGTCGTGGGTACCACTGTGCGAACATGAAATCAAGTCGTACGATGATTGGTTTTTTTTCTTCATGGGTCAGACTCATGTCCAACGACTTAGCATGACATGACGTCGTTGAGAGTAGCATCGGCACGATTGACGACCTCTGGAGATTTGTGTGTTCTCTAGGAGACTCACGTGTGGAAGCTCCAACAGCAACGCTGCCCGGACTTCTTTACCAGGGAGGAGTTACAAGTGATGCCGTCATTTGACACAATTCTTTCTCTTTCATTCACGTTTGCCACCTACGTAGAAAACTGGTGCAGTATAGGGCAATACTTCGATCCTTTGAATTTCGTTTGAGTTGGATCCTTGTCTTTCCCTTTTCCTCAGCGTTATTTTTTAGTGTTAGGTTGTGTTGTGCCTCTAAACCAGGAGAATGCACTCATTACTTAATATTCGTGGAAAGTTTATCTTTTTCTTTCAATCAGGTTAGAGCTTGGGGTCGATTCCAGCGCCCGGTGGTAGGGTGTCTGGGCTACTACTTAGGAAAGTTGATGTGAGTGCTGACTTCCGCCCTCATGATCTGGAACCAGAATTCCGCAAGTTGTGATTATACTAGAGCTACTCGTTGGGTGATCACGTTGTGGCACCCTATCACATCTTTCAGAGCAGATGCCATATTTAGAAAAAGAGGGGTCGTGATGCCATAGTTGAGGGTTGCAGTTCCATAACGCCTTAACAGGTCAAAATAGAGCCGAAAAGACACGTTGAGCCAGAAGGTGCTAAGTTTTATGGAAAAAGCTTTAAAGTACAATGTAAGTTGACACCTATTCGGTTCACGAGACGATAATGCATTTGACTCTCTAGAAGGGGTTTTTGAAGACTAATTTTAACATTATTGCAAATAGGCTGCTCTAGGTAGAACTGAATAGCAGAATTTAGATGCACTTAAAGTAAGTAATAGTAAAAACAACTGTTCAATAAAGTAGAAACGTATATAAATGAAAAACTAAAGGAAACTTTAAAATGCAATAGTCACCATAAAACACTACCAAACCGAAGCAAATTCAGCCCTGATGCACGCAGCCACCAAGATGACAACTACTTCAACCCAATTACCAAGATGACACTGCTCCCAACTCAAAGGAGACATAATTTAAGGGATCGCCTCCAAGGATTTTTCAAACATACTAGTTTTTTTCAAGGTTTAGGCGCGAAACAAGCACCGAGTTATTTCATTGGACAAATAAGGTCCCCCACCCTAAACACTCACGGTTAAATAACCAGCATAACCTTGAATTTGCTTTAAGAGCCACTCTAAATTAATTTCACAACATATTTAGATCTGCTTTTTAGTTGAGACGACTTTCAATTAATGAAGAGGCTATTCAGAGTTTTGCATTTGTTTCTGTTTATGTAGCGAGGATTGTAAATTTCTCATTCAGGTACCAAAATTTGACCCGGCAAGAAAGAACCAAAGTTAATGTTCGATAAAAAATACGCCTTAAGTTGATTGAGATGGCTCAAATATAGGTGTAATTAACCTTTTTTCTTGAAAATTAATGGCTTCAGCACTGCTTGGAGTGTGTTTACCAACATCTCTTATTTTTATCACGACTGGTATCCTAGTGTGTTTCACTAATCAAGGTAGAACTATGTGTAGCGTCTTCTAGTGTGCTGTTCGATAGAAAATCACATTCCTTCCACAAAATTGTTCCCTGTCTACTAGGAAAGTGATCAATGAAAACATTTAGGAACGTGCAGAATGAAGAAGGGATTTAAGAAATTCAGTGCTACAGCACTGTGCAGAGATATCCCCACGTTGACCTTTCCCATCCTTTCCTCTACTTACCTCCGTAAACCTCTCGCTTTCGCCTCGCACTCAATCGTTCTTTTGTTGCATGAGGCCGAAAAATCATGTTGCTTCGTTCAGGTTGAAGAGGCTTGCTAACCGCCATTGTACCCTCTTGGTGCAGGTCAACAATTGGTCTTGGCATGAAATTAGAGTAATCGACAGGAGCGCACCTTCGCTCGGGCCATAGTTATCGCAAGGGGTGAGTTGCCAATGCATAATAGGCGTCCCCTGAATAAAAACTGAGGACAAGCAGTCACGACGAGGCAGCGCACTTAAGTCAAAGCACATTAGTATCGGTGGTTCTTCTCATTCTCTTCCTCCTCCTTTGTATGCACTATGATGCACATAACTCAATCAAGTCACGAAAGCACAAAAGCAAGTGATGCCTGCTCCCACAAAACCACCTACAAGTGGTGCTGCCCAAAGTCTACACCAGACGGCACTGAGCGACGTCACACGACACGTGCCAGTTTTAAATTGCTCCACCACACAATTGCACGCCTACATTTATTCATCTTGCTTTGCCACGCTGCCATTCTTGACATTCGTTTTATCTTTGCCTCCAGTCTTATTTGTATCTCCTACTTCTGTCGCAACCCTCTCTCTTCTTCACTCCACACCTTTTAATTCTTCATTATAGAGACGTCGAAGGAGTAAAACAGATAGATGCCATAGAAATTATGGATAAATTTTGGTGCCAACACTCTTTTCTCCGACTGTGATGCCTTCTTCTGTTCCTAGAATTCACTTGCATGCGTAATTTCAATATTTTCATATTTGATATCCAGTATAAATCACATAAACAGAAAGCTATGACTAGCCAATTCACGCGTCTCTAAGACGATTTCTTCAAATTTGACCTAGCCACGCGTCCAGATGAGTAAGCAATTGAACCAGTTCAGAAATAAATGGTAGGAAGATTTAAGGAAATAAAGGAGGCTACATCACAGCAGTGTGGAGAGGCATCCTAC
The DNA here is from genome assembly GCA_036345935.2 of Taenia hydatigena. Taxonomy (NCBI): domain Eukaryota; kingdom Metazoa; phylum Platyhelminthes; class Cestoda; order Cyclophyllidea; family Taeniidae; genus Taenia; species Taenia hydatigena. Next base: position 48,315 of record JADWOT020001852.1, on the reverse strand, counting down.
AGCATCCACTTCCAATCCTCTTCTGTCCATCTCTACCCTTACTCCTTCCATTCCAGCGACTTCTCATCTCTTTACATCTACCCCATCGGATCAGCTAAAAAACAAGAAGGCGAGGGATGAGATGAATGTGCCTGTGCACTCACATACACACAAGCAAACACACACGTTTCTAGCTATCGTTGTGAGATATCAATTCAGGTGACTACCCAAACGACAGAAACAACGGTAAAAAATGCAACACACACAAACTTGGGCAAACAGACAGAGAGGCGTGGATACATAGTGAAAATGGAGCGGTTGGTCAAGAGTGGAAAGCCAAACAGAGGGATCCTTTGCAAAAGAATAAAAGGAGTGGTCAGTGAGATGAGCAGGTAGGAATTCCAGCATCCTGCGAATTACGAAGTGGGACGTAGGAGCAACACGCCCGCCTTCGCTCCCAAAAGGCCAAGTGAGGGAGGAGTAGAAGTTGGAGATGGAATTGAGGCGAAGTCGTGTAGTACAAACTGAAGCGACAAAGAGAAATATAGGAATGTAGATTTGATGGTAATTATAGCCATACTTTGTTAAAACACGATTTGGTCTCGGGCAGAGCGTGATTGATTCAGGTCCAGCCTAATTCGCGCTAGTCTGACCTAGCCATAAATCTGTGCATTATTTACTCATATCGCAATCGAGGTTGAGAATAGTAGAGAGATGAAAAAGAACCTACAAAGAGGGCGCCGGTAGACGGTGCAATAGGAGGGGAAGGTTGAGAACCTTAGAGGAGGCAGAGGAGCAAGATGTTCTAGTGCCACTAAAGTGGAAAAATGAGGATAAGAAGCTGAATTGTAAGGAATACTCGCTCCTCTTTTCCGTATGTATTTTATGCGAAGAGCACAAACGGTATGATATTAGGTAGGACGCAGTACGTGTGAGTGCATAGAGCGCGGTATGCAAAAAAGGAGACACTCAACAAAGATGCATTGGAGTGGCGAATGAGAAATGGGCGTAGACAAGAGAGCTCCTCTCCACTCATTTCCAAGACGCCATCAGGTCTACTTCTAGTCTGCGTGCCTTGATCTCTAATGTCTGCGCGATAGAAAGAGAACACCTCAATTCCCATTGAAATGAGTTGTGTCGATTTGGTTTAGGTGGCGCCTTGCTCGAGCTTGCCATAATCTAACCTAGGTTGCTAATCTTGCCTATTCTGACTCGGTCCAAATTAGTCAAGCTTAGACATGCGTGCTGCGCTACAGTTCTTCAGCAGTGGGACATGCACACTAGACACGTTGTTGTGTATCAGCAACTCTCCTGATGCTGCTGTTTATTTGAGGATTTGAGACGTAAAATGTGAATGCAGCACAGCGAGCTTAGTGCAGGATAGAATTGTGGTTAAAAGGAATCGATGATTCACCCCTAAAGATCGCCATTAAGTTAGCAAAGAGACTTTTCTGATGCGAATGACAATGGCAGTTCATTCGTCATCGATAGAAGCAGAAGAATTTTAAGCGCAAAGAGACAAAGTAACGTTTGAGATTGAAGCAATGATGTGGGAATTCGTACGTATGGAGCTGCGGTGCAGTGCTCTTCATTTCTTCCTTACTTTCTCCCACCCTTTTCTACACTACTTCATTTTCCCACTCATCTAGCTATGTGAGTAAAAAATCAAAAAGCTGGCTTAATGAAAAACATTTGATTTTTTCGAATGCCATGCTAGAAGAAACTAATCGTAGTCCTTTTTTACGTGATTTACACTAGATACCAGATGTGATAATGTTGAAATGACGCACGTAAATGAAGTGAGGAATGAAAGCAGCACAAGGATGGGTCTTGGATAAGAGGGAAGGGAAAGCAAGAGCAGAAGTAAAAAGAGTAAATTATCTGCATAATGCTATTGACAAGAATAACAGGCATTTAAGAAGCGAAAAATATCTCCCTACTCTCGCAAACAACCTATTCTTAAAACTGCACTGTCTGATTTACTCTAATCGACTTTACTTTCTTCGTCCCATATTCTCACACATCCGCATCGTCACTGCTCAGATCTAAACCATTTTATCTTTGCCCTAGGTATGAAAACCTCTCCTTATTTACACATTTTTTCTGTCACCACATTCTCTCAGCTCTCTTTGCCAAGGTACACAATTTACACTTTGGTTACACCTACATTGGCAGATCTAGAACGCAGAATGTGGCATGCTGAATCTCACTTCCAAAAGAAGTGAGCTGCTAAATCTCAATTCTGAGCCACTGTTGATCAAAGCGGGTAGAGCAGAGCGCATCTCTAGACCCATAGTCTTTCAGCTTTCCTTGCCACAAGAGACACCCTAGACATCGGCTGCACCTACCTCGTCCAACTTTAAAACGAGAACTGCTGCAAGCTATTAGAGAAGGAAACGAGCTGCTGATTCCCAATTCTGAGCAATTTTGAATCCATTTGGATAAAAAACAAACAGAGCTCTGCATCCTTGCCAATCTTGAGTTTGCTGCCAAAAAACGATCATTACGCTTCGACCACACCTATATTGTGGGATTGTAAAATGAGGACTACGACAAGCAATTGGAGAAGGAAACCTACTACAAAGCCATAATAATGACAAAATCTGGATTAAAATTGCACATATTTGCTGTAGTAATTTGTTTGTTTGTAATACCGTTTTTTGGCCAGGGCCACAGGGGGTGGCCATATGGCCCTAGCTGCGTAGGCTGGCCGCTGGTCCATGCCATGCCAAAAGTGTAAAAATTGCCAGATTTTTGAGCAAGAACCGTTGCAGTCAATGACTGAAGGGAGCAAAATGCTGAGTTTCATTTCTGGTCTATTTCGCTATATACCCTCGCTGAAAGCATTTACAGAATAAATTCTGATCACAGAAATACCCGATCGTTTGAGGGTGCGCGTCCGTGCATTACCTCTCCTCTGCGTGAACCTAGGCGCTAATATCGTGGGCCAAATCTTACTTTTACAATTTGGTAGAAGAACTGTAACAAGTAGCTACTAAATGGTTTAAGCTGCTGAATTATAATTCCGATGAATTCTAGACTATGACACAGCTCTATATGCTTCCATTATTTTAGTTCTTCTTGCCAAAATAGGCTACTTAACTTGTCAGTCAGGTCTAAATTTTTATTGCATAACTTGAGGAATATCGCAACTGCCAACAATGAAAGAAACAGCTGAGTGAAAAATTGAATAATTGTAGGTGAAATACTACAATGCAGCTATGTCCTTAAGCTGTCCCACTTTTGGTTTAAAATCACTAGCATTGCATTGTGCTCATTCCTAAGCATTAAGTGCCTTACAATTGAACTGCACTTCGCTGAGACGCAAGCAACCTAACATTTGATACTTAACACAAATTAATGAATGAACCAAATGTGCGGCATTGTAATATCCACCCTCCCCTGCTGTTTGTTAATGCATACTTCTAGCACAGCCGCATGGAACGAAATGCTATGGTTTCAGAGGAGACCTAGGTTTTGGCACCATGGCACGTTAACAGCTGGGGCTTTATTGGAATCACTTTAAGACCAATGTGAGGAACACTTAGAGCGCAGAGCGCTTGGACTAACTTGGCATTTTTCACCCATGTTATGCCTTATGCACACATTTACCTAGGCTACCACATTCGTAAATAAATCCTTTTCTCGCCTTGCTTTGAAGGCTTCCAGCTACAAACCATATAGCTGCTAAATAACCTGAATTGGCAAAATGTTATACGTGGTTTGCTGATGTAAGTATGATAGCTAATCGTACTAAACAATTCTACTGCGCATTAATGATTAAAATCTTAGGGATAATCATGTAAAGTCCAATTGTCCAGTAAATAGATATTGCTGGTTTATGCATGACAAGCGTGGCAAGGACTCATATGATGCAATTAGTTCCTACCTAAGTTATGGGCAAAGTAGTGCCGAAGGCGGAATTCTGATTTTGAATCGCTTGGTAAAGGGCTCATGATTAGCAAATTCTGCTCCCGTCAGACGTGACACGTTCCACAAGCTCATTTTTACCAAGAAACTCCTAGTAAGTGGGATAAGTCTTTAAAAAAATACGGTCATTTTTTTGCCAAAATTATGACATTCTAGTGTAGCAAAGGACCCAATTTACCAACGAGATGAAAAGCAGTTACTGCTGACAACCTCCAAAATGATGAGCGATCTGATTAACTTAAAGACTTGTTTCACTTAACGAAATATGCAATCCGCAGTTAAAATGTGCATTAGAGATTATAAAGCCCACGCGCGTTTATTTTTGGTCTTATGCAGGACCAGGTGATTAAGTTTCATACACATTATTGGAATAAAATCCATCACTAATCATACTCGTGTGCCTGTATCCAGTAAAATTTACTCACTGCACTTGCAGCATCAGCAAAATTGTAATCTCCTGCGTTGAAACCCTTCGGCATACAAAAGTGGATACAGGCGAAATTTTTGGCAGTCCATTGGCTCGAAATACCCGTGATTGTGTAAAAAACAATTCTAGTTGACGTCACCACGTCTGCCCTTTGATAACGTGCCATCTCAGTGCATCCTAGTAACTACAATTCATTATTCAAATCAACTTTGACTTACCAGAATCCAGCTTAAATCACTACGCATAGTACATGCATTCCCTCACCTCTTAACACAAAAGTCGTGCGCTAAACAACCACTTTTGATTAATAATCTAGTCGTAGCAAAATGTGGCTGCTGCACTCCCACCACAATCTGGAGACCCTTCTGGCATACTACAGTGGACCACCTCACCTCACACACAGCCACATCGATCAACGAGCAAACTTATCATCACCTGCGCAAACTCACTCAATACCCACGTTCCATTGTTTGCGAAGAAATCCATGCAAATGAGTAGCATTTTTAAATTTGATAATGGTGGAAAATGGACAGATATACACAACGCTGTGGAGACATCATCACAACTTGAATGGGGAGATGTAGGCATCAGGGACAGTGGGGATTCAGGATCTAGAGAGTTTGTGCTGTTCAACATCAAAGTGCTGCCAGAAGACAGAGGTGATCATTCCAGTGTCCCTTTCCCTCTTGACGCGTGGTTTTCATGGACTTCACAATGGTAGAGGTGTTTCCACACCGACAAATTACAATCATAATCCGCTTTGGGCAGCGGATCTCCCGTCTGCATTCAATCCACACACCATCGACATTTGAACCTGCGAAACGGAAACAGCAAGCATGGGTTGGAAAAAGCCTCGATAAATAGGAAGGAAATAAGGTCTAGACAGAGGTGCTGGTTTTATGTCCCCATGAGCATTCATAATGCAGCGATATCGCGCGAAGTAGTAAGAGATAGGTCACGCTATACCAGGGATAGACATCATTTATCAAGAATGGCACAGACCAGTGCCAGGGCTTGTAAGCACCAAAGTGCTGTGATAGACAGATTCTTGTGAAAGGAGGCGTCTACAAGCGTGGATACCCGTATCTGCAGGAGGCGTCAACCTAGTCAGCAATTAGACACTTTAAAGGCGCAGATGTCTACCGGCCAGTGGATATCCCGAAATTGTTGGTTTTCAGCTCACCCACACAGTGGTAATTCCTGAGACCCTTTATTTGTTAAGTAAACTTCACAATTCCCAGTTCCTACCTGACACAACTACTCAATGCCTTCAGGTGCGCCTCCTATTAAAGCATCCTCTCCTATCTTGTATCCACCCAAAAGGACATCACAACCAGAATGTGTAAAAAGCAGAAGTGATACGATAGCACACCAAGTTACACACGTGCTGAGGTCTGGCCGTCGTCGTCGTCAGCTGGATTGCAATTACTGCTCTACATGAAGACAAACGGTAGCGACCGTGGGACAGATGCATAGGTTGTGAAAACTATTATACATGCTAAATCTGTCTGCGACCTAGGAGGCCGTTCTCTCTTAAAAAGAAGTTGCGATCGGGAGTGAAAATCACAGGGATCATTATGGGAAAAAATAGTACACGTCGAGAACTCGCCCAGGGAATAGAACAAAGAACAACTATTATAAATAAGGCGTGCAAGATCTACTCAAATATTACCCCATTATAAGAATGGCAAGCAATTATAGGCTCAAGGCAAAGGTAGCACAGAAAAAAAAGAATTCACAACAGAACGTAAGTCTGATTCGCCAAAAAAAAATTAATCTCGGGGGTTATAAGCAAAAAAGAGATAAGGAAAATTCGAACCACTAATGAGCTAATTGCAAGCATGGAGACGGGAAAAAGGAAGCTACGCTACAGGCACTTGCCGAACCAAATGGCAGAAATAAAATGCCTGGTTATTCCTGCATATTATCAGAAGGGTAAAATTTCAGACGAACGAAAAAAAATTCGCAGTGATCAAATGAAACAACACAAGAAGGCGGTCTGGCAGAATCATTGCAACCTACAATTTCATAAATGAAGTCAGCCTCCTTAACTTTACACACGACAGTTGAATTAGAGACACGAAAACCCTAACGTTCTACCACGAGTCTGTAAACGGATTGGTGTCTACTCTTTGCAAGCTAACAAAAGGCAAAAGAGACTCCAACTTGCCAAACAATCGCCTTTTTACTACTTTTCAAAAGCATTAGCCCTTACGAGGAAATCGAGAGAATGAATGGAATTAGCAAAAAGACAGTGCCAACCGAATAAGGAGAATAACGAATTGTTGGCTTTCAATCGACATCCTCAAAATTACCTAAAAAGGACAATACTTAACCAAAATCTCGCAAAGCGCTAGGCATGGGCAAATAGAAAATGTACGAAAAGCGCAGAAAACAGCACAATTGAATCATTAATCATTCTAATTAAAATAAGAGAGCTTCCCATGCTAAAAGAAAGGAGTAACTCCATGCCCACCAACAAAAAAACAGAGACGACGGCAGAGTGGGAAGAAGTAACGCAAAGGCCAATTGTAAAAACACGAAGCGTCAAGCGCTCGATGATGAGTCTCATGCCTATTGTGATGAATGAGTCCTGCAACCCTGTGGATAGGCACTGACCGGTCAGTAATGCAACCCCTAAGAGAGATGCAGATTGACAATACTGATACCCGGTTATGGATCCGGTGTCCATGCGCATGAATCGAAATCGATGGATACAACCATGACGTTGAGGAACGCAGCTCTTTTGCATGCGTTTGATGATTTTGAACACCTGACCAGCCAATACTGTCTTGCGCGATCCCCTATTTAAAGGCCAAGTCTTGTGAAACAGATGCTATACTTACTCGTTGGAACAGTCGTTCCCAGCGGTTAACGGATGTAAGGGCACACGAGAGGCCATCGGCATAGTTCTGCACTGACGTGGCCCACCTCACTTCGACGTCCATGGGTGCCTTAGTGGGACCTAGCTAGTCTTTCAGCATTGATGCATCTCATCTTCGGCGGCACCTGCGTTCTTGCAGCCACAGCACTTGACACCTGCCCACCTCCTTTGCCTACAATCGGCAAATTGAGTAATCTACCAACGTAAAACTGGTGTTTTCACCTCCCCCAGTAGCTTTACATTCGCTTCACTAAGGTGCATTCTAACATCCTAGCTTTCCATTGTCCACTACTTTAATCCTTTCCATGAACACTATGGACAGGTCCGTCTCAGTCAGTCTCATATGCCTACCGCATGCTGCCCAAATTGACCGTCACACATTTTGCAGGTCGAAAATGGACCGGGCGAACAGATGGATAGTCGAAAAAATTAACAGATAGACGGGTATGTAGGTGGGTCGGCGGATGAAGAGATTGAGATAAACGCAATGACGTAAAAAGTCATTGGACAGCCGACACTAGCTTTACCGCCTCACCTAGACTCTACCTTCACATCTCTACTAAGTGACCGAACATGTGAATAAAAGGGAACAGCGACGCATACAAATAATAAAATAATTCGCGAAGCAATCGGCTCCAAACAACGCCCATGATGGATGTGATGGGGGAAAAGGATACCATGATCAGAAGGAAAGACGGGGACAAGACGCTACTTGCGACGATTGTCCCTTCCAGGTTCTCATCACTGCCATACATGTACAACAGGAAGGCGGCGAACCGCAAAATAAAGCACGCGTGCGACAGACACAAAGCCAACTAATGTCGCAGAACTAGGGTGCAAACTAGATCACACCGGGCCTTTGTCCATGACTGCGTCGCATCATCGCCAAGTTCTGGAATACAGGGTTGGAGGCAAGCGTGCACCACTTGCCCCTATACCTTGGGCATGTCAATGCCGGTAACACCCCCTCCCCCAAACTACCCAGTGCACCTACAGCTCCACTGCATCGGACACACGCATGACATCACTCAGTCGATCAACAGTATGCACAATAGGCCTGCCATATGTGCGCGTGTCCTTAAAACAATGGAACAAGTACCGTACGCAAACAAGACAGATGGCACGGCAAAGCATCCCGGTCCTTCCCACTGTGAGCAACTTCCATCCTAAGCATTCTTAGCAGCAATATTGCAATCAATATGAAGCAATGTATCCAGAAAAATGCGTCTTGAGGACGTCAGAGAGGTGTTAATTTTAGCAGCCCCGACAGTCAAATGTTCCAATGCAGATGAGGCGGCACGACCACTCACATCAGGCAAGACTGTATGAACGTTCCGACCCCACACCTCACACCCCTGAAGTAAAGCTAATGAAGATAACTTGGCGGATATGTCCATGGACAACGAGTTAAGTAGATCGCCTCATCTTCGCCTGTCTATCTACCCAAACCTCTACCAACCAAATAATCGTATTAACAGATAAGTGAAAAGAGCGTGAGTAACTAAAAAGACGAAGCCTAAAGCCTGCCGATCCGCATTTGCCTGTGTCTTGGGGGACGTCCACCAACTATTGGCCACCAAGAATACCAATCTGGCCAACTTAAGGGAGACGCCAAACCTGCAATTTTGCCTGTGTCCGCGACCCGTCAGCCAACCATCAGCCTCAAGGGAAAAACAGCTAAAGCCAAAGCTGCTTACTGCCACGACTAAGACAAGGGTGGCGAAGACCACACCTGACATAGTAAACTGCTACAACAGGAGTGAACAATCCGAGGTAATCAGTGGATTGCCTTCCAAGTCATAACCGAATAACTATTCTATCCATAAGTACTTCGGTTCAAGCGTCATTTTCGCATCTGATCAGTGGTGCACCACCTTTGCAGAGTCACAGATGCAATATTAAGCGATTGATGACTATAAACCTAGCGGCGCGATGTGGACAATACAATTGGTAGGTGTTAGAACGTTTCCATATGGCGTGAACTATGAATGCTACGATGGGCGGAAGCAAGTGGAACATTAATCGTGGGGCATCCTCGCTCCCTCCTCCTCCTCATTCCCCTGACAGTTAACAACCACACCCTAGCAATAAGTCACCCCGCTCAACGCTCACATGTATAGACGTTGTGAAAAACCAATGCATCGTATGAAGGCTCTTTGTAATAATAGCCTCAAATCAGCTTCGCCTCACGCCATACCATTGTTGTTGTTGTTACTGCTAAAGGCCTCAAAATCTTACTACTACCTTGGGTTGAATAAACAAACAGAACAAGTAAAAGTGGTGTAATTTTAAGCCTATGATGGGATCTCACTCAACCTGTACAACATACACTGCCCATGAGGGAGTACTTACTAAGGTAGCGTTCTCCTCTCCCTTCGCTCTCGCCCGCTCGCCTGCCTGCCTGCCTGGCGCCCACGCAGCTACACACGCCGCACCCATTCTTCCATGATGTTGAGGCCCTCCTCCAAGCACACTGCAGCGCTGCTTGCCTGCTTATGTCCTGCGTGAAGAAGTATTCCACACTAAGAAGGGGCAAGGGAACTCTCAGTCGCATTCATCACACCTCATATTTGCTTCGACACCCCAGCTGTCGCCGTCGACAATGACGAATTCAAAGGCCCATTGTGTAGTCCCAGTGGCTTCCCATGGACCGGCTTCTACGCCCACATTCCCCTATGCCGCCATTGCCACTGTCGACAACGATGCATGTTATTGTTGACAGGCAGCCTGATGAGTCCGCAATTGACGACGACCTTGAAAAGCTCCACGTAGTCAGCGTTGCGAACAATGGCGGCGACGGTGGCGGGGCTGCCAATGCTGGTCAGAGACCGACTATTACAGCACATAAATACTGCACTTACAAGTTTTGCATTCAAAATTGACGCCTAGTGCCACTCATCCAAGTCCCCGTGCCTACCACACAATAATGCGCCAGAAGTGTAAATTCCCTTTCGACGTACTTTGGACCCGCGACTACTTTAGCACCATGTAAAGCCAAGTGTTTGGTAAGTTCTCCTCCTCTGCTTCCCTCCCACCAAGCGGGGCCTCATTCACGACTACAACATCATTCCCCCCCTTATTCAAATAACACCCCACCTACCTACCTACGCCAATCAGTCCACTCTACTCCATTGTTCAGCACAAAGAACCAACGCGAAAAATCGTTGCCATCCAACAACCAACCAAAACACGTCAAATTTTCTCCCTAGAACCTCATTAACAAAAAGGGATCCCTGTACACACATACACACACACACACACACACGTTTACGGAACTAAAAACGAGCCCTAGACGATCTAGACAGTAAGAAATGCACACACACACACTCAGATTCACGAAAGGAAGTGGACCTACGGTACGTTTGAAAAAAAGCTCTGGAACACCTCTCCTTCTCGCCCTCTCCATCTTTTTGGTGTTATCACAATCACCAGCGCAACTCATCAACGTGGAAAATAAGCCCGCCCCTCCGAACCCAGCCCATCACTGTTACACTCCAGTTAGTCTATTGAGCATGCGCCCACGCCCTTCTCACCCTTCCCACACCTACCGCTATGTCATCCAACACACACCGATGTCGTCCATCCCGACATCCACATCGCACAACCGAGACGAGGATGCCTCCGCCAATGACTTCACGAGCTCGTACTACCTACCATTCCACAGACTCATCAAATGTTACCTCACTACAGTAATTCTGTAGCATCCGAAAGGCAAAAAAGCAAACAATGGAAGAGCCGATGCGTGAATGTCTCATACGTTGCAAAGCTAACGTCTCCGAACATAATTAATGATAGGAGAAAACACCTTAACAGGCAAGCATTTAGGACTGCTGCAAAGTACAATCTGCGTAGTGATGCGAACGCTTCCCACTAGTCACCCCTTCCTCCGCTTCTACTGCGGCCACCTCGCCCAGACACCAACTCATGCCTTCAAAACTGAGCCCACCATTAAGCCATCACCGACGCTCTCCACACAACACGTTTCGCAAAGATCACACCAGCACAAAAATAACCCTCATCTCCAAGTCAATGAGCAGTGAAGTCCCCAAGTGTCTTACGCCCTCCATATATGTATATACGATCCGCCAGCACGGATATCATAGCAATGAAAACAACGCACCTTTTACCTCACATAAAATGTAAAAGGATCTACAGATGAATGATAAAAGCTTGCTTCTATCCTAAATGAGAACGCAAATCGAATCCACAGCTATACAAAATTGACGGCAAAAAATCACTTACAGCGATCCAATCTTACCCGAGGAACGTGTGAAGTGATAGCGAAGGCGGGAGCCGCACTCATAGCTGACAGATAATGTCGTCATTCTTGGCAAAAGAAGAAGTCGTGACAGGATCTGCATCTACCTCTTCAGCGTCTATTTAGCATGTAAGCGGATAAAGGGAATGGGCTAAAGGCATGCAGGTATAATGAATGTCTATTAGCAGGAAAATAATGAACAGACACCAAGTACTCAGTGGAGCTGAAACACTTCTCAACAAAATTGTCTCACTAAGCCAAATCCATCGTCACTAAAGAACGAACCGATTACAAACTGCCATAACAATCCAAACTTCTCGCTTACAGCATTGCAAAGAAAAGTGGACGTGAGTAGGTACTGCAGTTGGAAAAAACGTCCTAACAGTCGCATTACGTGACCCTTGCGTTTGCACCAGCGCGTAGGCGTATGAAGGAAGCCAATCAACATTCAGAGGACGTAATAATAACTAAGAAACTAAAAATAACGCATCTTGTACCACACAAAAATGTACTGCAAGCATGTTTCAGCCCAAAATAAGGACGCAGACCGAATCCACTGCTGCATAGAAAAGACGGCAACAGTATTTGCAATTCGATCTTACCTGAGGAAGCCGTCGCTTACTTGGGAAGCGATAGTTAAGTCGAGATTAGCATCCATTGCACCCTCATAATGCCTCCATTTTTCGCTAAGCATAAATTTTTGACGGCAACGTCAATATCCGACCTAACAAATGCGCGGTTCAAAGTTGTGGACAATAAGGCATATAATGAATACTTTCTAGCGAAAATGATGAGTATGCGCCAAGCACTTGGAAAAATCAAAACACTCCTCAACAAAATTACGACTCAATCAAAACCCGCAGTCAGTAAAAACAAACGGGTTGACAAATCACCAAAACAATGTTGTTTGTTAATTAAATTGTTGCGCAGCGAGTGATGGACGTGAGTGGACTTTGCAGCTGGAAAACAAAACGTCTTAACATTCCCATTATAAAGCCTTCGAGTTTCCTCTAGCAAGTAGGTGTACGAAGGAAGCCAATCGACATGAAAAGGACCTAACAACAAAAACAAACTAAAACTAGCAGAAAAATACCAAATACTTACCGGCTTCCAATTTGTTCGAGCGAATTAAGTCCCATTAACCGAAAATAATGACCACCAAAACAAACACCACTCACGTACTTCGCGCACAAATCTGGTTGACCATTTTAATGCTGTTCGATAAAACAAACCAGCATCTGATTTTTGCGCATTTATACAAGCAAAAAACTATTTAAAATTCCTAGCTTCTGTTTTAGCGATAGATTTACAGAGTAACAATGTGATCAAAATGAATTTCTTGGCAAACGTAAGTGACAAAACTAGCAGCAAATTCTAGATTTAAAACGCGTTAAAATAAGATTGCAAGAGTCCTTAGCTATTAATTTTGCAATTTAAATAGTGATTTAGCGTTTGTTTTGATGATCGTTAAGCTTGGTATTTGTTTCCAAGTTGATTTATAAGGCCTAGGGCAACGTAGTTTTGTTTGTGATTTAGTGCAGCTTTAATTCCTTGACGGCTTTTACATAACTTTAAACTGCAACTTGCATTGTCCAACAGACTTAAGTCGCGGTACATAGGCAAATGATCGGCATGGCCTTTGCAACGCCGCCAGACGACCAACGACCATAAAGAATAAAATTTGAAAATGAAAAATTAAAGTTGTATGTGTAATACTTTGGTTGTTAGAACTGCCGTTTTCTGTCAAGGTCACAGAGGTGGCCATATTGCCCTAGCTGCGTGGGCTGGCCTCTGAGCCATGCCAGCAGCCTTTTCCCCTTCTGTCCGGTGAATATATGTATTCTACCCCGCCAGTTTGCCTTCTTTTGCCTTAAGGGAGCCTCGGGACGCTACAGTATGTATAACCTGTGACAAATAAGGGCGCATTAGTATTGCATAGTAAATACGCGGCGTCAAATGTACTCAAGAATTGGGTTAGTTCATCAAATAATAGCGAGATATAAGCAAAGTAGTAAAATATGTGATCCAAAGGGCAAATTTAAGCGAATGAGGAATGCGAAAAATTCAAAATCCTAAAACCATTCATGCAGAGCAACGAAGGGCATCAAAGAGAAACATTTATATTTATTTCTAAAAGGTATAAGCGTGGATCTAGTCAAGGATTGCATCGAAAACACTTGTCTCGGAAGTCTACCGCAATAATAAAGTCCTCGAATTGGGTTAGAGGTCAGTTGAAAAGCCAAGTAACCCACTGGTGAGCACTGAGAAGGGTGTTAAAATATTGCAGAAGGCAAGTAAACTTATGGTGGACCCTGCTGGACTGGGTTCCAGTTCTCCTCCTCAAATGTGCAGACAATATCTTAAAGAGACAATAGACGTATTAATTGAACAAAAATTTTACAAACATTCGGCCTTGGTAAGTCAAAATCGTGCACATGGGTAATGCAGTACTTAGTTCAGTTTCACAAGTTAATCTAATCAGATATCACAGCACGTTATTTGGTTTGATTTTAAGTGCCATTGTAGCACTTTGGTTGTTTAAACTACCGTTATCGGCCTCCGACCCATATCAGCAGCTTATTTCCCTCTGCTTGTCAAATATATATACGCATTCTACCCTACTATTCTGCCTTCTTTTGCCTTCGAGGGGCATCAGGTCACTACAGCCATTGCCATCGCGAAGTCGTTGCTTGTGCGGTGAAGCTTGAAAAGTATTTGAGGTTGAGGAGAGCTTGGATTATAGCCTCGTCTCTCTTAAATTGCGTGTATGCGTATACTTGTTGTTGCGTGCATATAAAAGACTGAAAGCAGACCATGTTCCTTGCAAAGTACGGCGTTTCCAAATGTTGGCGCATCTAGATAGGGGCGTTGGAAACTGCTACCAAATCAAGTGACTGTAAACTACACCAAGAGAAGAGAAAAAGGAAGAGAAAGAAAAGGAAGAGGAGGAGGATGAGGATGAGTAGGTATGCTTCCAGTCAGCAGGAATTGGTGTCCGCATCGTTTCCTCGGTGGTCTGATCTTTGGAAGTGGAAGTGGAGACCTGTGAAGAGAAAGACGGAGGTAGGGTGCACATCTTTATTAAGCCCAAGAGTTTAAGTGGGATAAGTTGCCACTGACCGTGCAGAGCTCGCTAACTGGAAAATATTGCACGGAGGGAAATTCGTGAAATTGCCTTTGGAAACACCATTTTAGGCGTGGCGTGTTGTGCGGTTCGCGACACCCTCTTCCTTCTCCATCACAGAAAATGCGGTGGTGCTACCTCCTCAACACACTGCGTCACCTCGTGAGCCACCACCCCTTCCCACGTCGTCAAAGAGGCACTGCTTTCTATTCTGAGTTATTTCGTCCCCTTCTATATTTAAGATGAGTGAGATAAAAATGTATACATGCATGCATGCCTACTCAAACTATCGTCGGCACAACTCCCACTACAAGAAGGTAAGTCTCCAATTTACAAACGCCGTGCATTCTAAGCAAAGTATTCCTGGCAGCGGTAACTACTGTGTCACGAAGTAGTTTGCATGCTTCCTTAGTGTGTCACCAACAAGGGTTCAGGTGGAGGAGAAGGAGGAGGATTGCCATCGCAACTCTCTTATCCCATACGGTGTCTACCTGCTGAGTCTCTACTGCTGGAATGTTTTGGGGCGGAATGTTATAGCTACTGTTTGACGCTCAGTAGGAGTTGCACATCGAGGTAATTATTAGATCGGACATTGGCTGGGGCGGGGGATTGCACACAAACGTAGGAGATCGCACAAAGAGGCCGAGGAGTAGGAGAAGCAGAGAAGAGGCATCCGCCTGCATTCATTTTATTTATAAAAGCACTACTCCGCATAATCAATAAGACAGTGGTTTTGTTTCATAAGAAGACGTTGCAGTAGAGCCGCTTGCAGTGGTCAGTCAAACTACACACCAGGGCTCTTACTTCAGCCCTTTGTCAACTTCTCGTAGCTGATGAGCTAAACCTAACCCAACCTAACAAATTGTGGCGTTGTCACCACGCAAATACCTGCTGCACGCTTTTACAATATTCCCCTCAGACTAATTTTATTAACAAGAGCTCATTTGCTCAGAGGAAGTGGTAAAGTTATGGAAGGGGTCTGGCCTTAAATAATGATGTCGGTTTTCCTGAAACTTCTGTCTCTCTCACACAATTAGTTGTATGGATAGCGAATTGCTTTGAGACAACAGCCTATAAATAAATTAATGACGCTCATAGACCGCGTCATAATGATATTGAATTGCAGCATGCTTTCGAACGAACGAGCATAGTCAAGAAATTGATAAAAGCATTATTCGATTCAAAGTGCATGCTTTGTTTATTTTAAGGAAAGAGTTGACAAACTAAAAAGACATTGCATGGTGTAGTGCTTAGCACACACATTATGATCTCCATGATTGTTGAGCTGCTGTTGATGGAAATATAATATCGCTACTCAACGTGTTTTGACCTGTTGTACGCCTACACTTTGCAAAAAACCACTTTTGAATGCACAAGAAATGTGCAATTTTGGTGTATCTAGGATTACTTTTGCTCATCGTATCATTTCGTAGGTAAGATTAATGCAAAGTAGAGTTGATATTCGAAAAGAATGAGCAAAAGACGCTGATTCCGAAAGTCGTCTACAAACAGAAATAGAACAGAATGGAAAAAAATTTTTTACTGAATATAGTTACATGCGTATGATGGGTGACAGATTTTAATCCAACGAAGTTTATAGAACCTAATCATTTTGTCCTATATGTCAATTGAAATGCATCACGTATCGTTTAAGACCAAAAATAAATACGCACACTCTTTGTAATTTTTTTTGACTCACGTCAGTTGTTGATTGCATATTTTGTTAGGTGAAACAAGTCTTTAAGTTAACTTAATCGCTCATCATTTTGGAGGTCATCAGCGGTAACTGCTTTCCACCTCGTTGGTAAGTGCGACCATCGTAACACTAAAATGACATGATTTCGGCAGAAGTGAGTCACGTTTCTTTCAGAGAATCATCTTACTTGCTGAAAATTACTCGGCAAAAATGGAGTTACGGGACATGAATTTCATTAGAATGTACTGCATCCTTTAAGGAGGAATGCAAGATCAGGGTCCCGCCTTTGGCATTGCTTTGCACATATTGCAGGTAAGATTAAATTGAGTTTAATGATTTCTTACCACACTTGTCATGCATTAACTAAAATAGCTGTTTACTGGATGATTAGACTTTACTGTTATTTAATAGCTGTGGTGCATGGGTTAAAAGCCTTTAAGGCAAGGCAGTAGAAGGATTTAGTTACCAAACTGCTGCCCACCGCCGTCGAAAATGTCAGAATGGATCAGCTTTTTAATGGCATCTTAAATCAATGTATAAATAAGGCATTACAAAAGTGAAATAATGCCAACTTAGCCAAAGTTTACTGTGCTCTTAGGGTTTTTCACCTTAGTCTTAGAGTGATCATAATAAGGCCCCGACTTACTTACCTGCTTAGTAGTAGGCTCTTTTTTGCAAATGCTACACAGATCTCCTTTGAAACTATAACGTTTTGTGTCATGCAGCTGGACTGAGAGTGGGCATTAAAGAAAACCAGGACGCGTCATATTTTGTTCTTTAAACCTAAATTTGGCTAGGATTAGACTATGCGTGTTAGGCTACTTGCGTTCCAGTGAAATGCATTTCAATTGTAGGACGTTTGATGCCTAGGAATGAGCACAATGTAGTGCAAATGATTTTAATACGAAAATCGGGACAGCATAAGTACATACCTGCGATCTAGTTTCTTGATATTTGATCGAAATTATTTAATTTTGTACTTGACTCTTCCTTCCATCGCTGGTAGCTGTGGTATTTTCCGTGTTGTGCATTAAAGTTTGAACCTGGCCGATGTTTAAGTAGCTTATTTTGACAAAGCAAATTAAAATAACACAAGAATATAAAGTTGCGCTATTTTTGGTCTATTTAGCTACAGAGCCGACCGAAATTGTATTCTAGCAGTCTATTCTATTCAGTAATTGTTTGCGGTAGTTCCTTTATCAACTTGTAAGGGTAAGGTTTGGCCGATGATAAGAGCGCCTAGGATGACACAGATAATTGACAATTAACGAATGCGCACTCCAAGTGATCACAATTGGTTGAATTTGATAGTCATATGCATGTTTTGCTCTGTAAACGCTTTCCCTCTTTAATCCAAAGTCGGCCAGAAGTGAAACTCACCATTCGACTTCCTTTTGTACTTGCTTGTTGCAGTTCTTGTTCACATATCTAGCAACTTTGGCGTGTTTGATATGTAGGGAGTCCGTTTTAGCTAAGAAAGTTGCGATAGTGCAAATAGATGCAATTTTGATCCAGACTTGTTCAATATTAAGACTTAGTGGTAGGCTCTCTCCCGCACTTGCTTGACGTAGCATGGTGGTCCGATTTCGGCAATGAATTCTGGACTAGCAAAAGAACAGAGCTCCATCTGTTTTTAGTTACATTAATGCATGATTCCTTAGACTTTGAAATCAGCAACTCGTTACCTTCTGTAAGAGATTGCAGCTGTTCCCGTTTTAAAATCGGACACCGTAGGTGTGGTCGAAGTGAAGGGTGTCTATCGTGGCTAAAAAAGCTGGGAAACTACAGGTCTAGGGATGCGCTTTGTTTTGTCTTTTTTGATCTCGAGTTGCCCAGTTATGAGATTTGGCTGCTTACTTTTTAAGTCCTTGCAGCGGGTCTTGCTATAAAATCAGGAAATGTCGGTACACTTAAAATGCAGGTTGTCTATATCGGCAATGAGAGCTAAGAAAGCATGGTGATAAAGAAAAGTGCAAAAGTAAGGAAAGGTTTGCGCACTTAGAACAAAGATAAAGGTGTTTAAGCTTAAAGATTGACAATGCAAATGTGTGAAAACATGAGATAAAGAGAGTAAAGTTGAATAGGGTGAATTAAGCAATGCATTTTTTAAAAAGCATAGTTTGCTTTATGGAGTAGGAACGTACTTCATGTTTGTCAAACACTTGTCTTCCCTTCTTATTAATGGCATTAAGCAATTAATTTACCCTACGCCTGCTCTTGCTTCCTCCTCTTATTGA
Organism: Taenia hydatigena; assembly: GCA_036345935.2. Classification (NCBI taxonomy): domain Eukaryota; kingdom Metazoa; phylum Platyhelminthes; class Cestoda; order Cyclophyllidea; family Taeniidae; genus Taenia; species Taenia hydatigena. Next base: position 29,780 of record JADWOT020001852.1, on the reverse strand, counting down.
CGATCCATCCGTGTGCCAATCTCATCCCTCTCTTCGTTTGTGTGGCTGCTTCAATATTGTCGCCTCCTCTAGTGTGCTATTCGATAAAAAGTCAAGCTCTTTTCATTAAGTCAATTGTTTTATAAATCACAGTCACATGGTTAGATGAGTGGGCAAGTGAAACAGTGTGGGAAAGGATGGAAGAGGGTAGGAAAGAAGTGAAGAACACTGCACTACAGCTCCATATCCACGACTTCTCACCTACCTCTTGACTCTTTCGGCTAAGTATTCCTGTTGCTTTACTTATACCGAAGAAGCCCATAGACCAATATTGCCATTCGGAATGAAAAATAGCATTCGTCTAGGCACAGAATTAGGACACGCACCAGATAAGTCCCTTTGCTTTAATCAATACCATTCTTTGGGGGTGATGTGCCGATTTCTTATATCAACATTCTACTCTGCACACTTGCTTTTCGTGTCGCAAATGTACTCTCAAAAATGCTCTTTACTTCAGGAGGCCTGCTGGTGTAAATTAACTTGCCTACCATTCATGTCCTACTGCAAAAGCAGTGCAGAACGGTACGCAAGTCCACATTTGACCAGATATGACTAATTTAGATTAAATCGGAATAGACAAGATAGGCAACCGAGGCTAGATTATGACAGGCTTGAGTAAGGCACCCTACACGATGCCATCTAAGCCAGCTGCAACACTTAAATTTGGCCCGTTCAATCAACTTGACGTAAATCCATGCCAAGTGGTCGTCTCTTACTTTCTTGCAGACATTAGGGATCGAGGTACGCAGACTAAAAGTGAGTCCGATGATGTCTTTGAAATAGATAAAGAGGAGCTCTCTTATCTACGTCTCATTTCTCATGTCACACTCCAGCCCATCTTCGGTGAGTGTATCCTTTGTCGCCCACTACGCTCTACAAGCTTAAATTCATTGAGTCTTGCATTGCGTCAAACCCATCCAAAAGAGGAAGACAGTACGCCTACCATTTTAGCTCCTTACCTTTATTTCTCTACTTTGGTGCCATGTGAATGTCACGCACCTCTGTGTCTTCTACTCTTCTCTTATATTTTCCTTCTACCTCATCATCTGCCAGCACCCTCTTTGTAGGCTCCTTTTCATCTCTTCACTAGTCTCAATCCTGATTGTAACGTGATTAACTAATGCACAAATTCATAATCCAGATCAAACTAGCACAGATTAGACTGGATCTGACTTACTCAAGCTCTACTTGGAACCGATTCTTGTTTTAGCATTGCTTTGCTTAGATTATCACCAACTCTTTATTTTTATTTTTCGTTCTGTCACTTTAATTTGCCCTACTCCAATTCGCCTCAATTCCGTCTCCTACTTCTACTCCTCCTTCGCTTATTTTTTTTAGAGCAAAGTTGCAAACTAGTCGAATTCCTTCCTGCCTATCTCACTTCTCAGTCCTTTTTTCTCTGTAGAGAATCCCCCTATCTGACTTTTTACAATAACGAGTAAAATTGTTCGCTTTTGCTCCAGACAGCCTGCTTTGTACCCGCACTGCATTTACGCCTGTCTCTTTGTTTGCCCAAGTTTGTGTGTGCAGCATTGCTTCCTTTCACTTTTGTTCATTTAGAGAGTGGCCTTTATTGGCGACTAACGAATACAAGCAGGAACGTGTATGTGCTTGTAAGTGTGAGTGTGGAGGCGCGTTCTCCTCATCTTTGCCATCTAACTTGTCCTTCTAGTTAATCAAATCGACTACGAGGAGAGCGCTGGCAGACGATGAGGTAGGAGGAGGAGAAGAAGAGTTGTGTGAGGGATCCAGAGGTAAGAGGCCTTCTCGTGGCACTTAAGTGGAAAAATAAAGGTAAGAAGTCAACATGTAGGGACCAAATCGAACACCCTATGCATGCATTGTCAATGAGCAGACACTTTTCTGTGTTAAACTGTTCAATCATAGTGCCGCCGTTCCTCATACCCACACACAGCTCAGCAGTCAATCACCCTCATTGTTTTAACCAGGTAGATGCTTGATCATCCATTCTTACTACAACCAACCACGCTATCAACCGTTGTCTAAGGTGTTTGACCATTGTGTATAACAAAAGGAAGACTCCAGTGAGCATAGAACGCAACTGCGATTGAGTGTAGCAATTTTTGTGCCTAATGTTACTTGTGTAGTTCTGAGGCATTTAGAGTGAGCCTGTTGTGGGAGAGAGAAATGAGAGACAACGGTTCATTCGTGCGGTCATTTGTGTCAGCAACCAAATGCCTAGTTCGTCCATCATTTGTAGCCTTTCTTGTCTTATGCATTACTGGTTCCTCGTTTGCCTGTAGCTAACTCATTGTGCAAAAACAAATTTTCTTGAACTAAGCAGCTTGCTTTATTTGTTACATTGTTTCGGGTTAATTTTACAAAATCGGAATTGGTTTGACTTTTGTTGATGTTATTGTTGGTTGTGCTAGCCTTAACCAACGCAAAATTTTACTTGGACATCGGAGGTGCTCTCTGCACAATTTTTTCCCATGAGGGCTGGGAAATTTAGACGAAATTTAGGCAATCTGTACATTTTATTTTTTGTTAATCGCCTGATCCATCGGTCAGTAAAACGAACAAACTTGATAAGGCTACGTGCCTAGAAATTACAAAGTCCAAATAGTAAATTTTGAGTCTAATTTTTTCAGTAAGTGAGTTGACAGAATCAAAGTGGGTAACTGAAGCTTAAAGTGGGTACAAATTACTTGAGAGCGGTGAATGGGTGCCACTAATAATAGGAGCATATAGGACACAAATAGGAGCGTAGTTATCCTGCTCGAAGTTTGCCATGCTAGAAAGTAAGTTGTGTCCTTCTCAAAGGGTTGGGTGTACGCAAATCACTCCCTACAGCCAACAACAATTTAGGCCTGCGTGATGCTTTTATTACAAACTATCTGATCAGTTTCGTTGGTTCGAGTTGATCGAGTTGACATACTGTTGATCACTTATTTGCTTTTGAAGTCTACAACTCAAATTTTTCTTGACGCAATTGCTCAGTAGGTGTGATGTTGCTGTTCCAACTTACGCGATGTTAGCAAAATAACACCCAGTAAGTTGCTCCCCGCTATTCACTAAAATGCACTTAAAACATGTTTTCAATGCCAACTAGATCATGTTCTCCAAAGCCAATTGCTACAAGATCACTCGTCGGCTCTCGCTGTTACTGATGAGACCCTCTAGTCTTTTCTTTAAGCTACATGGAAATATGGAATATGAGGCTAATAGCACTTCAGAGTACGCGACAATCGACGTTAAACTCGACTTTATTCCCTCCCCTCTCATAATTTTACTGACAACTAGATAAAGGGCAAGACTAAGGGACTCGGCATATGAGACTATGATTACTGCCATACAACCAAATCACGTCAGTTCCTTAACAATGTGACATTCGTTAGTTGTTAAATGGAGGAATTCTGTTTGATTTAGTTAAATGCTTCTATTTGAGGCAAGTCATGCTGTGCGAATGGATGCGTGCTAGAATGAACACTGACCAGTTAAAGAGTGGGTCCGAACCTGGTGGAGGGTGTAGGTCGAGATGATCGGAGCAGCAATGCCTGAGTTGTTTTATGCAAGGCGGCATAGATTGCCAACTTCTGCTGTAGCACATTTGTTGCGTCTGGGTGTATTTATTAGCCGCACTTAAGGCAGCTGTGACTGTTACAGCTGTTGCCGTAGTCTTGGCGACGCGTCGATTGGGAGGACGTTCGGTGTTGGAAAGGTCGGCAAAGTAGTGCCAGTTTGAGGCTGTCCTGAGCTTCCACCTTGCTTGTTGTAGTACAGGATTGGAGTACTAGAGGATTGAGAACTGCCTAAAGAAAATACAGGCGCTGACCCTAACGCGCCCGATTTACTGGAAGTAGCCTCATCAATTTTCTGCCGTTTTAATGGCAAGAAACTCAGTTGGTATTGTTCATCTTCACCGTTTTTCCTTGGCAAATGCATAAGGAGGGGACTAAATCTTAGAAATACAGGCAATTTCGTCAGAGCAGACACCGTCTCCTCCACCTTTTGTGAAGTAGAAGGGGTTGTTTTTGTGCTTGCTGTTGCAAGGCGGATTGTTGAGGATTTGTGTTTTTTCCTCTCTAGACTGCAACTAGGCGTCCCGCGCTAGATGCACCTGTAAAAACAAAACGAATGGAATAAAAACACGTGCATCTGCATGTAACTAGATATTATCTCCGCATTTACTTGCGTCAAGGGCTTATTCATGTCCAGTGTGCTATTTTGAGTATGCGATTGGATCCTGCCTGATTCTAACCCTGCTGGATCGACTGAATGCAAATACCTAGTCATTGAGATGGCAATTAAGTCCAGCTTCAACTTACGACGACAGCTGGATGGTAATTGGTAATAAAAATGCAAAAGATATGGGTACAAATGTATGCAAACATGGGAAAACATAAAGAGTGGTAGAATAATTCGATAGACAATACCGTTTGCAAGCAGCTTTGCCAGGATTTGGAGTTTTTGGACATGAGTTTGTGTTCACACAGCTCTGCGCTCTTTCTTCGAATGAATTACTTACCGTATTTGTAGACTATGAGAGCCAATAAAGACTCCAATACGGGTCAGATTAATATGATTCGTGAGCCTTTATTCGTATCAATTGTTTTGGAGGGAGACGGGTTGCGTGATTATTTTTTACGTTTTGATCCAAAGGTCTCTGTATTTTGACGCTTAGTTTGCTTTCACCTTGGACCTTTCTACATTGGTCTCATTGGCTGACTGCAGTTTGCATTTATTCCTGTCCTTCTAAAGAATCCTCCTTGAGGCCGAATCGAACGGAGGTTGATGGGTGGGTCATCAGCAACTGTACACGTTAATGAATAGGCCATAGAGATGTAAATTAACCAAGCTAAATCCAAAACATTTTAAATTCAAAACATTTTAATCAACCTTAGACATGTTTTATTTCATTTGTTGGATTTTGAACATTAACTTTGGTTCTTTCTCTCCGAGTCCAATTTTGGTACCTGAAGGAAAAATACACAATTATCACGACATAAACAGAGGCAAATGCAAAACTCTGAATATCCTCTTCACTAATTAAGAATCGTATCAATTAAAAGCGGGTCTAAATATTTTATGGGATCAATTTAGGGTAGCTCTAAGATCAAATTCAAGGCCATGCCGGTGTTTGATCGTGGGTGTTTAAGGTGGGAGAACCTTCTTTGTTCAGTGAAGTAACTCGATGCTCGTTTATCCATCTAAAGCTTTAAAAATACTAGCATGTTTAAAAAGTCCTTGAAGGTAATCCCTATACTAATGCCTCCTTTGGGCTGGAAGTACAGCCACCTTGGAGATGGGGTTGAAGTAGTTGTCATCTTGGTGGCTGCGTGTATCCGGGGCTGAAGTTATTTCTATTTGGTAGTATTTTATGATGACTATTGCATTTTATGGTTTTCGTTCCTTTGATTTTTCATTAATATACTTTTCTAGTTCATTGAACAGTTATTTTTGCTTGTACTCACTTTAATTGCGTCTAAATTCTGCTACTCAGTTCTACCTAGATCTGCCTGTTTGCAATAATGTTGAAATCGGTCTTCAAAAATCCCTTCTAGAGAGTCAAATTCATCATCAGCTTGTGAACCGAATAGGTGTTAGCTTGCATTGTGTTTTGTAGTTTTTCTAATAAAACTTGGCGTCTTCTAGCTCAACGTGTCTTTTGGCTCTATTTTGACCTAGTAAAGCGCTATGGAACTGCGGTCCACAACTATGCCATCATTACCCCTCTTTTTCAAAGTATGGCATTTGCTCTGAAAGAAGTGATGAAGTGCCACAATGTGATCATCCGACGAGTAGCTCCAGTCTAATCATAACTTGCAGAATTCTGGTTCCAGTTCGCGAAGGCGGAAGTCGGCATTCACATTAACTTTTCCGGGTGGTAGCCTCGACACCCTATCACCGGGCGCTGGAACCAACCCCAAGCCCCAACCTAATTGAAAGAAAAAGTGGAACTTTATACTAAGATTAAGTAATGAGTGCATTTTCCTGGTTTAGAGGTATAACACAGCCTAACAATAAAAAGTAATGTTAAGGAAAAGTGAATGACGAGTTGCCAACTCGGACGAAATGCAAGGGATCGAAGTGTTGCTCTCTACTACAGTTTTCTGCGTGAGTGACAAACATGAATGAAAAGGAAAGGGTTGTGTGGAATGATAACATCTAGAGATGGGAGTCTGAGAGCATCCCCAGCTACTATTTCCCTTGTAAGTCCTCCTCGCACCGCTTGCGTATGCAGTTACCGGTAAAGAAGAAATCTAGGCAGCGTTGTTGTTAGAGCTTTAATACGTAGGTCTTCTCAAGAACACACAACTTTCCAGAGATTGTAAACCGCTTTGAACCAACTACTCTCATCGAGGTCATGTCATGCTTAATCGTTAGACATGAGCCTGAATCATAGACAAATGACAATCAATCGTCGTACGACTTGATTTCATGTTTACACAGTGGTATTCCTAATTTAAGCCTGAAATTTGTCGTCTACAGTTCTGAGCGATTACCTGTCTAAAAATTCGAGGCCTGAGCAATGATGATGACTTCCACAGCTAGTTATTAAACTATCCATCCTGAAGGTTTTGCGCGCTCCACTGTCCGAATTCAGGTCAGCCTGCGGCTTTGCCACCCTGTAACACGCAGAATCGTACACCGAATTCATGCCACAGCGATCAGTGTCATGAGAATCACAGCAACCAATACAACACCTCTGGCTCAGTAAAAAATATTACGCAAAATGACAGCATTGTATGCGTGAACCCACCTGACCGGTGAATTTGGTGTCGGGTTTGTTGGTGATATGCATGAGGAAGTACCTACAAAAGGTAGATATATCTACATAACTTGGTGGATATGGAGTGCAGCACGTGCCCCTCCATGTGTCGCATGACCTCAAATGGTAAAAGGATTGGCTGTAATCAAAAATAAAGTGTAACAAAAATGGAACGAACCCACATAATTGGCATGGAATCTAACACACATCGACGGTGTTTTAGAGTGCGCGACAATCGATGTTAAGCTCGACCCCTTTCACTTCTCCGCCCTCCTCTGTAACTCAGGTGGCAACGAGATCGGGAGAAGCGCTAAAAGTCATTGTACATGAAGCACTCTCTAATGCCATACACACCCGAATTGTGCCAGTTCCTTGACGATTCGACTGTTTTTGGTTGAATAAATAAGGCATGTTTGTTTAAGTCAATTAAATGCTTGCATTTAAAGCAAGTAAATGCGAGCCAAAATGAACACCGACTAGTTAATGACTCGGTTCGAACCTGGCGGAGGGTGTAAGTCGAGATAATCAGGGCAAGAATTCCTGAGTTGTTTAATGCATGGCGACACAGACTGCCAACTTATACTTTAACCACATTTTATTGTTTTGGGCAAACTTATTAGTCGCACCTGGCGCGCTTCTACTCACATACCAAAACCACTGGAATAAGCGACGTACGAAGAGTAAGAGAGACAGGGGACGAAGGACAGGGGATGACAGAAAGACAACGTTTTTGAGTGCATGCAAAGTAAGGAAAATTGTGATACTTGAAAATTTTTGAAGGATGGTGGTCTTACTCTTACGGATTTTAAGGGTTGCAGTTGGAATTGCCCAATTCTAGGCTATTTCATGTAATCAATTAGTGTCTATTCAGGTGAAAGTCAGTTATAGAACTCGTCGGTTGCTGTCCCAACACCAAAGACGCACGGTCGAATCTGTTCGGTCAATGTCTTTTGCGTAGCAATATTACCTCATGGCAGGGGTTATTCCACGAACACATAGGGTATCCTTTCGGGAGTGATCGGCCACGATGAGATGCAATAAGCTGATATGAGCCAAAAGATGTCAGTAGGAGACGTTTGAAGCGCCATTTGCAAGTTCGTGCCCCAACTTTTAAGGCCAAGTTGCAGAGATCAATGGTGCTTTGTTACTGAATCGGCACAAGGCACGAATCACATCACTGGTTTTATAACGTTCTGTCAGAGAAATTTTTCCTGTCAAGGGTTGTCTCTAGGCTCTAGCACAATGCCAGCCTCGGGTTAGGTAGGATATGTATATGTAAGCAATAATTGGTGCTCTCTGTGCATTCGAGGATTCTATGTACCCTATCGAGCGAGCCTGAGCACTCAGAGGATGGGCTCAGAGGCTAAACGCATGTCTATAAATAACCGAAAAGTAAAAACCATTTTCATTTTACAGCAAATACATTACAATCCATCTCTTTTGTCCTTACTCCTCCACCCCATCCACTTTTGTGGGTATATCGAAGCCATTGCAATGATATTAAAGTCGCCGCCCAGTTTTACTTTAGGTCCCAATGTAACACACAAATTTTGAATAAAATTTGGCGAATCTAAATAAATGCTGGCTTTTGTTAGGTCATAATAGCAACCTAGCATGTACCGCCTACCGCCAACGTGACACCTCCAGGTTTTACGAGCTTGTAACGCGGCATAGCTAGTAAATCATGAAATGCGCAGGCATTCGTCTCTTCAACAAATAAGCACACCGAAAGTGGTCACAGCTACTCGGTCATTTGACACCTAAACAGTCATGTTGGACAGATGTGGTGGCCTGACGTTGCTGATCCACCTTTTGTGACATGGAAGCATTGGAATACCCACAACTTGGAATTCAAAATAACCATGATGTAGCCTGCGCTGGTCTGGCAAGTGTGGAGGAGATGGACGTAACTGATTCGACAAGAAGAAAATTGAATCAATGTGTCTGTTGGTCCTACATGAGTTTTACCACAGGTTACGTGCCCTGACGAATACTTGCCTGATGTGGTGCGATTGACACCGCCAATACATTCTCCTATGATCTGCAATAAGCACTGCTCATTCTTTTTAACAGAAAATGTTGGCGAGCGCCAAGTAAAGTGACTGCTGCTGACACCCAGCACACAATTCGTGCATCCTTTTACGTACGGAATACCAAATGTGTTAAGGCACACCATCCTTACTGCTGCTTAGACGAGGAAATGGTAGCAAATTTTACACACTTTGGTAAGTTGCCGATTCCTATCAATGAAGTAAACTCAACGACATCAAAGAGTACAAGATGCGCAAGCTGACTGTAGTTGCGGACCGTCTCGTAGGTCATCATCAGCCCCTGATTTACATCAAGGGAGTCATAGTATCCCCTCTTCCAGCCAGGATACCTGTTGACGTAATGAACAGGACTCCAAAATAATTTCAACGCAGTAAAGCGAACTAGTTGTTAATCCTAGATTAAATATCTCTTTAGGGCTCTTAAAGCTATGGCTAAGTTAGTGTCGCAAAGAATTTATGCTCGACGTCTATTTACTGACCATTTTAAAAGTCTGGACAAATAAGGCATGCGTAGTGCTGAACAACTTATTACCATTCCTGCGGTACCGCCATTGTTGGCGCACCATCGTGGATGAAAATCAAGCGCGACGACCGAATATAAATCAAAGTCTAATCAGATTGGCTTACTCTAGATGTACATTTAGCTGTTGTGCAGCCTTTGAGGTCACTCGATCGACAGGCGAGTTAGCATTGCGTGGACAAAAGGCATGGAGGCCGGTAAGTTTGATGTGGTGAAGTTTATTTCTTACGGGTCTTATTCCCTTGTCATAGACAAGTCATAGTCTACACTCAAAGACGGGGCGTGACCACGACAGCTATGACTTGTGCATTAAAGCGCTTCTACTTGCAAAACAGATCTGCTGTACGGTGTGCTCTTCGAGAACACCAAATCCTCTTGCGACTCGCTAGAGAGGAGGTGCAATCACCGTTTTCGGTTACCCTGATTGAAAGCCTACTAATTCACGAGGCTCCAGCCCTTTTGCTGCGCAAAGGAAGCGGTTTCGACCTGCGAAATCTCATCTCAACCGTTGGCCTCCTTAGTGAAAAGCACGCAAGATTTTACATCTGCGAGATTGTCTGTGGTCTAGAGCATCTCCATGCCATGCGCATCGTCCACTTGGACATCAAGCCCACCAATGTGCTTATTGCCGTTTCGGGTCACGTTTTCATTACTGACTTTGATCGTTCATACGACATGTCGCGAGGGGCGGCACCTCTTAAGAAGACGGACTTCACTGGAACACCCTTCTACATGGCACCTGAAGTGAAGAAAGGAGTGGAAATCACTACGAGGGCGGACGTCTGGAGCCTGGGCATTCTCGCCGCCTGTGTCATGTACGGTCACGCCACTGCTCAGGACTGGTTGCGCACGTGCCGTTTTATGACTGGCCGTTTGCCAAACGCGTCCGTACCTCTACGAAAATTCTTCAAGGCTTGCCTCACACACAATCACGACAAGCGTGTAGACATTAATGGTGTAAAGCGTCTTGAGTTCTTCAAAATGAAACCACCATACCGATCCTCCAAGTTAAAAACTTTGGCAGCCAAGGCGAAACATGGCCTCGACTCTAACGGCCACATGCTACTGGCGGCTGTATCCGATAGGAACATGCCCCTGATCAGCAGACATCCTCGAGACACTCATGACAAGCATAATGTGCGTCGTGTTGTGCCAGTCTCACCAAATGGCAAGGATCTGACATGGTTTTGACTGACAGCCGAGAAGATTAACGAACTGTTTGCCAATTTCGACTTCATCAATCCTCACCTCCTCCAATAATCCCATGGCTCTAATGAGAACCAGGCTGGTGATGTTGACAAAGTGGTGTGTTTCGAGCTGAAGCAGCATGTGGAGGATACTTCGTTTACAACGGAGCATAATAAGTGATTTATAGTGGGTCTTCATTTGCTGTGTCGGTGTGCAGGAAGAGTCTCTCTTATGGGAAGGCAAAACGACTGCTTTATCAATCAACCACTAACTCAGGCTCAAGAAATCAGTCATCCACATTTGGTCTCTAACCAATGTGGCAGTTTCCGACTTTAGTTTTGTGTGTTGACGGTAGTGCCTTGTTTGGCTGTAATAAACACCTATGTGTTGATGAGGAGCACTTCGTACCTTAAAGCACAAATGTTGTTTGTGGATAATCAGAACAAACATCAGAATAGCCTAGTTTTGCGATTTTATGATCGGATATCATGCCGAAAGTATTGCAAAATCTTTTTTCTTTTAACAACACCAACTGCCTTTATAGATTGGTCTTCTGCTTTCATCGTTCGAGCATCGTCTTAACGTGATGGTCGATACTCGCCCATGATGATCTGGGCCATGACTTAAGGCAGCCCAGTCAGCAGTCAGCATGAATCTGACAAAATCTGCTGGCATTCAATCAAATGCTGATTTTCAACCCCTTTTACCAATTTGAGCGGTCTGCATGCAAGATGTTAAGCGAACTCTGTTGCACCAATCTTGGTAGTCATCACTAGACAGCCATGCATCGATGATCCTATCCACTTACAAACTAATGGAAAATGTGGTTTGGGTTTGTGATGGGAGAGTAGAACAGTGATTGGATCTCCACACATTGCACAGTCAGCCCCTATGTTGGTTGACCAAGAGGAAACGAATTGCAGGCCAAGTCGGATTCTCATTCTCCATTTGTCAATGCTCCATCATCAACTTTTATACTACTAAATAGATTGATCGTAGATCCAGCACCCAAGAGCCAGAGAAGGACTTTGCTGTAAGGTCAAGGGGAGTAACACTCTTAATCCTTACACGCACAAAGCGTGATGGAGCTAAATGATCTGTAAAAGCAGTACAAATTCGCATCAACCTTTGCCGGTGAAACAGAGTCCTGGATAGCTCAAACTGAACCTAATCAAATGTGCTTTCAGGCTTCAAATCCAGGTTTCTTGAAGCAAAATCATAGCCCGTTTAATTGTTTGTGCGAAGGGTGAGCTGGCACTTAGCGCGGATAAGGCGTGCTCCCATCAGCATAGCAATAGTACTGATGGGATAGTCAGTCGATGACATCAATTTCTACAAGCAGGGAGGAGGTTGGTGGTAGTTCTGCGATAAATGATAACGGTTTTGTGCAAGTAACGTGCCATGTATAAAAGCTGTTGCACAACTTCAACAAGATATCGCATAGGACAAGAAGAAGTGAGAATAAAGCCAATTGCAAGGCTTTGAAATCTAGCGACTCCGAAGGAGGACTTGCGCTTGTTAACGTTTTTGGTACCTGCCTTATGTGGTGAACATCGATGCAGCTCATACAGTCTACGAGCTGAAAGTGTTCTGCTGGCTCTGCGGGGGCCTAGAAGGCGCAAAGGATGATCTGGGTTAAAGCAGGGGACTCGCCGTTGAATGGCTCTGGAGGTGCTCGATTTGCTCTCGTGCATATCCCTTTGAGTGGCTGAGTTGCTCTAAGACAAAAGGGGTATAAACAGCGTACTGTGCTGTAATGTGCCGCTCAAAACTTCGCTGTACTGGGCTGTTACACCGTCGTTGACGTTGTACTCCGTCATTATGAATAAGGAAAATGAGAAGGAGTAGACCAATCATACGCAACAGTGGAGCATACTAGATAGTAGAATGAGCAGAATTTTGTTTGTTATTTTTATCTGTGTGTTCTGTTCTGAGAGAATAGGCAAATATTTATTTTGTTGTAAATTAATGACGAGTTATGTAAAGGAAACATTTATTGTAGCCTTTGCCTTGTAGAACTAATAATGTTACGCCTTACTGTGTGGATTTTTGTAACAATGACAATCTTAATCACTTGTATATTTGACTACCGTTCGGTTGCCTTGATTTCAGTGGCATAGATGTCTATCTCGAAATCTCTCCAGTGACTTGATTCTACATGCAGTTCTGCCACCAATACTTAGTCTGTTGTATGATACTTTGGGTAGTGACGTCTGATCTTTGCTGATAGCTGAACGCTAAAGTAATCTGTTAATCTTCGTATCTGCACAATTTAGTTACAGGCTGCTGCTTTAAGGATAGCATTATTAAAAGAGACTTTGAGCCATATAAATAGTTTGACAGGCAAACAGTTCTACTAAGGCTGCTAACATGGACAGCTACTCGTTATATCTTTCAGTCTGATCGAAAAGATGCCAGCTTTTGCCAACAGAAAACTTTAAGTTTTGTCAAAAGCCATTTGTATTGCATTGGTAGTAGTTGGGATGCTGACTTATTAATGTTCTTGTGCGCGATGTCATTAACAGACCGGTCCCATTCTGCAGCTTTAGAAATCTCGAATGCCTTGTAGAGACGATCATGTGAGGGCTTCCATGTTAAGTTTACCAGCTCAAAGATTTTGTCGACGCGATTAAAGTTTTGAATAATTAAAGGCGCGATTCATAGGCAGTGTGTTAAACCTTTGATCATTTTAGGCTTCCGGAGGGGCTGGTCACAGTTCACGGATGTAAAGCACACAGCTGCTAACACGTCAACAATTGCTTTTTATTCGAGAAATTTACGCCAAAGTCTAAAGCACTAGAGAGAAAACTTGGTTGTAGATTTATCAAACAACTCGACAGCCCGTTCACGGGAACAAGTTTTTAAAAATTTTAAATTTAGCAAGTCTCGCAGAAATGACGGATCAGGTGCATTTTTATGGACAAGCAAAGGCGCCTTTTAAATTTGTCATTAAAAGCAAAAGATTATGCTTCTGTCACTTTGGTTTGATCCTGTGTGTGCATTGCTTATCGGAGACTCTTAACGAAAGCAGTGGTTGCATTCAGGCCTCATTTGTATTACTAGACAGCCTAGCTATCCACCATCAATTCACTCAAATGTCTATCAACCAACAAATCAGCCATTTAATTGGCCTTCTAAGTCATCTGCTTCACCGGTAAGCTTTAATAATTCGCATGATCAAATAGTCTTAGCGATTACCTGCTAAAAACTTATGCTCTTTTGAATTTCGTACTACAAAAGGAGAGGACATGCCATAACCTTCCATGGAAACTTCCGGTCGCGTGACATAGCATCGCAGTAAATATTCGAAGGTTCCCGTATTAAAGTGTTATCGTAACTAAGACACGACACAATCGCCTAGAAATATGGAAGGTTCACGCTAAACACTGCTAATACGAATGTAATTGTCTGCACACTGGAGGTGGATAACTTATGTGTTTTCGCCAGGAAAGAGGTGCGCATAATCTCGAAAATTTTTTCGAACAATCTATGTTTTGCTTTATTTAGTATCCCTTAAGCGTTGATCTAAACTATTTTAGAACAGAAGCTTATATACTCACCGAGTCTCCTCCAGCTTCTCCATGCTTTCATGTCATGGAAAGGTGCCGAATCAATCATGCGAAGTCGTAAGCACTTCTCCTCTTGAATTGCAGAACAAACGGGTCGCATCCGAGGCAGCAAGAGAATCGCGTTACTATAGGGCTTGCACGAACCCTACCTTAATTTTGCCTGAGTTGAAGTCGTTTTGCCCCTGTCACAAGAAAGCCAAATTCGTCGGAGAGTTCATGCAACAGACCTGTTCTTTTCGACATACATTAAAGAATCTGGAGTCAAATCGTCAGTGCATACACCTCATGGATAATGCACAAACTAATCCACCTCCATTACAAGTGCTTAAAGAAGTTGTTGAATTGCCAGGGAGCGAAATGAATGGCATTTCGCCTGGCTCCAATAATAGTTCTACCACTATTACTTTCCTTCATGATTATGCATTGGGCTTCGTCTTCAGCAAAGCATTCGACTAAAGGGCTGAATTGTCTTCCAGAATCGGAAAGTTATGATGTTATGCAATGGCAATAATTTCGCCAATTCTGTAATACATCAAGGAAAATGATGGACTGGCATAAAGCAGGTGAATGCAGGTACTCTTCAAATCGTCCCACCTACTTTTGTGAGATCTGCAAGGATGTGTGACAGAGCGTGCATTACACTTTTCGGACACTCCCCAAAAATTAGCACGTTCCAAGTGATTTTGAATGTATGGCGACCATTCTTAGACCAAATCACTGAATAATGAAATGCTAATGCGGAAATTTCCTAATTTAGTAGATTCTGAATGATCGCAGAAAGGGGAAGCGGAAATCATAGTGCGCCTATCGACACCGACAGGTACTCACAAGCGGGTGTCTCATTCCATTCAGCATTCTAGTTTCACCCAATCTTACCAGGAACCTTCGCCTTGACATTATGATTCTCTTCTTAGTTGTCTGTTATTAATTTTCACATGCAGTGCATTAATTTTCCATCATCTAGATAATGTGTCAGGAAATTTCATTCGCAATCATCCCAGATTTACCAAGTAAAACAACTTGTTTTGCTAAAGGAGGGTAGCGACCAGGAATTTGAGATGAAAATAAAGCAACGAGATGCACACTTTAAGAATATCAACTTGTTTAGTTGCAAGCAAGATCAGTAGCAGTCAGAATAAGAGAGATACGGATGCAGCAGGATGCTGATAAATCTCTCAAGAAAATGCTTAGTAGACCTGGGCGCATTGGTACAAACAGTTCTTTAAAAATCGCGCGTGTGAACCAGGTGGATGAAGGGAAGGTGGTAGATGACCAGAGCAAAGCATAGCGACCGCAATACTGCAAGATATGCTTGCAGGATTTACAAGATAAAGAGTACGTGCATATAGTGAATGTTCTCCATTGTAACCCAAGAGGAAAACCTATATATGTTGATTATGATAGAATAGCTTGCAAAAGCGGCTGAAGCGGAACTTATGAATGCACAAGATGCTGGCAGAGTTGCTCCAGCTTCCTTTAATTGATGGATTTGTCAGCATGAATTGTCCTAACTGGTTCACAGTAATGAAGACCTTACTTTGACAGCTGACCACTTACTAGACTCTGTAAGACCTTCATGGACTAAGTGACACGCACAACACTTGAATATCTGCTTAACTACTAAGGATTCCATGAAATATGCGCAATTAGACGAATGGGATTCAAGGCTTTTGTCCATCCGTCAACTGACATCTCATGGTATAAGTTACTCACTGGGAACACAATTGGGTTGCTTTAGGCAATTCTACTGCCAAACACGATAGCAGCAATTAACGGTGTCCCAGATTAAATGTCGTGTCTCATGTTGAGCTTAAAAACTTAAATATTCCACATAAACACCAGCAACTAACACATGTTAAACTGTAAAGCCAAGTGCCTAATCTACGACGCTCCGCGGGTATCATCACATTCGGAGCGAAGACCCGATTCGAGTGGATAAAGTTCCCTTGGCCGTATTCTGGTTAACAAAGACTTAGTGCCTTCACTTTATTGAAAGGAAAGGATGATGGTCTATTAATTCATGAAATAAGGAATGTCTCTTTCCCTAATCACAGATTAAAAGGTGATGGTCTTGACTAAATGGATGACTCTATTTAGGCAAACACATTTCAGACTCTTTGTCAAAATTCCTTACATTCCTTACATTCTGGTTTATTAGAGACTAAGCTGTGCAAACTCATTTCCATGCTCTTTAAGCGAAATCACGTTGATCATCGCATTTCAAATTCCCTCGTAGGTCACCGCAGACACCGCAGCAGACCATGCACTTACGCACGATGGGTTGTTTTTGGTAGTGGTAGGAATAATCTGCAGAGTCTGGAATATGTTTGCTTAAATAGAGCCATCCATTTAGTCAAGACCATCACCTTTTAATCTGTGATTAGGGAAAGAGACACTCCTTATTTCATGAATTAATCGACCATCACTCTTTCCTTTCAATAAAGTGGAGGCATTAAATCTTTGCCGACCAGAAAGTAATTAACTGTAAGAAGTGGGCTTGCTGACAAATCTGAAGGAAGCAGATAGCCTGGACCGCTAATAAATGCTTGTGGTTTGGCATAAACGTCAAGGTGGCTTCAGCAGCAGGAGAGGGCCTGACAACCACGGCTACATGACGCGCATGCAACGAAGTGTGTTCTCACAAGTTTGTTCGCAAGCGGGCAAATGTGTTGGCCACCATGAACTCACTTAGTGGCCTTGACGAGTGGGTGATTGTTCGGCGGGATAATAACTCTACTACGGAGCGCAAAGGCTTTCGATCTCGAATTGATAGATGACCCCGTCTTATATGCTCTAGCGACAGCTCCCATGTTAGTGCTACTTTGCTGACAAATTCATGGAACAGTTGAGCAGGTCTGCTTTTCCGACTTCGTTGCTACTTTACTTGGCACTTTATTATCAATGAGCGGTGGTGGTAGGTGGCGACATTGTTCACTGCACTCTAAACGAATGGGTTTAAAAATTAGCTTTACCGAATGAGGCTACTCATTTATGAATGTGTGGACAAGTCTGCATGTCGTCAATTTCCCCATAAATCCTTGATGAAGGCGCTCGAAACTTGATGGGTTGAAGAGGTGGAAGGGCTTTACTTGGAGTGTGAATGCTATCAAAGTCTCAAATGTGAGGAAAGCACGTTCCTATCCCTTTGAATAAAGGCCCCGCAAAAAAGCACTTTTCTACTGATAAGTATAAAGTAACTGTTGATGGGACAGCTGAAGATCACGTCTACCTGCTTTGAGAAGCGTTGTGAAATGTTTGCTGTTGATTTAACTTACGTGCGCAATACTTTGCATTTTTTCGAGTAGGTGGAAAAGTGTGTGAAGGTGTTCTCACTGGTTTCACACAACCTGCATTAGTGCGCATTAGTGAAATGAGAGACGATTATCCCCCATCGTCACCTACGCAGTGGCAAGGTGGGGGGAATAATCGGCCTTTGACGCGCTGCTGAGAAGGCATGCAGTGAGTAATGCAGACAGATAAAAAGGAATTGATTGTTAAGTAAAATTCGGCAGAAAAGAACTGAGTTGGAGCTGTTTTGTTGGCTGTCTACCTGTAATATAGAAACCCTTTATCGGCTGCACCTCTGAAAGGTGTTTCGATCCTCATGGTGTGAACTGAGGTAGCCACATATCAAGCTGGCATGGAACTACTGTAAAGACTGGCACGCAACTAACCGCTTAATGTCACATGTCTACTTTACAGTACGATGCTGTGGTGGTAGCTTTTTCGACTTACTAAGTGTAGAAAGACGCAAAGAAAAGGCAGTTTTGAAACCTGTTGGTAACTTACAGGCATTGTGGATTTGTTGCCCGTTGCAAATTATCCTCCACGGCCTAGCACCTAAGTACGTCTCCAATACATCAATTCAGAAAACAGGTATTTTCCTTCTTATTCCAAAGGCAAGTGACTTATACAAAATCCACGGATAGAGGTAAAAACTTATTGCTCGCGACGTCAGATATCCTATGTCCTCTTAAAAGCGCTCCAGCAAAAACTGCTGTGCCTCGTCAGCTGTATGAGATAGTTTTATTTCCGCTTGCCAGGAACACAGAACTTGCCTCTTTTGGCGATCGATAATTCGCTAACGAAAACAATGCGGAAAATAAGTAAACAAAACACACGTTTTCCGTCACCGGTTGCTCGTTAACATTCTCTTTGAAAGGTTGCGTGAAGGAACCACTGACCACACCTGCTGTTGTACATAGGTAAATACACACCACCGGTTGTGAGAAAAGGCGTCCCTTAGAGCTGCCACACCACTGAGGCTAAATAGTGACCCTAACGAAATAATGCTCAGTAGTCTTTGTCTGGTGACATCGGTACATGGGTAGAATTTACGAGGGTTGGCATGGAACAAAACTTTATGAATAACCTACCTGTGCAGGAGCAGATTCGTCAGTCCACAAAATGTGATCACTAATGTAAGATGGTAGATTGCGTAAGCACTGTCTCGATCTCACGTACTTTCACTTCTTCCGGAGTGCACCATCGTGTTAAATGTCAGTCGCACTTAAGAAACTTGACAGCAATGCTTTTAATTAATCACTCGTAACTGATTCCTCCAGTGGCGGCCTTTGGATATTCCGATCGCCGAAATTTTTACAATCGGAATTGAAACCTGTCTCTTTGGCCCTACTGGCATAAATAAATGCAAAATTTATGTATCTGCGGTGCAATGCAGTGCAAAACGGCTCATTTCGATTATAAAAGCAAAAATGTTACATAATGTAATCATTTACATGCTTAAACAAAATCCGTACAACTTTGAGAGATATGCACCGAATCTGCTGCAATAGAAGTGACGCTGTTACCCTCTTCCTTAGAAAAAGACAGAAACTTCGCAAGGTACTTTCGAAGAACAGATTTGACCTCGTGCTCGGCTTTGTCGTCAAAAACCACCCAAATCGTGATTCATTCTTCTTCTAGAAACGTATTCTTAGCCATAGGAGAGGCTGGGATAATCCAAGTAGCGAGTAGGATGAAAGGAGCACCATGTTGCCATGACACACCATCAACTAAAATAGCGAAAACTCTCTTCACAGAACTACTTCTATGCAGTGGGTCGAGACGACAAATTATGCACAAATAATATTCGCATTTTAACAAAACGGGAATTTCTCAGCTTGCATCTGTTAGGACTAGTAGGTGGATCAACGCTCTATCTGAACACGGAATTCGCCCACCCATTATGCTCTATTAGACCCACTACTTGGGAACAAACCTTCTCTGAGGGTTAGTAAAGTGCACTACAAAGTAGTAGTAGGTGTTGCCCCATGCCCTTGTCTGCCTGTTGTAGGTTAGCCTTCTCGAATTCAATCCCTCATTTCTGTGCTGCTGCTCACCATTAAATTATTGTGAACACCCAATGAACAAATACGTACTAGGGTCTTTATATAGTAGCTGTGATGATTTATTTAGTCTATGTAGTGACTTGAAGGCACTTTAGGCCCTTGAGCAAACATCTTTAAATGACACCACTTGCACGAATGCATACTGTCTTAATTCACGTTATTCTCAAATAACCAAATTGAGACATCCTTAATTACCGCGCACAACTGACATCAGGAAAATGCATAACCAAAGTCGTTTTTACCCCAAAGTAGATAAAACTTGAAGGCGTATGCATTATTAGTTTCTGATTAGCCAAAATATTGGTAAAACCACCTTGATAAGACTCGAGGCAAAGTGCACAAATCATAGTAAGCACTTTAACCCGATCAACTCAGGTCTATTGAGCCTTTATGACTAACTAGGAAGAGACCTTGAGGCCCTCCGCACATTAATTGCCTAATGATGTGGAAATAAGTCACAACTCATGTCTGGTGTGAATTTAGCACTGTTTTCGCAGTGCTAGCGAAAGCATTTCTTGGATGTTCACAAAAGAGATTCAACTGAGGGTGGTCTCGTAACATCTGCTGTTAGCTGACGCATTGCACTATGCACCTGAATGGCATGTCTTTATGCCAATCACAAATTTTATGACTTTCCAATGATTGTTTGGCGGATTAGATAGAATAATGGGGCGTCCAAAAGAGGTTTCAATGACTGCATTTTAAGGCGGCATTATAAAATTCCAAAGTGCTTTTACGAAATGATAAAGCAATGTCCAAATCCAACTGCAAATAACTCTTTTACAATGGGGTTTTTACGTTTTGACGGTGTCAATGATAGAGGAATATTCAAAGAGACTGAAAGCTGGCAGCAGATTGATTAATTTTAGCCATGTAATTAGATTTATTTCGAGTCATTCATTACAAACCTAAATACTCTGTTTGTAAGCATTTTTACCTTTGGGATTCATACAATTCCAGTAGTCCTTTACTCCAGAAAGCGTGTTTGGATTTCTGGAATGAGATTCCAAGAGTGATGCTTTAGTGCGACCCAGCCATCAACATCGATGCCGACAAAGCATCGTCTTAATTTTTAATTGTCAAACTATGCGCCCTTCAAATAAACACGTTTCGTTAAGATAAGGTGCGAAATTGACAACCTACGTAAGGCACGTCCCCTAAAAATGTAAGCTTAAGCAAAAACACTTTTGAAGACTTAAGACTGTCATTACTATTTCTACTAAGAGTTAATGCAACAAAGATATGAATAGTTGGCGAAACGGACACCGCATCCAATGCCCACACTTTTCTCTATTTTTTTCAGGTTTTGACTGCTGTTTTATGGTACAATAAGGACTGTATTATAAGGTAGAAGCTACTAATCTGCATAGCAAAAAGGCCAACAATAAGTTTTATAGGCTATTAAAAGTAATTAGACACAATGTTTTATGAAGATTTAAAGATTACTGCCACATTTTGTTAATCTAACTTAAAGCACACGTCACAATCTGGGTTTTATGAAGAAAGCGCCCTAATTCCTGTTGGATTCTCACCGGAGCAATCAGTTGGTGGATCCAGGCACTAGGGAGAATGGCCCAACTGATAAACCGTTCACCAGCAAAATACTGGGCCGAGACGCATGTCAGGTGTAGGTTTGATTCTAAGCGCGTTTCGAATGCCATCCGACCATTTAGTACTGCAATTGGAGTGATTGCGATTGTACTTAATTAGTAGCTAAGGGAATAACCAGAGAAGGAGGAATAAACAAAATCATCGGGGCGATTCCTAATGCGTTCTTATAGGCATCCATGCAGGTAAAAACTCTTGGGTTTTTAAACAGAAGAGGTCTTCTGAATTCAAAGGCAACCCTTCCATTGTACGACAAGAAACAATTAATTTAATAATCAATCACCTGGTCTCTCACAAACAAGGATGGACTGAATTACCAAGTGTTGTGTTTTTAATGATATGAGAGTTGCTGTGGTTCGTCCCTTGATTGTCAAGCAAAGCTGGACCATTGCTGGCTCAACCATCCTCTGAATCGATAGAGCATCGAATAAAATGAAGAGCGGGCTTGATAGACAAACTCAACGCTTCGTAATTTGCAGCACGTGAAGCAGACAATAGCTTACACTGACTCACAAGATTGATGCCAACGTAAAAGTTATGGAAGCGAATGAGCCTGCAGTGTCTAAAGCAGAGGAGGAAGACAGGTTAGTTGTGGTAGTTGCGGGAGTTGTTGCAGATTGCTTGATCGAAGTATATTCTAATTCCTACGACAAATTCGCTTCGCATTGACAATCGACTTTGCATGATGGGGCAATTTGCACTGCCTTGCTAGACCCACCTGCTTAACTCAGTAGTCTATTTCATGGCAGAGGGTGATGCGAATTCGCATACCGAATTATTTTGATTTACGATTTCTATTGTTCAATTTTAGACACTTTTAACTGGTAGATCATTGATTTATAAAATGAGTAGAAAGGACTCATCTCCTTTCGAACGCGATGTAGTCACACTCAGTAGCTTACTAAAGTTGCTGGTGTATTTATGCTTTGACAAAAGGCCCTTTTGCGTGAGTGCACCTAACAACAAACTTGTAAAGTTGTAGCTTTGGCGTGAGAAAACATAAATTTCGCCCTGCCATCTATTGTCAAGATACCAACCGACGAATTAGCCAACAATGTCGCCGAGGGGTTGAGGTGGTGGATTCTACTTCCTGCGCACTGTGTAAGAGTCGACTGCTTTAAGATGCACGTTCTCAAACACGCTAGAGTCTGCACAAATGGGAAAGCATTAGTGCTTAGAGGACCTTAAAGCTTCTTCTGTTCCATTATGCCCTACTTGAATCCAGTTAAATAGAAGCAGATATAAATTATTTATCATCAAAGCAATTGACAGAATTGTAGCTGCTAAATGCACGCAAGATGTTTATGGGTTTGTGAGCAGAGGGTAGGCCTGCACGATTTTTGTTTAGTTAGTGGTGGATTAAGCATCACGATAAAATTGTTTAGCTATACGAATCCATTTATTACGACTGCGTGTTAATGCCAGTTCCTATTTGTACGTGATATAGGATTGCTAAACTGTTAAAACATTTATGGGGTAGTACAGAAAAACAGCAAAACATCAAAAGCGCAAAAGAAAAATGTTCCTGATGCCTGTGATGGTGGACAAGAGGAGTTTGGATGCTTGCAACATATAAGCTTGAAGCGACTAATCATTAGTGTTATTGCATCAGCACAGGCTTTAGGGTTAGGGCAGGAAGAAATCATCTGCAACCATGGTTTGACAGGAAGGAGATAAATAAGGTTTGATAAAATCAACCCGGTTATGTCAAAAGCTTGGCATTAAACATGCTTTACGACGCACCAGCACACTTTGTCTCCCTGATTTTTATTTAAATTCAATTGATTTTATTGTGCTAAATTTACTTGATGCATTAACAGAAGCTGCACTTTCATTTCGTCAACCAAATTGAACAAAAATCGAGTGCGCCGCCCTTTATGAAAACTGGTTTAATTGATGCATGTTCCATGTAAAAGGGTACGAAGATGAACAAAATCCTATTCACCACAAAATTAAAGAACGCTTGAAGACACTATAGAAATAAAGAGCTAAAGTACAAAGGAAGGTGAGCATTAGGCATAATAACAAGAAAAGAAGTCACCCGCACCAAGTTGATTTGCCTGTGACATCATGCAAGGTGTTGTGATGCAATGTATCGAGGTACAAATGAGCAAAAGCACCTAGGCCGTCTCTTGCGCGCTTTAGCAGTTTCTATGCTGAGAAATTTTTGCTATCTTTGGAAAATGCTCTCGTTTGGCGAATAGTTCTTTCTTCACGTGTACTGAACAGTGTAAAGATAAGAAGACAACTTACCGATTGCCAATGCAACGTCTCCATGCGCAGTGGAAGCTGCCAGCAAAATGAGGCAGAGTTGAAAGAGCATTCTCTTATCAAAAAATTTTACATTCACAATCCGCACACGTGTACTTTTAAATTTGCTGTCAATTGTAGTTAGCCCATGGTCTGCAAGTTCTTGAACTACTAACCAAATTAAGCATTCACGCGCAAACTATGGAAACACATGTTATTGAATTGCTTGAGCGATTGCGTTAAGGACACTGGCAAGTAAGCCTACTGTTGCAAAGCACCTTTCACATTCTATTTGTAGAGGCTTTCGTTTTCATGTTAAGTTGTGGCATTGTGACTAGTCAATGTACACAATCTTACGCGAAATTTCACGCAGACATTATGACCAAGGCAGTAGAGGGGACTACGGTGGCTGAATCAGCAAATGCATATTCACCAGCTGTAATAAATGCAGAATTCGACGGCAAACCTTCGACATGGTCATTCGGGATTGGTAACGGATCCTCTCGGCAGGAAACTCTTTCGAGTCTACTCGATACAGGACACGCTGTTCAAGGCATTGCTGACTCCTGCACATTAGCTAACTCATAGGAGTGTATAACAAGGCAGTTAAGACCATCACATTACTTGTGTATGTTCCACCGCCTGTGACTAATTTAATAGCAAGAGGTGATAAGAATGATCCCGCAAAATTTTAACGATACTGAAAACCACGCACTGATGTCTTTGATCAAACTAGTTAAGTGAAGTGCTCTCCTTGCCAGATGAGTATTATCAAAGTAGAGCGCCAGACAGATTTATCGTGATTTGTTTAGATTTGACAAATTCATCTACTTTGTAATGATGCGGGTGCATCGGGAAACACTGTGCAATAAAGACAAAGAAATTTGCTCCAAGACTATATGGAAACACCAACTAATTATCAAAAATGCACTACAATTACGTTTAATAGGCGAACGTGTATGCGAATACAATTTAAATGACTTCGTGCTAATTGTTGAGGCTGATGCTATTCGATCTTCAAGTGGTTGCTTACTTGAACTATCTCCCTTCACCCAAGATGTTCCGCACGATAGTGAATTTGGCCTGCTTTGCTCCTTCCACCTCCTCCATCCCAGAGGAAGTCGTGGAGAGAAAGGGTGACAAAGTCAACTTGTGGCTGCTCATGGAGTAATAAGAAGTAGCTTTTCTTGTAATTATAACGCCTACTGACTTATGATTTGCGCGGAACCATCCTTAATGCGTGAAAGCAATTGTGTCAGTAGATGACCCATCCTCAATAAAAATTTTACTCGCTTAAAGAGAATCCAGTGGCGATCTGCCCAACACATTTCTTTTCATTGCTAAGTACTTAAAACATCACACCATGTTTGGCTGGTTTCGACTCAGGGTTCTCCAGTAACAATCAATAACTGCTTTGTTTTGGCTTAAATTCAAGACAATTTCAAAGTCCAGATGAAGTAGACGCCATTTTTCGTGTAAAGCATGTTGAACAGATGGATGGATAACCATCTTAACACCTGTTTAAGAATATAACCTTTCAAAGGTATCAGAGATATCAGGAACCCACTAATTCCACGTGCTTGTTTTAATAAGGTATGTTCTTTAATTTATTTTCGAGCCACTGGTAAATGCCATCAACGAATGCGATTATAGGGGTTAGCAAAGGAAGGTGTTAGTCATGGTCATTACTAGCAGAATCGGTAATGGTAGAGGGGAAATCACTTAGAAACTTATTAGTATTATCAATTTCAATATCTGCTAATTGATTGCAGCAAGCTATATTACATTTGTACCTCCAAATTTTGGATTGGTAGTGGCATGTATGCATTAAATAGAGACACCAATCCATCCGCTCACAAAATCCTTCCTTGAAGTGCACTGCCAGCCACAAGCGACAGCAAATTATTGGGCCGCAATTTCAAACAATCATCGTTATTAACTATAACAGGTCATTGACAGAGTCACGACTGCATTGCAGCACAATTGCAAGCACTTACGGCTGGTTAGAAAATCATGCCTAAAGCAATCAGGAATCAGTAAACGCACTCAAATTTCTAAGCTAAATATCCCGGCATAGCCTCCTTTGTATTTTGTTCGGCCGCAGGATTTTCAACGCTACTTACAGCACTTCAAAGCTAAACAGTAAGTGTAATGCATGTTTTAGTTTTCGCAATTCATTCTGGCAGAGCACCTATGACGCTTTTAACACTAGAACAGAAAAGTTCCGAAGTCTAGCATACAAAAGTTTAAAATGAATAAGTGCAAAACAATCGAGGCCCTAAAACAATCGAGTGCAATAATACGAGAAAAAATCACCTTGATTGAACTTGCTAATGCGTTTTGCATACCAAACAAGAAAGTGCCAAAAGAAAGCTCAGTGTAAGCTGGAGCAAAGATGTCTAATCATTTATTAAGCAATTTTAAGTGATAAACAGGAATAATAGCATTGGTTGAGCGTTCAGAGCAAGAGAGAAGTAGAGGAGGGCATACACACCACCGACTACCACCTTCACCTCCATGGCATATGGAGGTGTCTTCACGAGCGTCGGTGTGGGCACAACCTCGGTGGTGGTTGATGTTTACCACCAGTGCTGCGACCATCCCCACGGTTGCTCACACGGCGACCACCATTGCGGCTTCTTCTCCCAGGACCACTCACACGGCGACCAATAGTGCGGCTTCTGCGCAGACCACAATGCCCACTTCTGTCCATATTGTGAACCCTTCTCAAACTCTCCCCACGGTGCCCACTTCCACGGATACGAGCATGGCCAACCTCCCCACACCATTTCTGCGTCTCTGCTTTCCTTGATACTGACTTGCGAGTTGAGGGGTGCCTGCTTATATACCAGTCGCCTTGTCTCTAATTGTCTCGTGTGACCCTCGTGCTCACTGTACTTTTAGCTCTACACTCGTACTTGCCGATCACCATCGATGCTCTCGTGATGCCAACTCTCTCGGCTGATATTTTAGGTGATGTCTAGACTGCGAATTGCATGTGACTTCTCGACATAGAAATTTAGCAATGTAGTATGAGCGCTTATGGTCTTGCCAATGTAGAGGTCGTAGAGCACAGACTGGAATCAAACCGCTCTGAATCCCCTGACCTGATTAATCTGTGTTGCTTATCATGACGTTATTTTATGGTTTGACGTACGTGCAGAACCACAATGACAATTTATGTGGTTGGTGTAGCACAGCAGCGCATTGTGTTTGGGTGTGCGTTTACATCGAGGAGTTATTTGTCTTCCACTTGAAATCAAATTCTATATTCTCCAATAATGCCCATGTAGCCTCTTCCATTGCACGCCTAAGTCGATCGCTAAGGACATAACGCTCACCGGCAGAAATTTGCTCCAAAATTATGACTTCTGCGAGATCTTAACTTTACAGTCAATATCTCGGTTTATTTGTGAGGCGGATAAAATTATTGGGCAGTATTTATTTTAGCTGTAGTAGAACCAAGTGATGAGGTGCGATCTGAAGCAAAGTCTTTAATGATATTATGCTAAATATAAACATATATACTTGGCTTATCACCCAATTGGAGTTATGCGCACTGAAATAATCCAAGGTGATGACACATAAAGATTGACAATCAACTGCATACTAAAAAAAGTGATCGTAGCTTCTACTTTTTCACAAAATTCATCAGTTAACCAATCATTTGGTGACCGTTTAACAATGTTTTCTGCAAGCGATTTCAGAGCTTAATCAACCAGTTGATATTTATGCATTCCCCAGTCTGCACACATACCTACGTGTGGTCTTAAGTGCAATTAAAGCTGAATCGATTCGTGTCAAACGGCTCTGCCCTAAACAATTAGCGCTTCATCGCAGCCCCTGTCAGAGGCCTTACGTACGTATGTTAGAATGATAAGGACGCTCGGCACTTTGTCTCGTACCACTGCAGACTAATGGATTATTGGAAGTAGTTTGCTCAGTGAAGTTCCGCTGCGAGATAAGATGGTTGATGCGCTGAGAATCAAAATTGCAATGGTCATAGCCGTGACCGCCGTAAATTTTTATAATCGGTTTATTATATCTATTGCATTACTTCAGTAGATTTGGGCCGGGGTTGAGAAAGGAATGTAATTCCCCTTAAACAAGCAAATATCCAAATTTGCTTGTTTATCAGTCTGAAAATGTTACCCTCCACGTACCGGATGGCTCTGCAATTAATTTTATTTGTACTGTGTGTGCAAGTTGCAACAATGTTAAAGAATTAATGCACTAAGCACTTGCATCTTAAACCTTGTAAGATTTCAAGCAAGTAAAAGGTCAATATTGAGTTAAGGAATGCTCCAGTGTATGACTCGCATCAAAGAGGTCTCGTGTGCTACGAGGGCATAATTAGGCCGAAACGACACCCGATACCACTGTTCTTATGGTCGAACATATTGGGGTGGTGTCATGAAGGCCAACCTCTGCACAATTGATGGTAAGACAAGTCACTTGCAGCCAAATAAGCATTTGATGCTAATGGAATGATTCCTTTCAACATAATTATCACCGGAACATAAATGAAGCGCGTCTGGCGGTTTGATACGACCTCTACATTGGCAAGACCATAAGCGCTCATACTACATTGCTAAATTTCTATGTCGAGAAGTCACATGCAATTCGCAGTCTAGACATCACCTAAAATATCAGCCGAGAGAGTTGGCATCACGAGAGCATCGATGGTGATCGGCAAGTACGAGTGTAGAGCTAAAAGTACAGTGAGCACGAGGGTCACACGAGACAAGGCGACTGGTATATAAGCAGGCACCCCTCAACTCGCAAGTCAGTATCAAGGAAAGCAGAGACGCAGAAATGGTGTGGGGAGGTTGGCCATGCTCGTATCCGTGGAAGTGGGCACCGTGGGGAGAGTTTGAGAAGGGTTCACAATATGGACAGAAGTGGGCATTGTGGTCTGCGCAGAAGCCGCACTATTGGTCGCCGTGTGAGTGGTCCTGGGAGAAGAAGCCGCAATGGTGGTCGCCGTGTGAGCAACCGTGGGGATGGTCGCAGCACTGGTGGTAAACATCAACCACCACCGAGGTTGTGCCCACACCGACGCTCGTGAAGACACCTCCATATGCCATGGAGGTGAAGGTGGTAGTCGGTGGTGTGTATGCCCTCCTCTACTTCTCTCTTGCTCTGAACGCTCAACCAATGCTATTATTCCTGTTTATCACTTAAAATTGCTTAATAAATGATTAGACATCTTTGCTCCAGCTTACACTGAGCTTTCTTTTGGCACTTTCTTGTTTGGTATGCAAAACGCATTAGCAAGTTCAATCAAGGTGATTTTTTCTCGTATTATTGCACTCGATTGTTTTAGGGCCTCGATTATTTTGCACTTATTCATTTTAAACTTTTGTATGCTAGACTTCGGAACTTTTCTGTTCTAGTGTTAAAAGCGTCATAGGTGCTCTGCCAGAATGAATTGCGAAAACTAAAACATGCATTATACTTACTGTTTAGCTTTGAAGTGCTGTAAGTAGCGTTGAAAATCCTGCGGCCGAACAAAATACAAAGGAGGCTATGCCGGGATATTTAGCTTAGAAATTTGAGTGCGTTTACTGATTCCTGATTGCTTTAGGCATGATTTTCTAACCAGCCGTAAGTGCTTGCAATTGTGCTGCAATGCAGTCGTGACTCTGTCAATGACCTGTTATAGTTAATAACGATGATTGTTTGAAATTGCGGCCCAATAATTTGCTGTCGCTTGTGGCTGGCAGTGCACTTCAAGGAAGGATTTTGTGAGCGGATGGATTGGTGTCTCTATTTAATGCATACATGCCACTACCAATCCAAAATTTGGAGGTACAAATGTAATATAGCTTGCTGCAATCAATTAGCAGATATTGAAATTGATAATACTAATAAGTTTCTAAGTGATTTCCCCTCTACCATTACCGATTCTGCTAGTAATGACCATGACTAACACCTTCCTTTGCTAACCCCTATAATCGCATTCGTTGATGGCATTTACCAGTGGCTCGAAAATAAATTAACGAACATACCTTATTAAAACAAGCACGTGGAATTAGTGGGTTCCTGATATCTCTGATACCTTTGAAAGGTTATATTCTTAAACAGGTGTTAAGATGGTTATCCATCCATCTGTTCAACATGCTTTACACGAAAAATGGCGTCTACTTCATCTGGACTTTGAAATTGTCTTGAATTTAAGCCAAAACAAAGCAGTTATTGATTGTTACTGGAGAACCCTGAGTCGAAACCAGCCAAACATGGTGTGATGTTTTAAGTACTTAGCAATGAAAAGAAATGTGTTGGGCAGATCGCCACTGGATTCTCTTTAAGCGAGTAAAATTTTTATTGAGGATGGGTCATCTACTGACACAATTGCTTTCACGCATTAAGGATGGTTCCGCGCAAATCATAAGTCAGTAGGCGTTATAATTACAAGAAAAGCTACTTCTTATTACTCCATGAGCAGCCACAAGTTGACTTTGTCACCCT
>JADWOT020001713.1:0-124204 GCA_036345935.2 Taenia hydatigena | reverse complement strand
CCAGATTCCTATCTATATTTTGTGCTATGGTACTTTAATTCTCAACTGTCTTTATCTCATGGCAGATGTAGTTAAAATGAATTTATCGGCATTCATCTCTACTGGTCTGCGTGTTCTGTGCCGGCCGAGTTCGCCATCTTTGACTTTACATGAAGAACCATTTGCAAGTCAAATCGCACCTCAATTTTAGTAGTTCTTCCTATTTCACCAAGTGCCAATTGTGACCCCAATGCTATCCAATCAACTGTATGCATCTTCTCTTAAATTCGGACACGAATTCAATGTTGTTCTCTCTCTATGATTCTACTCTCCATGTATTGATTCCATGGTCACTAACAATGGCGTGCAAATTTTCACCTGTAGTTTTGCTTGGAATCACACGAGGTGCCTGCTACAAGACAATACCTGCGACAAGTATGTAAACTATTCTATAAAGCCTGCAACACCCAAATGAAATTGGAATGCTACCATAACGTTGGTATTTGGGCCCACGCTTGCTGACCCATTCATCCTCGTTGCATTTGCCTAGACACGTTAATGCAATCATAATGACAGACTTTAAGGTGCCACTTCTTCAGCCCTTGAGAAATATAGCTTGTCTCTAATGTATTTCGGAATCACTGACCTGAGTTAAACGAGATTTTTCGTAACTTACAATCCTGAGACGAAATAACTGGTAATTAATGGGACTCCATATAAGAACAATGGCTAAACAGAAAGCAGTTGCCCTTCTTATTAAGTACCTGGAAAGGCGACAAAAATGTCTATTGCATATAATTCCATGGCGATGATAGATTTTGCACCTCATTTTAGAAAACACTGCAGTTGTGCATAGCATCTCAAGGACTGGCAGCGAAGACTGGATTAAAGAGAAGACATGTAAAATCAATCGTAAATCTGGTGGACATCGCAACTTATCGATGAATGGCCATCGCGAACGGTGGAACAGGGACTGCCGATCACGTAGATGATATCCATTCAAAGAGTTTTTACTTCAAGCCTGTTGTTCCCATTATAAATCCAATCTAAACGTAGGGCCGAACTAAAGCACATTTATGAAGTCGTAGGCTGCTTTATTATGCCCCACCACATACAGCTTTTGATGGAACAGCCGTGCATTGATAGCCAAGGTTTTAGTTGTTAGCACAAGGCCTCAAGAGGTGGGCACAGCTTTTTCAAAAAGAAACCCAGAAATATTTTGTCGACAAATTGTATTTTGCCTGCATTGATGGCTAGGCCATAAACCAATGTGTGACAATACTGTAGCAGCATGCAGAGCTTCCCGCCCAAAAACAATCCAAGCATTTTGCGACACTGCTGCTTTTATTTAGGATTCTCGATAAGAGAGCGAGAGAGAAAAAGAGACAGCGTCGGTGATTAAATGAGAGAGACTAGGTAGATGTGGAGAGCTTTGGTTGCGGTTGCACCAATGAGCTGGTACCACAGAGGATCAAATGCAAGCGCATGCTTTGAGCTGAAAGGAGATGAAACTTAATCGACTTTGCGCATTAAATAAGTTTATATTTTCTTTCCTTTTGTGGATTTCATTACAGAGTGCTGAGATCGAGTAAGTGAAAGTAATCGTAAGCCTACTGGCTGCAAAGGCGCTGGTATCTTGGTGTAGAATGCCACGGCTTAATCGCAAAAGTGCATCCTCATTTCCCCTTTATTTTTACCTCACCTGGAAGGAGGCAATGTCTTCACTCACTGCAGTGGAATCTCAGCCCTTTATTAGGGTGATGAAGAAGAAGAAACTTATGGGAAACGTACAAAGCGTGGCAGAGATCCACGCCTGGAAGGAATTCAATGGCAAACGCACTTTCAGACCTTACGCACAATTTAGTAGACAGGGACTAGTGCGCTCTCACCCCAGTGCTCCTTGTGGGTGGTATCAATGCCTGCGAGGCACATCTTGACATGCATCAAACGGAGTCTAAGCCACCATCTTCTCAGCCCTCATGGGATGTCTCAACACACAGATTAATTCACACCTTAAGAATGGAATAGCTACATCGGCATCTACAATTGTTTGCTGGCAAAATTTGCTTCCTTTTTTTGCGAGAAAGGGTGGCAATTTTAATGAGGAGGAAGTCAGATCCTGCACCTCACAATCACTGCTGCCCTTTTTGTCTCCAGTCTTTTGGACCTTCTGCATGCTCATGCAACTTGATTGCCCTTAAGCTGCACAGAACACCAAGCAAGGTATAAATGCACTTTGCTAGAATGAAATTGAAAATGAATTATTCTATTGCACCATATCAAGTGCACCAGGCCAAATGTGATGCTGCGCGCAGGAAAGTCTGGAGTGGACGCAAGTGTTGGAGGATGATCAGGAGGTCATATTCACCTTCATTTCAGCCTCAATTCGGTCAAAGTACCACTGCTCGAGGTTTGTGTAGGCCTCTGGCTCATAGTCGACTTAAAATTTGGACGCAAAGAGGTATGACACCGCTTTCAGCATTTGTGTTCATTTCCGAGGAGACACACGTGGTCGACATACTTGGTGACGCGTCGATCTCCATAACTATCTTGGGTTTGTAATTCACCATGAAAGCCGAAATTCACTTTATTATCAGGACTGGGAGCCCTCTGCCATGCTCTGAGTGGGTTTAATTTAACTGCGCAGAGGACATTTAGGCTGCAGGAGGCAAACCCGTTCCCTAGTCATGCAGCATCAAAGAGGGCATTGAATACAGAGGCCATTTAGCTTTAGAGACAAAACTTACATTCAAAAATCTTTTGTAAAACTTGTTTCAAAGCCTTCATTTATGCGACTTTTCTTAAAAAGGATGGAAAAATAATCCCATGACATCAAGGGGCGACATGTAACTGAGCGGTAGAACAAGTGATTTGGCTAAATGGAATCGAATGCCTTGCTCACTTGGGGAACTATTACAAGACAGAACCATTAAGTGGAGAAGACATTAAGTGGCACTTATTTGATAGCGAATCCTAAGGCCGTCCGACACTACTTAAATGAGTCCACGATTAAAAGACGTGCTTTCTAACACGCGAAGGCGAGAGACAAAGGTACATTAGTAGTTGACACTTAAAGCTGACATGAAATGCTCAAACCAAACAAGGGAGTCTTAGTCTTTTTTGACGCAGAAAATCATCAAATGCAGAAATTCTAAACTTGGTAGGCTAGTGAGGTAACGCTGACTTACGACATGGATTTTGGGTCATTAGAAATACAAGCAGAACAATGGAAAGTTTCGGCCAGAAATCTTCCGAATTAGGCAATTTTTATTTCAAACAGACAGACTAAAGTACTACTGCATGACTGAGGTGAGTTGGGAGCAAGATCACCCAGTCCGCCCTCCCACTACCTTGCGAGGCGTCGGTTATAGCCTGACGATGACTTGTGACATTATTTGTAAAGTAGAGGCATCTCCTCCCCCCTTTCTCTCTTTTTTGTACTAAATCCCTATGAAGTGACTCACTGAGAGTCTACTCAAAGAGTATCAACATTGGATCCTTTAACGGAAAACACGTTTGCAGGTGTGAATTCTCATAATTTGCAGTTACGTCGTCCCCCACAACTGACTTACCTAAGTAGGCGTTGGCAAGCAGTCCAAAAGAGGCGGTAAGTGAAATGTATCTGCCACGCCACTACTTCCTTCCTCAAGTACGAAATGTGGAGTGATAAGTTGTTCTGTGCAATCGAGTGGTGACTCCACTGCCTGTTCTCCCTAGTTAGAAAACTGGATGGGTCTGCCAAATCCTCCCTCCAGAAGTCTATACTCCTGGAACTTGAAACAAAGGGAGGGAGGGCGTGTAAAATATACGAACCTCAATCTTATTTCCATGGTCCAAGATAACAAACTAAACGTTGAGAAAGGCAAGGTGAATATCACGCAAACTCACATTTAAGGGCAGATTCTGATTTTATCCTTTTGAATTGGTCTCCACCAGATTGGATCCCCTGACGGCTTGCAGGATAGCCACGATCTCCAAATTGTTCGCAAGGGAAACTGGTCATCATTAATGTTCATTATGTATTTCCACTTTGCACTGCGATTCGGAGCTTGCTCAGCGCAGACCAAATGAGCTTGTAAGGCACCAGCACTACCGGATGTCACTGCGATGCTGGAGTCCTTCGGATCTAACTCAATATTTCTATTCTTGAAGGTGACTAGACCCTTCATTGCTGCTTGGAGTAGCGGATCAACATTTCGGTCCAAATGGATGCAGTAGTAGTTGTTTGCTCGGTGAATCGTTCGCAGGATTCGAGCCACTAGTCGCACGTCATTCTTTACTGCTATGGTGACTGCGATATCCATGTCACCATCACGATCTCGCTTGATGGGAACACGATCTCGATAGAAGTGACAATTCTTGTGTTCCGGTGATTGGATGGACGAGAGGAAGGCGAGAGCCACGTCTCTCTAGGTAGTCGCCAATATCGACGCTGCTCAAAGTAATCGTTGGAGAGACATATCCACCGAAGGTTACTTGGAAAAAGCAGTGACACAGATAAGCCAACGTTCCCACTATCAATGCTGCCTTGAGGACACGGAGCAGCATGCGAAGTGAATGGCCATCTCTCCCCTTTGACTGTCGAAAATCTGTAAAATGAGCCAAACAGTGATGAGGCATGAGGGCGTGAAATCACCTCTGTTTGTGCCAAATCGAAATGAACGCAGGGGAAGGTGAATGCAAAGGTCCTGTATGCGGTAGAGGTAATGCATTATCAAAAAATCAAAAAATCACTACTCGGGGTTACTAGAATAGGTAAGTCAGCAAGGTCGTCAAATCGTACCGCATGCAGTCAGGACTTTTGCGGACCACGGCCACGTGTCAGTAGTCAGAAGGCGAGTGAGCAAGTCCAACAATCCTAATGTGATCGCAGTGCTCGGTACGATTTCACTAATGCCTAGCATCCTTATCCACTCCTAGTGCATTAGGGACAAATGTCAAAAACTTATCGATAAGAAATCATTTAACATGGTGAAACTACACAAATAGGTGAGAAGTCGGACTGATTTGTATCAATGCTGTTGTTTTCGTGTAGATAGGGTGGACTTTTGCCGACTTACCCAGATGCCTACTCAAGGGCAAATAAAACGGTCCTTATCATTGACCCTCTTCAGAAGAGCCACTGCTCTGTGAGATGCTCTCTGCTTATGAAGCAATTAATAGACACACGTGGCTTCGCTGACGACGCGCAGCCATCGCAATGCCATCGGCATTAACAAAGGCCCTTCAATTGGCTGACAATCCACGAGCCACTAAGTTACAACGGAGGCAAGATCCCAATTCCTGCCTTCGAATTAACTTCAGCTGTTAATGCTGACACGCAAAAGCCGTCTTCATGAACACTCTCAACTAGAAACATGAAGTTAGCCACCCTAATACTTAGTTGTAATAGTAGCGGGGAAATAAGACGGAGGAAAAAGAGTATTTTACTTAAAAAATATGAGCAAACATTCTTATAAGGCAAAAATGTGAAAGGACAATGAGAGAAGAGAGTTACCAGAATAAATAGCCGTCCCTGATTCTACAAAAGACTGAAAGACTTTGAGCAGAGGTGTAGGGACATTTAAAGCAGCTGGATGAGAAATATTATGGACTAGCCTTAACTAAGGCACTGCGAGTGCTTCTGCCGGGCGTGTGTGCATGGGAAAAAAACTAATCCTCCGACAAGTGCATGCACGCCTTTAAAGGTGAAGCAGGCGCTGCAATACGTAGAGCGTGAGATACAGACGAAAAAGAAGAAACGCATCAGTAATTATAAATAGCATCCAAAGATTAAATTCACTCCTGCAGAAAAGTTTTACAACTGCGAAACAAAGATTTTCTGGGTTAGCAGTGAGACACATCGGTTAGGAGGACAGCAAATGTAATTAGTCTTGAAAATAATTAGCACGTATAACAGTTCCGACGTAGTCTACAAGCAGGTACAAAGACACATGCACTAACTTACATTCATGGGCACTAAACACGGCCAGTCTTCTGAGGATGAGGGGATACATCAGGCGTGTAGGGTGGACAGCAAGTGAATTGCTTTGCGGTACACAACGTTGAAGCGAAACGTCATTTTCAATCACTGACTGTCCAGGCCATCCAGTCAGTTCAGATAGTCAGTTTGTCATTTATACAATGAATTTTGAAGCACACGAAAAGTCAACACTAAGGTGCTTAAAATAAGCAGAGAAGGATGAGTTGACAGTTCTTTAATGCCATTGTCATGCACTGATGCGCTGCATAGGCTGCATGACTTCTAATTCATCCAAGTATAAGCAATTTGAGTTGTACCACATCCCCTTCACCTCCAAATGATCCTCTTTAGCATAGATACTTGCTCATATTGATCATCAAAGCAGTTAGTCTACTCAGCGCGAAACGTGGACCACTGGGTGATTCAACATAAGAACCAACTGTAATTCATTTGAAAGGGATTCTGGGAGAAGGGATAATGAACCATGAAGACAAGAAGATATCCGATCACTTTCTGTGTTTTCAAGTTGGGTTAATTCAAGTTTACAAAGGGTTCTTAACGGGCTCACTAAGAGTTTGCCAAACACGGAAGTAGAATTTGTGCTCATGAAATTATTTGGGTCAACTACTGGTTTAAGGAATGAAGGAGGTTGAAAGTAAGTGAGGGAGAGGAGTGAGGATGATAAAGGGCACCATACCGAGGACTGATGGGTCTATACGTGATCAGGTAAGCAATCTACTCTCACCTGGCATATAATGCTCTGAGGTCAAGTCAGGCTTTAGACCTTGTCGTTGGGAGCTCATGCTGCTATGCAACAAAATCTAAGGCAGGTATGACTACACATGGAGCACTTTCCACAGCTCGTTGATGATGGATAGTGGAGGATGAAGTCAAGCCTGCCAGGGCATTCGCTTCAAGACGAACGTAGAAGCAGGGGAGGACTAAAAAGGTGCTTACTACAGTCTCTTTTGGTACGAGTAGGGTATTGAAGCTACGCCCCGAAATCATCATCCTAATGCAGGGCGTGTAAGGATGGTTCAGTTTTTTCTAAACGAGCAAGACCAACTCGGCTACTCAGTCGAATGTTCTTTTGAGGTGCCTGCTGAGAAGTGGGTAAAATAAGGACAGCATTGAGCCTACAGATGGTCGTTCACAAAAGGTGCTTCAATTCCGCGTATAAATGTTTCTGCCTTTACTGGTGCCAATCTGGAACCCATGGAGATAGAAGCAACTAAGATCGATATGAGTCAGCATCATTTTGTCACGAAAATCAAGGAGGTCCAGCAGTTTCATGCCGCTCCGAACAGCTCAAGTGTCGCAATAAACAATGCAACGTGAGCACACCAAATACCGTCTCATGTTGTTGACGCCCAGACCTAACAAAGACGCCCACGGATGCTACATTTGAAAACCCTGCAAGGATTTCTGTCAAAGGCATTCAGTAAGAGTGTAGTAGTGATTCATAAGGAGAAATAACAAAACCATTAATTATGACATCAGAGCTGGCAGAATTACTTGTATACAATTTGGTTTGGGCAGAGTAGTTAGCTTCCGAAGTACTAGTGGCACAAGTTCCTTGCTGCCTCATAAACGGGTTTGTTAGCAAAGGAATCGCTACTATCTCAAGAAAGCAGAGATGCAGAATTGAAGTGGCTTGAAAATCCAAACAAAGCCTAACAGTGACGCTGGTAACTGCACATTCACCGTGACATGTTGGAAAGTTGAAACACCCCAACACCTAGCCGGTCGGAAGCCATGAAGATCTTTTCACCCCCGAAAACCAAGCCATGATGGAGAGCACAAAATCACAGTCGGCATGCAAATTCTGCGACTTCATTGTCGGTGATCACACTTAGCAGTCGCCACTTCGATTTGGTTCAAAATCGTGACCTGAATAAGCAACATTGAAGGGCGAATCACCTCATAGTTGGCAGTAGTGGTGAAGATGCCAATGAGAAGAGTCAGAACAGGATGGAGCGACACCGTCGAATTCGTTATGCACACGCAGTTGAAATGTTTGGTAGTACCAATATGACCATCACAGCTATCCAATCAGATGCCCAGAAGCACGTAGGAATGGCATTTGAACACCCGCATGTCTCTTTTGAGCATGCAACTCATTCTCTTGGTGAAGAGTGTGTGCTAATTAGACTGACGGTTTGTCCCTTTGCTTGGGTTACATTCCATCCAAACAAAACAATTCTTTTTGGATAGAAGACCACACCTGTTGGTCGTACGTTCACCACTTCCTTCTTCTTGAAATCTATACATGATTTCAACAGGTAAGAAAGCCCAATTTAAATGCTTTGACACACCTTGATGAAAATGGAATTGAAACGCGTGTCAATAATCCTCGTGTTGACCTAGTGTTTTGTTGCGCAGGATGCAGAGTACGGTGGCCATTTGATGTGGGTGTACCGGTGGCACTGTCCCTGCCGATCCTATTTTGCAGCGTCACCTCGCAGGACGGATTAGTGCGCCTGCATAATCGGAGTTAATTGGAAGCAGTGTTGCCTGCAGGACAGTAAATTGATAACCGTATGATAGAAGGATTGCGTACATGATCTGCTGACACAGTGCAATGAAAACGGATACAAGTAGAGGCAAAATTCTATTAATTTTGCCTACGATCATGGCCAGTAGTGTGTGGTATGGCATGATATGAGACGATCATGTGCAGCCGTAGCATCGTTTGCACCACTTCCGCTAGTTACCACCAAACCGATGCAGCTGATGCCGGATGCAAATGCTGCGGTTTAAACAATTTGCGTTTCATTGCACTTAAACGGCGAACAGAAACAGACAAAACAATTTTAGGGTCGCATGCCCTGATCTGGAGCGGCAGTTAAGACCGTCGTTGCGAATGCATCCATTTTCTGCAGAAAGCTTAGTTGAACCCAATAAGAGACCATTGTGCATTAATGGTAAGTAGGAAGCCAAAACTACCATTGCGTTTGTGGAGCCAGATTTTGTGAATAACTAGGTTGTATGAAGAGGCCTTTTGTAGCAGTGGCACTCTGATTTCCCCGTAATTAACTGAGCCATCCCGAATTCAGTGTTACTATGTGCCTTCGAGTTGGGTGCCCCGGGCGACGTGGATTCTGGACATGCGCTTTGACATTCCAACTCCTTTATGCTTTAGCAATGAATCCTCTGCCTTACAGCATTCTTCCTGGAAGTTAAAGGATAGTCGGGGCGTTAAACCGGATCTGCGCGCTAAAATAGTGCATACAGTATCTAGATTCTGACTAGTAGAAATGCTATGCTTTGATTCCTCCTTGAAGATGCGATAAAACTTAGCATCTTAAGAGACCATGCCATCTGCTATCAGACCCAAGCACATTAAGTCTACTAGCATGATTAGAAGGGCATGTAGAGACACGAAAGCACAGTTTCATTGAATGAAATGCTCGCGTTCATTGCAACAGGATGTAGCATTTCCAAAGTACCGCATCTAAGCGTGAGGGCAATTCGTAAACTCAGTGACTAGTCGTGTAAAATTCACCCCCTTTCGCATGCAAAGCCTCATAACATAGCAGCACAATAAGGTAAATTTTTGATTGAAGACTAACTAATCAAATCTGAAACAATATTTGTGTAGTGTTCGGTTCCACTTCTCTACAGTCCTGCTGGACAGTATTCCATGAAGGTGGAAAAAAGGGATTTACTGCTAAAGCAGAGTAGATTTGACAGGTTGAAACCGCTGGCCCGAAGGATATATAGTCAGCTGTACCCAAAGCAACTGCACATAACGCATGAATTAATTGGCTCATAATAACCCGCATCTACCCTGTCATGCGTCCATTTAACCACTCATCCATTCCAGTCATTACTTAGAGATTGACGCAGCATTTGACCTCAGAAACGTAGATTAGAACTCCACTGCTGCGAAAGGCCTCTTAATGCACTCGAATGCTTTATAAAATCGGGCTTTTAAAATGTGATGGTCGTTTGAGCCTAATACCTTCCTCTAATCGGTTCCCAACGCCATCACCCAATCACTTTTCGTCTAAAGTGGTTTGACCACCAATGCAGCACCTAGCCCCACACTATCCACGCATCAGCACATCAGTGGTGCACCAATGGGGATATGTGTCCAAGTGCCTTTGAAGTCACTGTCAAGCACAAATCACTGATCCACCTCACAACCCCCTCGCAAGTCATAGAGCCAATTGACATCTGCTGTTTTCCTTTCTTTAAAACTAGTCATGTGTGAGATGATAGGTTTGCAGAGAAGAGTTTGAGTAATTTTGGTGTTTTCGCATGACTCCAAGTATGTTGCACCACCCTGTAGCTTATAACAAAATCTTTTATGCCTGCCATGAATCACCTAACTTAACCTCATCCTCCTACACTGATGCAGTGAGTTGGTTTAGCTATGAGGTAGCATGCGCCCACACTGATTTTCACACACCCGACGAAGTTTATGCTGCACTTCAAAAAGTGAAGCATGACATTTGTGCCAGCGGCATAAGTGAGCCAAGAAAGGCATTTAGCTGTAGGTTTGAAGCATTAAGAGGCAAATCTAGCATTTTACTTTCCCCAAAATTAACGCTTGTACACTTTTCATTGCTTCATGAAAGTAGCCGTGCACCAAGACCTGCCCTCATGGAGATGACCACCGAGTGGGACAAACCAGAAACTAGGGATCGGAATGCCACTAGATAGTGTTAGTCGTCTGAGTGTGGGCAGCTCAGCATCTCATAAGATGTCAGCGCAGTTTATTCGATCTCTAAGCAGACGAGCTTTGTCTACTGATAAAGCGGTTAAGGAAACAAGTCGAATACATGTAAGGGATGCGGTGAGTTCACTTACGCTCTTTACCATACGAAAGCCCAATTAACGGTAACCGAAATTTGCCAATTGCCAATCCAAATGCCTCATTCATTTGAATTAAACCAATAGCCTAGCATGCTGCATTCTAAGAAGTTTATTTTGATTTTCCACTGAAAGTTGCAGTGAATTGCATTGCGTGCCATATTCCTTAGCATGAAATTCGCTACACGTAGCGATTGCTACCTCACGAGGTGATGAAATCCTCGTTCCAAATTGTCCACGACAAAGGACAGGCTGTGAATGCATTAGCTTGTCAGTGTGTTGACATTGCAAATCTCTATTCGCCTTCAGTGAAATCACGCTGTCGAAATGCAGAGCCAGACTAGCTGTCCTACTAATAAAATACTCTTCAAATCTCGCAAACACACTTTGAAATCAGCAACATGGAGGACTCTGCTCCAAGTTGCAAATTGATCCACTGTCAGTGCCCTAGGCAATCTCAGAGAAGGAATCGTTTGGTTGGATTACATCTGCGGTTGCGTGTTTTACTCAAAGCCGCCAAAATTTGGACTCTCCTAATCCGTTCGCGTTTTGGCATGAAAAGAAGCACAACCGGTGATCAGTAGCACCCTCTCTTTATGTCCGCCCACATAATCACAAATTTGCAGACTCAGTGGTAGGAAGTTATCTTAGCACGCCGGTAGTCAACGTTTAACAAAACCACATAGGCAATGAAAGAGAATGTAGCCTGGAAGAGAGTGTTACAATACAACCCCATGTACCAAAGCAAAGTGTGGAATAGCGGGATGGCATAAAAGGACAGGTTTTTACCCGAATCACAACGCAGGTGGATTCGATGACACATTTTGCCCTTGGCTGCTTCTTGCAACGTCGATGTTGACTATTTGCAACGCCATCCACCCTGTTGGTGCAGACGACACCCCCTCCACCAGTTATGATGTGTAAGGCGCACTGCAGTTATGCCAGACCTTTGCAATGTGATTCTGTCAAGTCTGTGAAGACCGGTTATGAGATGCTCAAAACACACACATGTGGAGGAAACATCTTGTGTATCCTGCGAATTTGTATCCAAGATGAAGAGCATTGGAGGGTAAGTCCTCAGTATAACAGCGAGATTGGTGATGCGGAAAATGAGGCGCCTTAATCCAGGTGGAAGACTGCACCCAATGTGACATTGCAGTGCAGAATTGATCATGTACACCACACTGTCGAATGCACGGAGATAAGACGCTTTAAAGGACTTATGATACTGGTCATTTATCCCTTTTATGCATTCTTTATTGAGACGAATCCCAAAGTTAGTCAAGAAAGCGACAAATTCAATAAATTTAGGTCTAGCGTGGTAGTCCAATTGCAATGGTCGTTCACAGCTATAAGCCGCATAATGGAGAGAAGGCCAAAAGGGATGATTGGGACCCTAATCCAGTACGCTGCGTCTGAGCATTAAAAATCGAATGATCACGCCACAATTGGATAGGACATGGTTTGTGTACTGCGGAGTGTATTGACAACATTCTTGGTAGTATCCTAGAGCACTTAGTAAAACATTTCCTTTTAATTGTGCACTCAACTCTGGGTCAGCTTCTCTCTGTTAAAGGGCACGAGTCGAATACAGCATACAACAAAGTTTTGCGTCCACCCACTCCATTTGTCTCACGTAACTGCGCAAAACGCCTTTGATGGAGAGAGATCTGAGAACCGACCTCGCATTGCCTCACACACATTGACGGTGTCCATGGCATCGAGGTATTTGCAAATCTCGATTCGTACGTGCTGAGGAATCCTCTCCATTGTGCACCTCGCAGGTTTACTAAATGAATCTTAACTCCAACTTGTAATTTATTCGCTATTAGCATAGTCCGCTTAAGTGAAACGCATGAATGTGCGACTGATTCGAGTTAGCCATTGCCGTGAGGCAAGTGTTCGGTCTGGCTAGGCCACCAACTGCACAATCTGCCAGGTTTACTCCAGCCAAATGCTTCGTGCGCTTTTGCCAACAGCCATATTTCATCAAGACTGTAATGTCTCCTACTCTACTATTCAATGGCACTTACTATTCCATTTGATTTTCTTTTGCCACATTTTAAAGGGTAGGTTAATC
This sequence comes from Taenia hydatigena, assembly GCA_036345935.2. Lineage (NCBI taxonomy): Eukaryota > Metazoa > Platyhelminthes > Cestoda > Cyclophyllidea > Taeniidae > Taenia > Taenia hydatigena. The sequence continues at coordinate 111,365 of JADWOT020001713.1, read as the reverse complement.
CTCCGTTTCAGACTGTGCGGTGGTAATGTAGGGGTTTTGGTTTGTTTTCCCGTTTTCATCTTCACTCTTACTTTCTGACATCTCAAGTGGCTGCAACACACTTTAAACTTCCCTGCCCATTTCGATGGGTAGGAACAATGCATGATGAAGTGCGACTTAAAGCGCTATATTCTGACAACCACCACCACCTCTGGCTGCCTTACAAGTTAGCAATCCTCGCTGACACTTATTCAGATGCTGTATTTCGCATTCTTGGAATGAATGGCCTGACTGCTTGAGATCCTCAATTTCCGATTTTTGATGGCTACTTCTGCACTGTGTGTTCTCGTGTGCAGACGGTCATTAAGATGCAAAGGGGAGCAGAATATACGCTGGCAATAAGGAGTGAAAACACTGCTATTCTGTCGCAGCATTGTCAGTTATGGAAAATCTTGGTTAACTGAGGTCAGTGATTCGGAAATTATTTCGAGACTAGCTGTTTTTGCAAAAACTAAAGAAGTGACGCTTTAAAGTCTGTCATCATAATTACTTTTACGTACTTATGCAACGAGGATTAATGGGTCAGAAAAAGACGGCCTAAACATAGACGTCATAGCAATTCTCGAAATTCAACTAAGTATTCTAGGCCTCATAGAATAGTTTACATACTTGTCGCAAGTATTGTTTTATGGCAGACACCCGCAATTTTTAAATAAATGTTAAACATATTTTTTCAAGATCAAATTCCTGTGATCATTCCATTAATTGAATTCACTTTTTGATCCACTACTCTAATGACTCTAATCAAACATTTTAAGGCGTTCTACCTACCATCATCACCTCCTCACCACTTCCCACACACCTGTTGTAATCCAGTCACACATTCGAAGTAGGCTTGCAGCAAATACGCGCACTTCCCAGCACCTAAATTATCACCACGTTCATTGACCTGCTTTGCTGCAACGATTCAACGATGCTTTTAAGCCACCTCATCGTCGACTCCTCATGCAACATTTGGTCACCACAGCCACCATTGAGTTCTGTGAGATCTCAGTGGCGTCTTCAATTTCGCTTCTCCTCCTCCATGAGATAGCAGCAATACCATATTCAGCAAGTCAATTTGTGAGACAGAAGGCAGCTCTACCACTTAGTGGGTAAACTCACGAACACTTTGCTCGACCAAACCTGCTTGTGACAAAAATATCCCCCTGAGATCTTGCCGTCATTTCGAGCAGCCATAGCACATTTTAACGCCTATTTAAGGTGATTTTGCTACGAAAGTTTAGCTTCTTCACTTAGGTGTGCAAACTACACGATGTCTCGTTTCTACAAATGTGAACAGATTCGGACTCATCTAGCACAAGTTTTAAGACCATAGTCGGTTTTTTCGTGAAGGCTACGACTGCTTATAAAAATGTAAAGTCATTGCCGTTTGTGATGGCACAAGTATTTGTGCAGATTCAGGCTCTAAACAAATGGAACCACTCTGATTTCACACACGTTGCCAGCGTCATAAAACCCCTATTTATCGCCAAATGAAAATCCGATGTTGTCTATGCAGGCACAAACATGCACCTGGGAATCGTCCTTACAAAAGTGACTGATACATAATCGCGACATCAGTTTGGTCAGCTGCATTAATACTTTGCAACCCACTAGAAATGGCCCTAACATGATGAGATGAAATGACTTTGAGAGCGGCGGTGAATGAGCGGATGCCTCCATATGCTATGTATCAACGGCCTAATTGACCTGTGAGCCAACGTGTGCATTAACAGTGAGGTCTCGTTGGCGTTGCGACAGTAAACAGTCATGAACCTTCCTGATTGCCCTTTGAAAAGCAACTAAATCAGTTTGGCTTCATAGTATGCCATCCGCGGAACTATAACGCGAGGAGTTAAAGAGGCTTCTGCAAATGTAAAGAGTGGAGAGTAGAGAGTGTGGTGTCTCACTCGAAATGGTGGGCTCTAAGTCAACATGCGTGAAGTGTTAGAATGAACCTTTTCGCAATTCTTCACTAAAAGCTGGAAGTAGTGAGTAGCGTTACAGCAACTATTCCGATGACAACATGCGCCGCGGATTCGCGTGTCATGGGAACCAATTAAATAGTGTGTGCATGGTATGCATGCTGTGAATTCCATCAATGTCATCGCATGGGCTTTTTTCGTTCCTCACTGTACTAACGCAACACTTCTCTCTTCTACTCTTTACTGTGATGGGTCGCGCCTGCAAAATGTCACATGAACACGTCACAGAAAATTGAATAAATTAATACAATGTCTAGTGCCACCAGGAACGCGCAAGATTATGGAGTCCATCAAGGATGGTGTCCGCCTACGTAAGAGCACTTTAATGCATGCATGTGACTGCATCGCACAAAGGTTGAACAGTAAGAAAGCCAATTAACTGCATCTAATTTAAAGGCGTTGAGTCAAGTAAATGGCAAGAAGATGGTTCTGTCCTCATAAACCTGTTGACTCAGATAATGTAAGGTTGAAGGCCTCCTAATTGCATAGGCTTCTTTGTGGACGTCATCAGTGCTAGTGGCAGTATCACTATGCGGCTTGGCGAATATTAGTGAGGCAAGCCCCCTTCATGTCGGATGCGCATTACTTGCAAACCATGACCAAGGAAGGGTATAGGCATATGCAGAAGCCTGCAATGATTAATGTGTCAACTTGTGCAGATGCATTGCCAAAAGTTCAATTTCCTATTTCTTGCCTTTAAACGACAGCATTGTCTATAGTGGCATAGCGCAGGCCAACTTGAACAATAGTTCTCTTCGCTACGAAGCACCTGTCAATGAGAAGGCAAGTAGCGTCTTTTCGTTTTCCTTTACACTTCGAATTCCAATCTTACTAAACATGGATAATTGAGGCCGATGCTCAAGTACTACCTCTTTCGTGCATTACCTTACATCGACTTACAATAAAGCAATGAATGATACACAGGTTAACCTCATCTTATCTTTATAGACTTGCAACGATAAAACGCAGGGAGAATTGCTGTGTTATGCATGAGATTGTTTTTTTCCACATTTCAGGCTACTTTGCGATATGGCCTATGCGCTTTCTTATCAAGTTTGTTATGGCGGCAGCTGCTTCAAAGCTACAGCATGTATGTGTTCACTGTCAAGCCTCCCAATTGGTGTGTTGATTCCACGGAAGTGTGGACCAAATTTGATTTAATTTGTGGAGTGTGTCTAGGTCTCCTCTACGATTTGTCAGTACCCTTCTAGGATTATTAAATCTGAAGAGACACATCATGCCTTTACTGTGATATAGAGGGAATTGGCTCAAACACTGCGGCAGCATGCTGCCTCCCTTAGATAAGTAAACAATATGACAATGACAGGCATTGCAGGTGATTTAGTCACTCCGGTTGGTTTGGTTTGTTGAGTCAATTATTCGGTTAGTCAGTGAGTGGGTTGCATAAAGTATACGCCAGGCGTACACTGGTGTCGAAAAATGCGGCGAAGTAGAACAAGGTGGCAGTTTTATAAAGTCTGTTGTGATCCGCCGATGTGTGGGCGTGGTAGGACGTGTGACCCATTCACCTGACCTCAGTCTCAACTTCCACAAACCATGCAGATGAACTTGCATTTATCTGCTCTGGAATTCCAATAAAGACGCTTTCCTCTGCCGAGGGCTAACCTCAACGCGAGGCTTGGAACACCGGTTGATGTGCTGTTTGTGTCGACATGTTCCTCGTGATTTTGGAAGGACAAGTGCAGTGAGGTGGATGTACGATATGGTCCCACCACTGACTGTTTTGTTACACAATGCTACATTAAACAGATGCTACAGATGAACTAGTCACGGTCAACAATGAGCTTACATACGAGATGTAGCAAGAGCCTGGCTGCACATCACGCAACCTACGGAACCATCACGCGAACGGTGATGACAGGTCGGTGGAATGCTGCTAAAGCCCCCAATGGTGACTGTCGATAGCTGGTGTCGATCGGAGTTTCCGTTGTATCATCGGACTGGAGTAACTATATAGAGGCAGATAATACACGACTTTGATGAATTGCCCCATCCAATAACGGAAATTTCATTCTCTGAATATCTCTGTTGCATAAGCCAAGAGAGAATGTACAATACTGGTCACCTGGTTTAATAGCCATCACCCATCCTCCCAGTTGTATCCGAACGCGCATCTGATTGCGCCTCAAAACGGAAACGAGCAAATTAGTTTTACGGACCTTAATTTTTAGATTGGCGAGTGTCAGCGGCACAAGTTACGATGTCCATCAAATTCACAGCTGAGGCTGCATGGCTCTCGTTGAATCCAGCCTTAGCTGTCAGTCCTTGAGATGCTACGCACAACTGAAATATTTTCTGACTTGGGGTACAAAATCTATCACCGCCATGTAATTCTATGCAATAGGCATTTTTGTTGCCTTTCCAGGTATTTAATAAAATGGCAAGTGTTTTCTGTCTAGTCATTATTCCTTTATGGGGTCTCATAAATTAACAAATATTCAGTCGCAGCATTGTAGGTTAGGAAAAATTATAGTCAACTCAGGTCAGCGATTTTGAAAGACATTAGGGACAAGCTATTTTTGCAAGGACTGAAGAAGTGGCACCTCAAAGCCTGTGCATTAACGTGTCTAGGCAGATGCAACGAGGATGAATGGGCCAGCAAGCGTGGGTTGAAATACCAACATTTTGGTACCGCATCATATTAATTTAGTGTTGCAGGCCCCATAGAATAGTTTACATGCTTGTGGTAGGCACCTCGTGTGATTCCAAGCATAAACATAGGTGACAATTACACACCATTGTTTGTGACCATGGAATAAATAGATGGAGAGTAGAATCATAGAGATAGGACAACGCTGAAGTCTTGTCCGAAGGCAAGAGAAGATGCATACAGTTGTTTGAATAGCATTGGAGTTACAATGGATGCTTGATGAAATAAGGAGAAGTGCTAAAATTGAGGCGCGATTCGACTCGCAAATGGTTTACCATGTAAAGCCAAAGACGGCGAACTCGACCGGCACAGAACACGCAGACCAGTAGAGATGTCGGCAAATTCATTTTAACTACATCTGCCATGAGATAAAGCACGCTGCGAATTAAAGAACCATAGCGCAAAATAGAGGTGAAAATATGTAAAAAGTGGCAGACATTAGATAAAAGGTGATGGATAGAAAACTGAATTTGAGCTCGTTTTCACAATGCTGATCGCACAAAGAATTTAGCTGTATTGCATCACCTCCTACCTGACTCACAAGGAGAGCCGGAGCCAATTTTTTGTTCATTATTGAAGTCCACCTATAGCAATGTCCACGGCCTTGATGATAGAGGCAGTCGGTTGACTGGACGCAATCAACTGCTTTGAATGAAGAGCTTTGAACAAGCATATCGACTGAACGACTCATGACTGAGGAAGGTAGTGTAACGTATCTGGGCTTTCTTGAGGGAAATGGAGGGCATAACACCAGGATAGAATGTTTTAAGAAAAAGAAAAAAAATTAGGCAACTAGCATTGTGCGGAGATCAGCGTCTGCAGCTTGGGCATCACAACCACTTTAAGCAAACATTACCAAAAGGCACAGTGAAGCAGGTGAAGTATTACAAGGAGACGTAAAGAGAAGGAGGACTTTGCTCATGTTTCCAGACTGAGGTGCGTCAAATGGCGAAGTATCCACAGCATCGGCCACAAATATATTTCTTTATTATTTGCACTCTTTGTAATGAGTCTCATCATCTTTAGTGTCCTTTATTATTTTACTTTTATCGCAACAAATACACCCAACCAAAAGATTGATTCCATGACTAGGAAACAAGCATTTCGTCTACACAAATTCGATCAAGGATATTTCAATCAAATCTTTGTAAAACGCTGCAAGTTCTATGCAACATATGTTGCGATTTGAAGATCGTGGATGCGCAGGGGGATAGCTGTCCTTCAAAGAATCGGATGTGATCATATATTGTAGTCTCAATGCCATCGTGCTACTTATAGGGCTGTGTTTGTTCCAATTTCGACAATGCCAAGATGCGGACCACTCCTCCACCAATGAAGGAATCGGTAAAGGCAAGCGCATCACCCCACTCCAGACCGTCTCTTAGTTATTACGTTTCTCATGCCATTCTTTATGCTTCAACTGAATTGTGCGTTTACCTCTCTCTACTGACTCCATTAAAGTAGTATAGTAGACTCTCATTTCAGCGGGAGTATGGATTGGAGTTCATCTACTGCATTGGGTGTATTTGAGTCTGTTGCAATCAGAAGCTTCACATTCTTGGCCCTTAGGAGCCAAAGGGATTCCCCATTTCCACCGACTCTCCTGCATGAGCAGCCCCAGGTGCATCAAATTGTGCAGTACTCATTAATTTGATGTTTGCCATGACTGCCAGCAAAAGCATTGCTGTAACTGAATCAAATTTCTTTGTGCTCAACAAGTTGCTGCAGCAGTGTATGCAGATACGTGAGTGAAGGTTTTGTTTGTAATTGACAAGGGCACGTAATGACATTAGAGGAAAGGTGTCCACTCTAAACCAGAGCGACGCCAAGTCCCGGTACATCAAACTCGTCAGCCTTTTACTTAGTAGATTGTTTATGATGCACAATATGTCAGGAGTTGTACTGTTATTACTGGCTTGCATTTTTCACAAGATACAAAGATGAGGCGCGCGAAAATATCTGAATCAAAATTGTTTGAACAGTGAGCACACTAGTTACGCTGTGTCATGCCTCTTCAACCGTCACCGTGTATCAAGTCACAGTATCAGTAAACAACACTGTGCTTCTATCCTCTCCACACTAGTTTGGTTCTGGCAGGTGCAGTGACTTGCTTCACTGCTTCTAGCCGACCGCACTATGCCAAATCACTTCTCAGCACTACACCGACTCACCTTGTGAATGCGAGTGTGTCCATGATATTGTTGCTGCCTTCGCTTTATTCGCGACTGGAATATTGTGTCTACCAACATCGGTCGACTTGGTGACTTTAGCGTTTGCACGTTGCTGCGTAGTAAACGTCGAAAGCAATTGCATATTTACGAGTGGGATAGCAATGCTACTGAATGAGGTTGATGCCTGTTTGAAATAAGGAAATAAGAGCAAGGTTTAATGCCATTCGTGAATGGTTGCGATGCAATGGACTGTTCGTTCACCAAAGATGCACGAAAACCTGCTGCGCTTGGCATCGCACGGAGATGTCCATTTTCGGTAAAGTAGTGTTTGATGTATAGAGAATCGCAACTGGTAGCAGTAGTGTTACGAAACACTTGGAGCGCTTTTGGGCAAAAAGCTATGCATGTCGCCACAGCACTGTCTCGCATCGTTTTGTGACTTGGTCGCCAAATCAAAGATCAAAATGCAGACAGATTACTTGGATGTATTCTTCTGTTAAGGCACTGCGCCTGCCTCGTAGCCTTGCTGTGCTAATGATTAACATCGTGACTAACATGGTATGGCTGTTTCATCAGCCGCAGCATAAGATGAGGGATAATAAAGCGGTCTACAACTTGACTAGTCTTATAAAACAGTAAAAATCCATTCGGTTTTCCTTAGTTTGATGCTGCATTTTGATGAGGTTTATGAAAGTAGCAGCTTCAGTGTAAAAGCACTCTGGATCCACATTAAAATTGCGTTGTTGCTACTTAACACGAAGGAAAGATTATCATATTACTATTCATCAATCATGAGCTAGTCAGGTTCGTTCTGTGAAGTGCCCGTTGATTTACACACTAAGTGGTAGAGCTGCTTTCTACCTCACAAACGGATTTGCCGGCTATGAAATTGTTACTATCTTGTGGAAGTAGAGATGCGAAAATGAAGTGGCAGCTGAGATATCACAGGACTCAGCGCTGACTGTGGCTATCAGACAGTGCATGAGAGGCGAATTTGCTAGCACACATCGCTGACTAGTTCTAGCAAAGCGGGTCAGTCAGGATGCAATGGGAACATAAGCATTGAGAAGTGCGCATGTTTGCTGTTGGTAAACTGAAAAAGTGACTGCGTTATGGTGAATCTGTGCAAGTATATGAGGAGGTGATATCGGCAAGTGGGGCGCATGACTCGCCTTTACACTAAACTCGCCTCAACATGTTTGTCTGGTTATGGTCACGAGATTAGTGACCGAAAATCAGGCGCATTGGATGGCAAAGAGGGCGCATTAATAAAATCTTGAACTGGATGCGTCGGCGTCTGAATGAAGAATTCACAATTCATTGTGAGCATTGCTATTTACTACGGTAGGAGCAAATAGCCACGAGAATCAAACACATTTGTGCTGTAGTTGACTTTCTACTCGTCTAGGGCAGTTACGGCTTCTGAACCATTACATTCGACTTCAAATGTTGTTCGAATTAATCTGTGATATAGAGGCCAACACTGGGGCACAGACGCAATTCGTCAAGTTCGAAAGTGAGTTATGGTGATTGGTTGTGATGCAATGGTGTCGGGAATGCCGCCCAATTTATTCCAAACTGGCGAAATGTCTGGCCAAGATTTTGAGCTTTGGCATGACGAGTGAAGAAGTAAGCACAGGTTTTCTAACAAAGACTACTTAGTTTACTAATTTGTCCACTTCCTGTTCCTTGACTGGTTTGTCAGCAAGACCAGACTAATGCGAAATAACATTGCAGTACCACGCAGAATTTTCTGCCCAAAAGCAACAAAAGTGTTTCTTAGTCATGTTGCTACCGTCTAGGGTTCTTTATACGGCAAATGCTACTTCTACGAAGATAGATATTAAGGCGATATGGTGATTACACCAGGTTCATTTGAGACTTGGAAGCTCGCAAATGTACCGCAAGCACCTACTTAGAGGGAATGCAAACGATAATCAAGGCAGTTATAAAACCACGCCACGCAATTTTTTGCATTATTAGAGCTATTTGCAAAACATGCGGGCTTGCTTGCCTTAATTAGGAGTGACAGATGAGGCCGTTGTTGTCGGATGCATCAAAACTCGGAAGCGGGATTTTTTGGACCCAATAACAGATCATTGCACATCAGTTGTGCGCATAAGGCTCAAACAGCCCAAATATAGGAGTTCGTCGTGCATTCCCAAGGAGAAAGACATCACTGGTATCATATAAGTCCTTCATAATTTATAAGTCCTCCATTTCATACCGCACAGCATTAGGCGTCTTACTCTAGCAAATTTTCTCCATCAGCAGTGTGCATTTGGAACGATTAGATCGCCACATTGAATACCTCGATGCGATACTGGAGACGTTAGGTGTACGCGATAAAAAAGTTGCATACAATCACATCTACCACAGCCCTCCACCCAAAAAAACTACTCTTTGTGCTTATTGGCCTGAGTTGCTGGTAACTGTGGCAAAATGAAATAGTCGAGGGTGCCTTGTGATCAGATTTTAGATGCTAACAGTTGGTTTGTTTGGGAGAGGGGCTAGGGGGTCTGAGGTGTTTGTTGGTCCAAGCAATTGGTGGAGAGTGTGGTGTCCACACTGACGAGATGGGCTGTTCGACAACCTGCACGAAGCATTCCAGTGGGCCTTGTCGCGGCTCCTCACTGCCAACGCTAAAGAAAGCATCCACTTCCACAGCAAGCAGTCTAATCTCAGCATACAAAGAATAATTGCTCGGGTTCATTGCATCAGGATATAGCATCTCCAAAGCACCGCATCTCTCCCTCTCGCATACAAAGCCTCATAACATAGCAGCACAAGAAGGAGAATTTTTGATTGAAGACTAACTAATCACATCTAAAACGATATTTAGGTAGTGTTTGCCTACACTCCCCTACAGTCCTGCTGGACGGTATTCCATGAGGATGGTAAGGAAACTGATTCATTGCTAAAGCAGGGTAGATTTGACAGGTTGAAAGCGCTGGCCTGAAATTTATGTAGTCAGCTGTACCCAAAGCAACTGTGCATAATAAATAAATTAATTACGGAAGGAACTTAGCTAAGAATAACCCGCATCTACCCTTTTATGCGTCCATTTAACCATTCATCCGTTTCGGTCGTCACTCTCCTCTTGACGCAGCTTTTGATCTTGGAGACGGGAAGTTGAACTCCACTGCTGCAAAAGGCCTCTTACCACACCTCAATCTTGCACACACTCTGACTTAATGTGTAATGACCATTTTGGCTTTATATCCTCTCCAATCTGTTCTCAACTCTACCACCCAATCACTTCCCAGCTAAGGTGGTTTGATCACCAATGCAGCACCGAACCTCACGCTACCCACGCATCAGCAAATCAATGGTGCACCAATGGGAGGAGAAATGTGTCAAAGTGCCTTTGAAGTCATTGTCAAACACAATTCACTGACCCACCTCACAATCTCCTCGTTAATCAAAGGGCCAATTGACATCTACCGTTTTTCGTTCCTTATAATCAGTCATAAGCGAGGTGATAAGTCTGCAGAGAAGAATTTGAGTAATTGTTGAGTTTCATCTTGGCCCCAAGCATGTTGCACCACCTTGTAGCTTGGGGCGAAACCCTTCATGCATTTCATGGACCTCCTAACCACGCCCTTCTACTCTGATGCGGTGAAACGGTTTAGCCAAGAGGTGTTCTGTTGCCGCAGTGATTTTTGCGCATTTAACATGGTTTGTGTTGCACTTGCAAAAAGTGAAGCACTACTTTATTCCAGCGCCATGATGAGCCAAGCAAAGGCATCAGGCGTAGGTTCAAAGCGTTAACAGGCAAAGCTAGTGCCTTACTTTCCCCAAAATTAGCATCAGTACATCTTTCACTGCTTTAGAAGACTGGATTCTTACCATGACCTGCCACCATGGAAATGGATGCCGAGTAAAATAAACCAGAAACGTGAGATTGGACTGCTACTTAATAAGGCAAATGGCCTGAGTAGGGTAGAACTCAACATCATGTAGCATGTCAGCGCAGTTTGTCTCTGCTCTAACCAGACCAGAGCTCTAACCAGAGCTCGAACAACAACAAGCTTAATTCGCTGATTGCCATTCCAAATGCTCTATGCATTTGCATTAATCTGATGGCTTAAATTACTGCATTTTGCGTAGTTTATTTTGATCATTCACTGTAAGCTGCGGTGAATTGCCTTATGCGCCATTTCCCTAACATGAATTTCGAACCCTCACGAAATGCTACCTTACGAGGTAAGGAAATCCTCTTAAAAAATTTCTCACAAATTGCAGATCTCTTCTCGACTTTAGTAAAATCTTGTGGTCGAAACGTAAAGCCAGATTAGCTGCCCAACTACTTAGACATTCTTCAAAACTAACAAACATTTTTGAAATCGGCCACACAGAGAACTTTGCGCTGGGTTGCAAACTGATCCACCATCAATGTCCTAGGCAGTCGCAGAGAAGGAAACGTTTAGTTGGATTACAGATACTGCTGCGCATTTCGCTCAACGCCACCAAAAGTTAGGCTGTTCCAAACTGCTCGCATTTCGGCACGAAAAGAAGCACGACCGCTGATCAGTAGTATCGCCTTGTTAATATTCCGCCACATATTCGGCTTTTCGCTGATTCGAGTAGAAAAATGTAATCTTAGCGCGCCAACTTTAGTGTTTAAGAAGAACACATCAGCAATGAAAACAATTCCAGCTGAGAACAAATATTTACAATGCAATTCTGTGTACCAAGACAAGGTGTAGAATAGCAGGATTGAGTAAATAGGCAGGCATTTATTAAAATCACAGTGGAGACATAATCGATTACACATGTTGTCCTTGACTTCTTCCTGCAGCGTCGGTATTGACTATTTGGAACGCAGCCATTTGGAACACCTCATACAGCCTCACGAACCTTCCACCCCGTTGGTGCAGACGACATGCCCTCCACCAGTTATAAGGCGTAAGTCTCGCTGCAGATCTGCCAAACCCTCGCAATGTAATTCTGTCAAGTCTGTGAAGGTTGGCTATGAGACAAGCAAAATGATCACCCCTATCCGTCATATCTCTTGTCGCCAACGAAATCGTGTCGAGGATGAACAGCATTGGAGGGTGAGTCGTCCTATTGGCGGCGAGGTCGGTGATGCGGGAAATGAGGCGCCTTAGTCCAAGTGGAATCTTGCACCCAAAGTGGCATTGCAATGCAGAATCAATTATGTACACCACAACGTCGAATGAACAGAGGTAAGACGCCTCGAAGGACCTAAGATCACAGGCATCACTTGCTTCTATGCTTTCTGGGTTGATATGAATATCAAAGTTAGTCAAGTGGGCCACTACATCAACAGAATCAGGTCCATCAGGGTATTTCTGTAGCAATGGTCGTCCGCATCTCTGAGTCGCATAAACGAGGGAGGGCCAAAATGGCTGAAGGAGACCCACATCCATTACGCTGCATCCAAGCAATAAAAATCGAATGATCCTGCCACAATTCGATAGGACATGGTTTATGTACTGCGGAGTGAATTGGCAATACCCTTGGTAGTATCGTAGAGCACTGACTAGAACCATTCCTTCTGATTGTGCATTCACCTCTGGATCAGCTTCTCTCTTTACAAAGGCACGGGTTGAATACAGCATACAGCATAGTTTTGCGTCTATCCACTGCATTCGCCGAACGTAACCGCGCAAAATGCCTTTGATGGTGGGAGACCTGAGAACCGACCTCATGTAGGGCATTGCGTTACACACATTGACGATGTCCATGGCATCGAGGTATTTGCAAATCTCGATTCGTAGGTGTGGAGGAAGTCTGTCCATCGTGCACCTCGCAGGTTTACTAAATGGTTCATAGCTCCGACTTGTAATTTATTCGCTTTTAGCAGAGTTCGCTTGAGTAAAACGCATGAATGTGCGCCTAATTCAAGTTAGCCATTGCCGTGAGGCAAGCGTTTAGCCTGGCTAGGCCACCGACTGCACAATCTGCCAAGTACACTCCAGTCGAATGCTTCATGACCTTTTGCTAGCAATTCTATTCCATCAAGACTGTAACGTTTCGCAATTTACTATTCAGTGGCACTTACTCTTCCATTTGAATTTCCTTTGGCCATACGTTAAAGGGTAGGTTAATCTTCCGTTACAGTCTGTGCCATGGCACCGTAGGGGTTATGGTTTTTTTTCCGCATTCATGTTTATTCTTACTTTCTGACAACTCAAGTGGCTGCAACACACTTTAACTTCTCTGCCCATTTTGATGGGTAGGAGCAATGCATAATGAAGTGCGACTTAAAATGCCAAATTGCGACAACGCGTAGTGTGTGCATTTCGTTAGCATAAGCGTGGAAATGGAAGTTAGTTGAGCCGTTTTGTAATGTCTAGTATGGAGCGGCTATCGTGACAAGTAAGGAAAACCTGCCATTGAAATGCTGTATTAGTCTGGGGATAGCACCTGCTTTGATGTCAAATATCTCTGCGTTTTTTAGAAGCATTTAAGTAGGCTATCTGCAGTTGTAAAATGTAAGTCTATTTTGCCCATTCCTAATTATCAATAGTGTGCAATGAGACTTGGATTTAGTCAACCACAAAGGCTTGATCTCAATAATTACTGCTCCGGTGTTATGTGAACTGATATAAGATTGGCGAACAAATGGTACAGGCTGCATAAACTAAATCTGCCATTTTCTCTACCCAATTCATTCTAAGCAACACTTAACTTGCTCTAGGTATGTAAGTGCTGTTAGACGTTTTATGAGGAAATGGTGGAAAAGGACTAAGAATGTGTGGACAAGGTCGCTATTGCTGTTTCGCATGTCAAATATAAACAAATCCGTAAGCCATAAACAATGAATCGTTGCGGCACTGTTAAAAGGGTAAATACACCAGTAACAAAATCCTAATTAAATATGTAGTTGTCGCCATTTCTGCATGATGAAGGCTAAAGGAGACGTCACGTTGCAACAGAACTATCGTCCTAAACTTAAGACATCCAACACACACTCCTGCTGTATCAGTAGATATGAATGCTCCTTCTAAACAATCAGAAATGGAGGTAAAACCCTGTCATTCAAGCACCGATTCAAGCTGTACTCCTGCTTGGTCCGTTGTGAGCATTGCGTTGGTACATGATAGAGAAATGATCACCCTAAACGGTGGAACAGTGAATGACACTCAGTTGGGTGCTGGATGGAACTAGTAGTCAGAGGAGAAGGAAATTCAGCTTCTGATCTAGTGTCAGTGGAGTTCATGCGAGCTGCAACAGAGTTAACACCGACTACTTCTTGAGCAGTTCGAAGTTCAAGTCAAGTTCACTGTGAGCGATTCGGTGGGGCGATCCACCCCCTGCATTCCGCGTGTACTCAATTAAGACCAACTCAAACGCACGGACTGCTGATTTGGAAGCCTAGAATTTTTAGTCATATTGTAAAGCCTTCGAATTCTCAACGCGCGTTTCAATGCTCATTGTACAGTTATCACAACTCATTTGCTCTCGCTGCCAACCTCCGCATCATGCTAACAGTCGAAGAGGAAAAAATAAGTTATCTGATGTTCTGCCAGCATGTTGTATGCGCGAGTACTTGGGAATGTGGCATAAAGGCGCATGGGTCACATATTTCACATGCAAGAAAAAGTGAACTGAAGCATAAATTTGTTTAAACTCTGCAGCTATTTGTCCTACAGCAACGAATAGCAACGATCACAATGAATCAAAATTCTTTTTTAGGTTTTAAGCAAGTACATTCAGAAATTTCATTGACATGCTCGTTTCGATATCCGCTGATCTGATAGCATTAATGAAACACCATGCATGTGTGGGTTTTGTGTTGCACTTGCTTACCCTACCAACTGATTTCTTTCAACCGACTTGCTGCAAACCAGCTACGCAATCAGTTGATCCACGGCGAATTGTAGCAGTGCGGGAGTAGTAAAGAGTATCATGCCAATGGATTAATGCAATTACTGGCGCTTAATTGCATAATTTTGTGAAAACGACACCGTCAACTGTGCGATCAAAAGTGCCCACTGAGGAGAATGTGACTTCCTTAGATAAGAAGAACTGTAAAATTTGAACGAGGTGAACAAGTGGACTTTAAGGAGTAGTAAATGCGCCAACCTCGAAGTGATTAGCGCAGATCCTTCACATTTTACTGCTTCAAAAGTGTTTTCCTTCGGCATGTAAATACTGGTCACAAGACACTCATAATGATGACATGTGGCCATCGTCCCCTCTGTTCGCCACAAATCGGCATCCAGGACGAGTAGCGATGGGGGACGACGTGCCATATCAGAGGAGATGCGGGTGATGACGGCGCCTACTACGGAATTGTACCGCAGAATTCTTCACATACGTCACGAAATGGAATTGGCCGATGGTGCAAGTGTCAGAGAGCGCATGTAATTGCCTACTTTCTTCTTTTTCCAAGTTGTGAAAATCAGAAATTTTGCTTTTGGAGGAAGTGTCTTTGTGCTAGCACTATCCAAACCCTCAGTCCATTGCATGTGAGTGATGCCCAAAGAAACGATTATGTCTAAAAATAGGCCTGCTTTGCTTCCATTTAAATTAAGTGGATTTTAAGTCTACAACCCTTGTGCTGAATTGGCGATCCTGTCTGTACTGTGGCATAGTCTTGCGAACTGCCTCTATCTCTGACCCCGCCTCTGCATCATCTGTCACCGTGGAAGCGCGATGCAGCATGCGACTAAGTGCTGCATGCACCCGCTTTACATGTCTCACACGATCACGAGGAATGCCCTTAAAAGCGGAATATTTGGGAAGCGGCTTTATGTTAAACGGTGCCTCACACACACTGGCGATGTCTGCGCTTTCGAGATGTTCACAATTTTCGATTTGCACAATTGCTGGAAGCCTTCCTGTCTTGCACATTGCAACCGCATTTAATGAGACTGATCCTCAACTTGCGATGTATTTGCTACAAATGATTGTATTAAAATAATTGCGCACGTTTCCGTCGGCACTGGCTCGAGAAGGGCTTTGTGTGACTCTTCATTGGCTGCGATTGCGCTCTCTCCTAGTCCAGCTATACATTTTGCTCATTCTGCCACGGACTGCATATTACGGGAGGCTGTAGCGCTCACGTAACCGATGCCTGCCTCGTCTAACTATCCAGCCTACATTGATCTCTAGTGTTGATGAATGACAAGATGAACATTTTGACCCTTGTTAGCCTATGGTTTGTCCAAACCACGCAGCAGCCGAATCGGACAGACAAAATTAACTTGCTGTCTTACCATAATCTCCATCGAATTCCAGCGGCTTTCATGGTAGCAGCAAATAATGAAGCACAACTTAAGTTTCATTGGCGGTCCTTGATAAGCTCTGCTCACATTTCTAGAAGACAGGCATCATGCAGTTTGTAAATTTGTATTTCGTGGTCACAATAATTGCACTGCGTTGGCCAAGCTCATGGTTGAATGCAGGCACTGCACTTTATTAAGATTCTCCTACCAAACTGTAGCGACCGAAGCAAAATAGCTAATACTGTTGTCAGTCTGCACATCTTGTGGCCAAATTTTGTAGCCATGAAAACAGTCAGTCCAAAGTGTCTAGATTGAGCTTCTCGCCACCTAGTCAGTGGAGAATGTTGCGGATTACCAATTCAACAACGCCTTCACAGTGGCTAAAGCAAAACAATGCACATTTCATTGTGGTCTGTTTGCCGCCGAATTTGCAATGCTAAGCTGTCCTGAGAACCATTTTATCCCATTGTTCTTGATTTAACTCTTATTTTCTCCTTCGCTTTCCCAAGTAGCAATGAGTCGTATAGTGCGTTTCGCTTACACTGTGTAAAGACCAGAATAAGCTTTTAATAGGCTACTGTCATCCGCATGGGAAGCCTTGCATCCAGTAAACAGTCATCTTTCAAAAAGAACATTTCTCCTTTTTGCGACTGGCCTATCCATGACTGAGGAAGGTAGTGTACCGGTTCTAGGTTCTAGGGCATAACATTAGGGTGGAATGCATGTGTTCAGAAAAAGGAATAAAATCAGGCAACTGACATAGAACTGAGGTCAGCTTCTAGGGCTTAGGCAATATGGCTACTTTAAGCAAACATTACCAAAAGGCACACTGAAGCAAACGAAGTATTACAAGGAGACGTAAAGAGAGGGTGGACTTTGCTCATATATTTGCAGAATGAGGTGCTCTAAATGGCGAAGTATCCACACATGCATTTCTATATTGCTCGCTTTCTTTGTGATAAGTCGCATCGTTTTCAATGTCCTTTATTATTTTGCATTTTATTGCAACAAATTCATTTAATCAGAAGATTAGTTCCATGGTTAGGATACTTGCATTTTGTTTGCGCAAGTTCGGTCAAGGAAATTTAAGCGAACCCATGCAAAACGCTGCAAGTTCTATGCAATATATGCTGCAATTTCAAAGATCACTGATGCGTGGGGAAACCACTACTTTGCAAAGAAGGGGGAAGTGATGATGCATTGTAGTCTCAATTCGTCTTCTTACGTTGACGACAGAGCAATTGCTTAACGCCATTGTGCTAATAATAGAGCTGTGTTTGTTCCAAACATTGATAACCTCAGGATGCGGACTACTCCTTCACCAATGAAGGAGTCGATAAAGGCAAGCGCACCATCCCACTTTAGACTGTTTCTTAGTTATTACGTCTCTCGTGCCATTATTCATGCTTCAACTGGATTGTGCGTTTATCTCTCTCTGCTGACTCCATTAAAGTAGTATAGCGGACTCTCATTTCAGCGGGAGCATGGACTTGAGTTCCTCTGCTGCATTGGGTGTGTCTAAATCTGTTGCAATCAGAAGCTGCGTATTCTTGGCCTTAAACAGCTTAAAGAGTTCCTTATTTGCGCCAACTCTCCTATTTGAGTATCCTCGGGTGCATCAAATAGTGTGGTGCTCACTAATTTCATGTTTGCCATGGCTGCAAGCAAAAGCATTGCTGTAACTGAATCAGATTTCGTTGTGCTCATCCAGTTGCTTTAGCAGTGTATGCAGATACGTGAGTGAAGGTTTTGCTTGTAATTGCCAGGCGCACGTAATGACATTGAAGGAAAGGTGTTCACTCTAAAACACAGCGACGCCAATTCCAGGTACAACAAACTCCTCGGCTTTTTGCTTAATAAATGGTTCACGAAGCATAAGATTCCAGAAGTCGAAAAGGTTATTACTGACTTGCAATTTTTGCAAGATATGAAGATGAGGCTCACAAAAATATACGAAGCGCAAATTGTTTGAACAGTGAGCGCACTAGTTACGCCGCGTTTTGCCTCTTCATCCGTCACCGTGCATCAAGTCACAGTATCCGTAAACCACATCGTGAATCTATCCTCTCCACACTAGTTTGGTTCTGACAGGTAAAGTGACCTGCTTTACTGCTTCTGACCGGCCAGACGATGCGGTCAATTCACATTCCAGCACTACACCGAGTCAACTTGTGAATACGGATGTGTGCGCGACATTGTTGCTGCCTTCGCTTTATTCGCGACTGGAATATTGTGTTCGCCAATGTCGGTCGACTTGGTGACTTTAGCTTTTGCAAGTAGCTGCATAGTATACGTCGAAAGCAATTGCATATTTACGAGTAGGACAGCAATGTTACTTAATGTGCTTTCGTCGGCTGTTTAAAATAAGGAAATGAGAGCAGGGTTTAATGCCATTTGTAATTGGTTGTGATTCAATGGACTGTTCGTTCACCAAATATGCACAAAACCTGCCGCGCTTGGCATCGCACGTTTATATTCATTTCCGGAAAAGTAGTGTTTGATGCATGGAGAATCGCAAATGGTAGCAGTAGTGTTATGAAGCATTTGAATCAGCTTTGAGCATGAAGCTATGCATGTCGTCAAAGCACTCGCCCGCATCGTTTTGTGACCTGGTCTCAAAATCAGTCGAAGATCAGAATGCAGACAGATTGTTTCGATGTATTCTTCTATAAAGGCACTGCGTCTACTTATTGGTTCACTGTGCTATTTATTAACATCTCGGCTAGCAGCACATGGCTGTACCATCAACCGCAGCATAAGATGAGGGATGATAAAGCGGTCTACAACTTGACTTGTTGCGCTAAACAGCAAAAATCCATTCGGCGTTCCTTAGTTTGGAGCTGCATTTTGATCGGGTTGATAGAAATAGCACTTACCGCGTATAAGCACCTCAAAATCACATTAAAATACGTTGTGGCGACTCATCACGAATGAAAGTTCCTTATTATGATACTCATCATTCCATGGGCTAGTCAGTTTCGTCCTGTAAAGTGCCTGTTGATTTACGCACTAAGTGGTACAGCTGCTTCCTGCATCACAATCGCATTTGCTGCCTATGAAATTGTTACTATCTTATGGAAGCAATAAAGCGAAAATGATGTAGCCGCTGAGATATCACAGGACTCAACGTTGACTGTGGCCACTAGACAGTGCATGAGGGGTGAATTTGCTTGCACACATCGTTGACTAGTTATAGCAAAGCGGGTCAGCCAAGATGCAGTGGCAATTTAAGCAGCGAGAAGTGCGCATGTTTGCTGTTGGCAAACTGAAGAAGTGACTGCGTTGTTGCGAATCTGCGCAAGTATGGGAGGAGGTAATATCGGCAAGTGGGGCGTATAACTCGCCTTTGCACTGAACTCGCCCTAGCATTTTTATCTGGTTATGGTCGCCAGAGTAGTGAACAGAAATAAGGTGTATTGGACAGTGAAGGGGGCACATTAATAAAATCTTGAAACGGATGCGTCTGCGTCTGAATGAGGAATTCCCAACTCATTGTGAGCGTTGGTACTTTTTTCGGTAGGAGTAAATAGCCTCGAGAATCAGATATATTTGTGCTGTATTTGACTTTCTACTCGTATGCGACAGTTACGATTTCTGAACGATTACATTCGCTTTTAAATGTTGTTTAATTTAATTTGTGGAACAGAAGCACACACTGGATACAGACATGTTTCGTCAAGTTGAGGTATGCGTTATGGTGGCTGTACAAGAAGCATGTAAACACGCTCTACACTATCCATCCGAATGCTTCAAGACTTCAAAATTAGCAATCCATGCGTTTGAGTTGTTGTTAAATGAGTTAGCGCATCCAGATCTGCTCAATCAGTAGTCGGTGTTGACCCTCTCGCGGTTTCCTCGAACTCCTTTGCGCCTTGATCAAAAGCTGAATTTTCTTATTTTCTGACAGCGTGTTCCACCCAGCATCTAAATGATTGGCAGTTCATGTTCCACCACTCAGAACAATTACTCCTCTATCATGCAACATTAGGATACTCACCACGATTCGACCAGAAATCCAACATGGATTGATGATGGAAAGGGAGTAGTACTGCCATTCCAGACTGGTTAGAATATGCATTCCTATCGACTGGCTCAGCAGAAGTGCACATTGGATGCCATAAGAATGGGACGATTTCTCTGTTGCATCGTGATAACACGCTTTATGCTCAAGTGTGCTTCGTTCACCTAGTGCCTGAGAAGTGACAAATTCGACATGGAGCAGTGGCAGCAAACACAGTTGCAATTCAGACTTTGTCACTTTCTATCGACTCTTCGTGCATTGCCGCAAAACTGTAACCATTTCATCATACCCATCTAGCGAACCCTAACAAGAAATCCAACCACATGCATGCTCGTACCGTAGGTCATACTTCCCCTAGTCTATACAGAGTCACTCCATCAACTATGTCCGCATGGATTAGGTATGCTGATAACGTGTAGTGAGCAGTTGCGATTTGTAAAAACCGCTCAATGGTATTGTGCAATGTTGTGCAGAAGATGCCATTCAGATGCCTCAGCGTCCTCTGATAATTAACTTCACTTCATAGTGTATTTACAGAAAGCTTTAGGAATGTTTCTTTTTCATGCTTATAGAAAGCCTACTTAACCGCTGCTGCTGCTGCTGCTAGACAGAGAAACATTTGTTATTAAAATAGACGCTGCCCTAAGATTATGTTAGCTTTTTGCATGCAGGATCCTTTTGCCTGCTACAATCGCTGCTCCACATTAAATGGTGCGGATTGACCCAATAGATTATTGTCTCTTAGCTGTTGTCAATGGAAGGTGACCTGGACATTTGAAGTTACACGCAACGCGTTGTCAGACTTTGCAATTGGATCACCACCCAGTCAAACTGCAAGGGAAATAGTTTCAGTTGCACTTTATTGTCCATTGTTCTTACTCATCGAAATTAGCAGGGAAGTAATTCAACCACAGCGCCTACGTCATCATCGCACATAAAGCAACAGTAAAGGAAAGGAAATTAAAATGAAACAGCAATTATAATCGGATTTTAGAGCAGGAATTGCAACTGCTTTGAATAAGCACATTTGCAACGAAAAGCATGTGAGGCATTTGGCTAAAACAAAAGTGGCAGATTGAGCAACCAGTAGCAAAGCTAGACTAAATTATGTTTGTTCAAAATAGGCGCTCATTTATGCGAACTCTGCTGATAGCAAACGCATCGCAAGTTGAAAATCAGACTCATTGAGTGAAGCTGCAGTGTGTGTGATGGAGAGGCTTCCCGCACATCTGCAAATCAAGATTTGCAAATATCTCGATGGCACAGGCAGTGTCAATGTGTGCGAGGCATTGCCCAGCTTAAATTCGGTGCTCAGGTCCCTTAGCGTCAAGGGCATTTTACGCAGCTACGTGAGAAAAATGGAGTGGGTGGATGCAAGACTTTGCTGCATGCTGTATTCGACACTTGCAGTTGTAGAAAGAGAGGCTGAATCAATGGCAGAAGCAGAGTCAGAGGCAGAAGTTCTTTACAGGGCCATACGATACTACCAAGACTGTTGCCGATTCCCCCCGATGCACATAACCCATGAAGTGCCTAATCATGGCAAAAGTATTCTATTTTTAATACTAGCACGTAGCATAACTGATCTGGATCTCAGCATGCCTTTCCAGAGAACTCTAGAAGAGCGGAAATTTGGAGCAAACAGAAACTAGTAGAGAAGGACTTTAATGGCGAACAGCAAGTCTATCAGAAGCGTTCACTTAACTCTTATTATTAAAGAATGTTTGCTTTCATGCGGAGATTTAACGTGCATTTGAGTACAATGGACTTTGAAGGCGGAAGTGTTGAGTATATAATGACTTCCAGGCGCTACAGTCTCCGTGGTTTTGATGGTGTGATGTACATTATGGATTCTGCTCTGCACTGCCAAGTTGGCAGCAGTCTTCCACTTCGATTGGGACGACTCATTTCGCGCATCACCAACATGGCCACAAAAAATAAATATCGTCCTCCGATGCTGCTCATTCTGGACACAAACTCGAAGGTGACAGAAAATGTGACGTCGAGGGGTGAGCATTTTGAGCGTCTTATAGCAAGTCTTCACAGACTCGACACAATTACTTTGCGAGGACTTGGTGGATCTGCAGCGGCACAACCACCTTATAACTGGTGGAGGGTATGTCGCCTGCACCAGCAGTGTGGAATGTTCGTGAACCTGAATGAGGCCTTCCAAATGGCTGCATTGCAAATTGCCAGCATTGCCGCTGAAGGAAGCGGCCACGGCCAGAACGTGTCGGCTGATTCACCTGCAATGTGATTTGAGCATAACTATGGTCTCGTATTTGTTTTGCTCTGATACTTGGTGTAATGCCTCGAAATAAATGTAAACAATCTGTTTCAGTCAAGATTTCATTTCGTTGCTGGTGTGAGTTTGTTGAATTAGCTGGTTATTAACTGTATCCAAGAAGGAATGTGCAGACACTCTCAAGGCTGCAAGGGAGTCCCTTGCTCCGGTGGAAGAGCAGACTCGATTTCATCTTATGTGTTGGGTATGCCTGAGCCTCCATCGCTTGTCGCCACTTCGTTGCAGCATTAACTTCATTTTCGGAAATTGAAAGGTGCAGTGTTGTGGTTCTTGAAATGCGCAAGATTCTTGGTGTGAGCTGAGAGTAGGTGGCACGAGAAATGCAGTCAACAGATGAGGTTTAGTACGCCGAAGTGGATGTGGTTGGAGGAATCGTTGGACAAACACAAATTCGATTAATTCGCAAAAAAAATGAGTTACAAATTGTCAAGAGAGGCGAAGTTTATGTCAAGACACAGAGCACACAATGCAATTCACCGCAACTTACAGTGGATAATCAAAATAAGCCTTTTTAAATAAGGAAACCAAGTTATGAGTTCAATGCAAGTAAATGGATATTTGGATTGGCGATCAGCGAATTAAGTGTACTGTTTGTTGGGCTCTCGCATGCAGTAAAGCCATGTTATTGCATCCTTTACTGTGTTTGCCACTTGATATCTCAACTACCTAATCTGTAGTCATTACTGGCCTGCTTAATGCACGCATAAATTGCGCTGACATCTTACAAGATGCTGTTTCATCACACTTAGACGATTTACCTTATCCGGTAAAAGTCCAATCCCTAGTTTTGGTTTATTCTACTCGGTGCTCCTTTCTATGAAGGCAAATCTTGAGACAGATATTCCCATGGAGCAGTGAAAAGCAAACAAATGCAAACGTTTGGGGAGGCAAACTAGTAAAATTCACCTCTTGATACTTCAACCCTGCAGCTAAACCCTTCCCTTAACTCACTAATGGAAATGGAATGAAAGGTATGCTTTGCTATTCAGAATCGCAACATCTACCTTAGTCAGTGTGTTAAAATCACTGCAGACAAACGCACCGAAGCGTTTTTGCTCCAACACTTTGGTCTCGGCTGTTCTTTTTGCTATTAGCCACAACAATTTGCGGCGTGACCCACTACAACGCCTCGTAAATGTTGACGAAAATGTCATCAACTTGTTGGTGGAGACGCTACCTTCCCTACCACTTACATGTCCCAACACCAACGGGAGGCTTTCTATCCTCGTAGATAGCACCGTCAACAAGACGGCTCGGATTGGCCGTAAAACAATCAGAAGTACCACGGTGAGACATCAAACCCTCTGCTCATTCTGATTTCACGTCCAGGATGAGCAGCATTGGAGGGCGAAGCGTTAGTGTTGGCATTGTTGGCAGCACTATTTATGGGGCATTTCAAATGACGCAGTAGATCGCGTTTAACATTGCATCGCTTGGTATGACCAGTAGGGCACACCAATCTGTCGAATGCGCAAATGGAGGCAACTTCATTGTTCATTCAAAATATGTGCACCTAAATGCATTCTATTCATGCGGACTCCACTAATACCGAACGCAGTACAAGTCGGAGTACCCTAGTGACCTGGACTTATCTCCAAGATCGCTTAATCCGTAGTCGTTTTTGACGCCGCCACAGCTCACATGAACTCTACAGACGTTTGATCAGATGCTGAATTTTCCTCTCTTCTGGCGAATCGTTGCATCCACCACATAACTGATCGGCAGTCACTGTTTCACCTTTTAAGATGCAATTTGCTCTATCGCATGGCACCAAGATGCTTACTATTCAGCAAAATGAAGTGCAGCTATGGTTGGTAATGGAAAGAGGAAGAAACATTTTCATTCCTGATTGGTTTGAAGATGCATTCATATCGACTGACACAATAGAAGTTTACATTGCCTATACAACGAATACGACGATTGTCTCGGTGCATCCTGCAATCACACTTACCTCCCAGAGTGTGTTTCTTCTTTTCAGCCAATGCTAAATGGCAACTGATTCGCTTTGGAAAGCAAGCTGGCACGAATAGTGAAAGAGGGTAAATTACTAACAGATAACAATAAGCATTGAAGTACTTTTAGCACGTTTACAGTAGCAGTGAGGATCCGCACTCTTCTGCTGACCTGCTTTAAAATATTGGTTGCAAGTACAAGCACGCCAACAGCTGTCGGTTGCCTTAACTAGCGAGTTCACCATCCAAAATGCCAACATAAATTTATTAAACTGATGGTATTTGGACCCCATATCAGCCTCACCGATCTTGTGGCAACTAATGTGGGTGAGGCGAAAGATGCTATAGCTTGAAAATGAAAATGCACATCCTAGTTTGAAGGCGGCTTCCGGCGTAAGGAACTTAAAAAGGAAGTACGTAAGCCGTAACACAACGTGAGGGAAGTTAGACAGAAATGCAATCTTACTCTCAGCACAACATGCGCTGCAAGAAGTAAAAATGGAATTAATTTCAGCACCGTCCTTTGCTTTGTAGCGAGGTGGTGCACACGCCATCAATTAAAGGTCTAAGAATACACAAGAATCACTAACATGATGCATGCGGCGTTTAGCAATCGCCCTCTACAATTCAGCCTTAGTAAGATGGCATCTTCAAACTGCAGAAGAAGTTAAAGGTAGGCCATCCGCATTTTAATTGACAGGCTCTTCACAGCGTACGAAACTCCTACACAACTCTGCTTGCGATTTGGTACTTTGAACACAATGAGCTTTCCTTTTAAAGAGCAATAAACACAAAATGATATCTCGCCGCATATCCTGGGAAATCTAACACTTTTAAGCAGTGTTGGTTGTAGGTATGAAAATGATGTACAGCGTTACACATTTCTCTCTGTCTCCCTGCATTTCTCCCTTATTCATTACTTACTAAGAAAGCGAATCAGACGCAAAATAAATTTGTCTCGCCAGTATTCGTCGCACTATCTGTGGATACTGCCGTTATAACCAAAAACATGCACAAATGAGCCTTCAACAGTGAGGTGAACATTGTAGTTGGAAAGTAGGCTAATCAAGCTAAGACTATCCACCTACCACCTACCACGTGGGCAGCATCGCCCTCCCTTAGTGCGACCTTACGTTTCGCCCATTCTGCCACCTACCACATAACACGGGACTGTAGCATTCACTGATCCAATGCTCGCCCTCTTAATATACTCAGGCTGCGTTGCTCTGCTTTACTTTTATCCACGTGGTGCAGCAATCGAATCTTATGGGCGAATTTGACTGATTTTTGTATTTAACTCCCTATTCCAGCGCCTGAAATGATGGCGGCACATAAAGCAGCACAGGTTAAGTCTCAATGGAGGACCTTGATATGGTCTGTACACGTTTTCGGAGGACTGACTTCATGTCGTTTGTGCATCCAAATGTGGACAGCGCTACCACCGCCAACAGAGAAGAAACTGAGGTGTTGAAAATGGCATTGCACTGCTTAGCGTGTAACAAGCAGTTAACAAATAAACAAAACCAAGTGAATTCGCAGCTTTATTAAGATAACTGAAGTCGATACAAATGCTATGCTGTTTTTTGTGTTGAAGAATTCGGATTCCTGCGAAACGTAATTTGTATTTAATTTAGTTTATTCGTGATCATGACGACTGACAAAGTACTTGCAAGACTCGTGCTTATACGACTGCCGTAGGCTGCGAACAGCTTTTTGCTATATTTAAGCGAAATCGTCAAAGTTTTGCCTTTATGGCCATGGTACTTAGAGGTGATGCACGAAACACTTTCGAGGTAAAGTGTGGTCTTACCATGCCACGAAGCAATCGTTCCAATTGCAGAACATGCAGTTTACACTTCTGCTTTGTCATTTGATATGGATGCATTTTCAAACCAGTTGGAAATGGAAGCGCTACTCTTCATTTCCACCACTAAGCCACGATACACCTGTTTGGCTCATGGTGAGTATCTTGGTGCTACAAGGTGAATTGGGCGTGCTGAACGGTGAAACGGGGACTGCTAATATATTTACAGACCGAGTTGCTCGAAACAGCTAAGTATCCACAGCAGTGGCTACACCTTTGTTTCCTTTATTGTTTTGCTTATCAGCGCAACAAATTCATTTATTTGGAAGATTAAATCAGTGAGTAGGAAACTTGCATTTTGCATATGCAAGTTTGATTAAGGATATTTTAGGTGAATTCTTATAAAATGCTGCAAGTTGTACGCGGCATAACTTGCTGCTTTGCAGATTACCGATTCGGAGGCCGACCGCTGACTTCCAAAGAAAGAGAAACTGGTGATTCGCTGCAGTCTTACTTCACCCTTTTCATTGACGGCAGAGCAATCATTTAGTGCAACTGTCCTACTTATGGAGCAGTAGTTGACCCTAATTTTAAATATGGCAGAACGCGGATTACTTCGCCACTAATGAAAAGATTGATAAGAGCGAGCGCACCATCCCATTCGAGACTACCCCACAGTTATCAGGTTTCTCATGTCATTGCCTATGCTTCAACTGGTCTGTGCGTTTATCTCTCTCTACTGACAACATTAAAAGAGTACAGTGGACTCTTCTTTCAGCCGGAATATAGACTTAGGTTCACTTAGCGGTGGGTGTGTCTGAGTCTGTTACAATCAGAAGCTGCACACCCTTGGTTCTCAAGAGGTAAAAGAGTTCCTCATTTCCAACGACTCTCCTGCTTGAGTAGCTCCAGGTTATCAAATCGTGTAGTACTCATTAATTTTATGTTCGCCATGACTGCAAGCAAAAGCATTGCTGTTGCTGAATCAGTTTTCTTTTCTGATTATCCATTCGCTAAAGTAGTGCATACAGGTACGTAGGTGAAGGCCCTATTTGTAGTTGTCAAGCGCAAGTCATGCCATTGGAGGAAAGGTGTCCACTCTAAGCTACAGCGACGCCAAGTCTCGGTGCAACAAACACTTCAGCTTTTTACTTGATAGATGGATTACTTAGCAATATGATGTCACAATCCGCAATATTATTTCTATCTAGCATTTTTTTGCCAAATACAAAGATGTGGCGCACGAAATTATATAAAACACGAATGTTTTGAACGTTGAGCACACCATTTACGTTGCGTTTTGCCTCTCCGTCCATCAAATTGTATCAAGTCTCAATACCCATAAACCATACTATGAATCTATGCTGCCCACACAGACTTGGTTCTGGAAATTGCTGTGACCTGCTTCACTGCTTTTTAATCGCCCAAGGGATGTGGTCAATTCACTTTCCAGCGCTACACGGAGTTGTCTTATGAAAATACGAGCGTGTTCATGATAGTGTTGCTGCCTTTGCTTTAATCACGACTGCAATGTTGTGTCTGCAAACGCCAGTCGCCCTTGTAACACACACAAGATTTGGATCGCTTTTGTTCAAGTAGCCATGCATGACAGTACGGCATTGTTCCACAACGGTTTATGTCTTAGCCGGCAATTTAGTCATAGAACAAATTGCAGGCAGATTGTTCCTCGAGTATTCCTATACAACAAATCTGCGCCCATTTCTTAGCTCCCTGTGCTAATAATTAACACCTCGGCTACCAACGCATAACTGTTCTATTAATTGCAGTATAAAATGAGGGTTAATGAAGCGGCTTATGACTTCACAAGTTATATAAAACAACAAAGCTCCATCGGCTAGTGAGACACACAACTTGTTTTAAAGAATTATGAATGGGACTTAGAGACATTGGACAGTAAAACAGGCGCATTAATTAAATCTTGAAATGGACATGTCTGCGGCCAACTGAACACTGCCCAATACGTCGAAAGCGTTGCTATTTATTGTGACAGGAACAAACAGCTACGAAAATCAGACTCATTTGCCGTAGTTGCCTTTCTTTGTATCTGAAAAATGCACTTAAATTGATCACATTTGCTTCCGAATGCAATTCTGAGTAAATTTGTGCAACAAAGGTGCACATTAGGACAGGAGACATGTTATGCATATTCCCAACATTCTAGTCGCTTTATTACAGAAATGCGGAAACTTCCTCCTCAGGAAGTCGTTGACTAGCAAAGCTTCCACAACGCCTGTCCATGATAGCCCTGCTCCTGCTCCTATTTACTAACATGCATTCTGCCTTCCTTTGCATCTTAAAGAGCATCTGCGAAATGTGAACAGAGTTGGTTAGGCAGTAATTTCAAATGTTAAAGAAGTAAAGAATCCAGAATCCGATTAACTGCCAGTAAAGCTAATCTCTCTTGTGACGCCAATTAAGGCTAATGATTTGGGTAACCTCAATCTATGCTCTTTAGTTCAAAAACAAATTAATCCTTTATCAACATGATTGTTGTAACCTTTAGTCAATCAGCTTATACGGAGAGAGCGGAACTTAGAATTCACGACAGTTGAATTGAAGCATGTGGGAAGGATAGATAAATAAATGAATGGGTAAGAGAAGGACTAAGATTTGAATCACGAATAAACAGTGCACTGATTGGTAAAGGTATTGTTAGAAGTTCAGATAACTACATGAAAAGGCTTTTAGCTTTAGGCTTGGATGGAAATGAATTGCTTGTAAATAGCTCCATTTGTTACTTGGGACGCATGGTGGTGCGAGCCTGCTTGAGACGACCCACACTTACCCTAGCACATGTTGTAATGTGTTTGACATAAAAATGTCCAGATATTCACATTGAACTGCTTTTTGATACTTTGCATAACTCTGTCTAAGGGTCAGCATTGATTGCTATGGAGTAAGGGGGCGTAGGATAGGATGAGGTTGCGCAAGACAGTGTGCAGTGGCAGAGGTCACTTCGGCTTAGCCAACGAACCTAGAGCTACATAGAAAAGACTGCGTATGGAGAGAATATACTTTTACCACCTACGTAGGACGTCTTTGAATACAATTCGAATAACCTTTTGCCATCGGACAGCCTCAGGTCCAACTGTGAATATTCAGATGATATTCGGCATAACACGCTACTATGCCTTCATCCACCTCCGTCTATTTTCTGGCGCTTTAGACCACTCCTCTATTTATCATTACACCACGCACGGGGAGGATATGGAGTATCGGAGCCGCCATGTTAACGACGATAATGTTTCAAGTTCAGGAGAGCGATCACGTGCTTCCATGACCAGATTTATATCGTTCTCTAGCCTCAAGGTACATTTAAGGAACATAAGTATCCTAGACACTTCACGGCAAAAGTCCTCATCACCAGCATCATCAATATTAAGATCGACAGTGGCATCGATGCCACTCGCTCATTCAATCAAGCATTGCTGCTGCTCACTTGTCTTCCCCATGACCGTTGCAGGCGTCGTCTAACATGCAGGTAGGCGAAGGCGCGAAGACTGGAGCGCAGCAAAGGCTTTTATTGACGGATACTAATTAAAGGAAAGAGGAGAAAGAGGCACAGTGTGCACTGCTAAATGGTTAGCACCAGATCACATGCGCACCTACAGCAGACATCAAGCACTGGTGGTATGTCTATCCCAACTATTACGCCCCCTTTGATGAAACATATGCGCAGGACACATTGCTACAATGCAGTTAAATCTGGTGGCCATGCAGAAGACAAGGGCTCCATTGAAACATTTGATGTAATTTTTAAGCACCTAGAGATCTTTTAACGTAGGCGCCACGATTGTAAAACATGGTAGGAGCGAATCGGGAAGAAGTGACATAAGCCATGATATAGCCGAATCCCCTGATGAATGCAGAAAGAAACGGTACCAGGGAGAAAGGGATAGGTTTAAGATAAAACTAATGGCAGGCTACTAATACAGGGTCAGTTGGAATGTGACGAAGAAGCAATTGTTTGCACAAACCAAGGGAGCTTAAAGTTGAACGACCTGGGCGTTCATCGGACCACCAAATCTGAGAGGCCGATTTCCGGAAGACACTTGTGCATGTACACTCACTCAAAGCATGAGTTCTGGAAGGCTGATGACATTTTTCGTGTTTCCTACAGGAAATTGGGCCTGATTAAGCTTCTGTCGCTAAATTATGCTAAAATGAGCAGACTTGTGCCCTGCCAGCAATCCTTAGCCCCACTCTATGCACAACATGCATCCCATCCTCGCTTTATCTGGTTCCACCATCTAGTTGATCGCAAAGCGTTTCGGCTTGTGCATGTTCGGAACCACAATGGATAGTTGCAAAAGAATATTACGTTTCTGCTATCTTCTCGCATTGAGTTAACCTCTATTCTAAGTAAACACATAACAAGCATAATTATGCACAAAGCGCTGTTTCTTTTTAGCGTCGAATCTCGGGTTGATTATGGTAAAACTATAATTCATTGAAAAGACTTGGAGAAGGATATTGTTTTGGAGGGTAGACTCCTGCGGTTCAACCATTCTATTCCACAAATTAAAGGGCTCTATGAAGCAGCATTGCTGGAAATGTTGTAATTGACTGAAATGAGATGCACATCGTGGGTTTGAACAGATTTTTAGAACTTGGGATCGTTCTACAGGCGCATGAGGTGAAAGAAAATGCCAAAATGCGCAGAGGTAGACTTAATAATTGGGATCTTATTTTGAGGGAATTCAGTTGCATTGGAAGTTTTGAACATGTAGACTACCAGCACTGACTTCAATTGGACTGCTATTTAAAACACCGCGAAGGGAAGAATGTAGAAGACTGTATGCTACCATCCACTTTCAACCAAGCATGTACTCAACATCATTGCTACAAGGTTCAACGCTTTTCCACATTAAAAATAAGCTCAGCAAATGAACTAATCAATCACAAAAAATAGCTAAGAAGCCTAAGTTTTAGGTCTTGGGCCAAGGGTAGGGGTTGGACAAATTGCAGACTTGTCAGACATTTCTCTCAAAATGTGATTACCAGAAAGGAAAGGAAGTAGATGTTGTGATGCAACCTGACGAAGCTCGGTGGATAGAATACCGGATGCGATCACTAAAACAAAATACTTAAATTCTGACTTCGCTGTAAATGCGGTTATATTCTCATCGTCATGAAAACATCCATAAATCACACACGAAAGTGAATTTTTAGTCGTCGGAAGTGGCCACTGCTATCATAATTGGGCATATGAGTGGGAGAGCAAAGGGAAGAATGGACGAGTGGGGCCCAAGAGAGAAGATTTGTGAATTGAGCAATGAACGTTACGAAATGCGAGAACATGAAATGAGGCAAATGTGTGAAGTTCATTGCATTGGATCAAAACTGCACCTTTGACCACAAGCGGCAAGGAAGGAAGCTGTCTTGACGTGCACTTCTGCATCAGTGACGGAGGAGTTCAGAAGGAAGGTTCAAACGGTTTTGCCCTGTAGGAGGTGTGAGGTCAGTGCAACATGCTGCTATACTTCAGTTTTAATCGTGCATGAAGAAAGTGAAGTCTTTTGTTCCCATTTTGCACGTTAAACTTTGTCAGCAGAAATTGACGCCAAATTAAATTGTGATCGTAAACGACTCGAAGGCACTAAACTATCAATAGTACAAAATGTGGTGTCAGAAATCTTCATAACTTCACTCACAGCGACGGTTGCTTTAGTGTTGGTCTCAATGACAGACAAAAACTATCGTAGATATAAGGGACAAGAACTTGTTAACAAAGTACTTTACCCGAAATTGTGGCTTTGCTGATGACTACGATTCATCTGTGATTGTTAAGCCTGTTTGCGGTATGAGGAGGTGTAAACGTGACTGTGTCGATAGCTAATTTGAAGCGGTTATGGCATGAGCAGCATCCTCTCAACACGCAGGCAGAACTTTCGTCTTCAAATCAATGCCTTTAGTTAATGACTAGTGGTTTCCCGATTTTGTCCATCGTGAAGCACTTCTGCTTCCAGGATGGGGTTCGTCACTTCAGAAGTCTACACCATCTCATCGATGCTTCGTATTTGTTCTTAGTCAATGAGAACGGTTTCTAAATGCAGTGACAATTGTATGCAGAGTATGCTGATGAGCAGTGTTGAATTTAATGCAATGTGTGCAAAAAGTTTAGCATATTTTGGTTTTGGATACCTTGAACTTTGGCTATAAAGATTAATCCAAGCAAACCCCTTAAGACATATGAATTTCATTTTATCCAGAGGCTTGAGGTGCTATTTGCGTTGACTTTGGCAACTCAAGCTTGGTGGTTTGGCATTGATCCTTACACATTTTTATGTACCTACACGTTTCTAGTAAGTCATTGTGTGGAAACACACAGTTCAACTCACGCCGTCACCTCACAGCACTGAATTTCTTTCTTTCGCTGGCGTTTGTGTCACATATGCACCGGGTAAAATGCCATTTCGCCTTCCTGTTGATGTTGCATTGAGACAGAGTCTACAGATGTGAAGAAGTCCCATCTTTAGGTGGCAGCTATTGTGCTTTCTCGTAGAGAAGCAGAAAGCATGGGATCCCTACACACCTAATCTTGTCTCTAGTCGTTTGTGAAGTGTTGGCGAATGTGAGGCAAGACTAGTTCTGGCATTTGTAAATACGAGAGAAGGGAAATTAGTTGTAATGTACTAAGTCGAAGTGATGAACGGGTTTTATTGGCTGGGGTGGATTTGATAATCCCATCACCTGTCACCGTCTCGCCTTGTATGTTTCTGTAAAATGTTATCCAAAGGGATGGAAACCCCCAGTACCGAGCGCTTTAAAGAAATCGCAGTAGACCAGGTTAGTGCCAAGTAGCGCGGTGGATGACAAAACGTTGTCAGGAGGTAGTTGATCGTATCAAAGAGCATTTGGTATGGAAAGATTCACTTGGAACATCGGTCTACACTGCCATGTGCTTCCTCCTTACTAATTGAATTTTCAAACGATGGTCGTTAACACACTCGGATGTCTTGAATGCGAAACGGCTTCGGTTGAAGAGAACTACTACTTCGCAACCCTGCTGAGATTGAGACTAGACCAGTTCTCAAAGTCTACGAATTAATTGCTTTTAGAGATGGGGGAGCTACATTCTGCCAACTCTGCTGACTTCGGCTTTTGGTGAATTTGCTTTGATATTCAGGCATTTTCCACTTTTGACACATTTCCTTAAAGCTACCATGTGGGACATAAACACGTCCTCACCTCAACGACCTATTTTTACAAGGTCGAGACTGTTTTACGCGTTAATGGAACACATGAATTAGGCCAAATTGTTACGCTGCCTTGCTTGTTGGCTGTACCAGCAGCCACAACCAAGTTTAATTGCAGATGTGAATGAGCGCAATCTTGAGATCGTAACATTTAATCAAGCGCAGACCACACCCTAAAACCTACCATCATTTTTTACAGACTTTTAAATAAGAGAATGAACAAATAAAATATTTACGATTGTATAATAAATCCCTCTACTCACATAACCTGTTTAAAGGTGAGGTAAACGTGCACAGATACGGTCAAACCAAAGCTGTCAATTCATTGACATGTCGTGCGTGCTCTATGTGGTCTCATTACCTGACATTCTCCCACATTTCACTTTTCTCAGCACATTTACTCGCATGAGTAGGAGTTTCAGCGGCAAGTGCTTAAAAGGAGTAAAAATAGATTTGCCTGAAATCAGGTCGTGCAAGGCTAAAGGAAACGTTAACAAACATTGACCACTTACATGTAAGATTATTTGATTAAAAATACCTCTCCCAAATATCGCTCGAATTTAGTGCATGTCTTCTGATCAGCGCATTGTTTATGGCATTGTTTTGATAAGGTGACGTTCCTCTACCTCAGTAAGTTGCAGAAACCAAGCTAAATCTACCCATATTGCTTAAATACGATGCATGGGCTAGGTGTTTAGGGCTTTTGTGCCTACGAACCTGCTTCTTTGCAAAAAAGCAGTGACTTCGTAGTTGCGGCGATTGTGTTGCAAAGGGAGAACCGATCAGCCTTACGAGGTCAGTGTGGGACGTGTATAAAATCACAGAGACAGCACTAAGAGAATAGACACAAATCATGGTGGAAGTGATTATGACACTACTGTGTGCAGCTCATTGCTCAGGTATGCTCGCACCTCATTTTCTCGCTTCTAGCCTATTTTCCTGTTTGCTCCTTCTACATTTATGTGTGTCAATATCAAGATGGGAGGAGTCCCCCAACGAATCTCTTTATAAAGGCGAAGCGTGCCCCAAGTTGTAGGGTTCCCGTGTTATTGGGAAGCCGTCAGGAGTCTCATACCCATAGAACTACGAGTACAAGAAGACTTAGGTAGATTGACTACTGCACTTTAATGGGTATACAATTTTAAAGTACGCATGCTTAAATGCATTCTAAGCACATGGAGCGTAAGATGAGCACAGTGTTTAAGCTATTCTTAATCGTGCTGATTGGTCACAGCACTTCAGTACCCTTTACATTGCATTTAGTTTCCAATAGTGCATACCTCAACAGTTGCCGCCGAAATCTTTTTTTAAACGTTACAGGTGCGCGGCCTTTGGCAAATGTTGGAGTA
Organism: Taenia hydatigena; assembly: GCA_036345935.2. Classification (NCBI taxonomy): domain Eukaryota; kingdom Metazoa; phylum Platyhelminthes; class Cestoda; order Cyclophyllidea; family Taeniidae; genus Taenia; species Taenia hydatigena. The sequence goes on along the minus strand of JADWOT020001713.1, from coordinate 76,666 downwards.
GTCCCTGTCAATGGGACGAAGGCACGGTCACACTCCCTCACTACGCCATTCATTCGAATTCTTTTATTCCTCAATGCACTCATTAAAAATCAGTCACTTAGCAATTTACCAGCTTGATGATCACAAGAACAAAACGCATTATATTTTTGAAAAGTGGATTATTGCCCCCAAAATGATTGTTGTGTGCATCTTGACGATTTGCTAATTTATGCAGTCTTGAATGTAAACTAGTCGAAATGCGAATTGACATTCAATCCAACAGGGCTCAGTTTGTAACCCAAATGAATGCATCCTATATGTTTTCCTTCCCCGGCATTGCTTTTATTTTAGGGAAGGCAAGTCTCACCATAGACGGCGTGACTAAACATGAAACGATTGAAATTATGGAATTTAGCAGCGATCTGAAGTTGATATCAACCACCTACTTTGTGCTCAGTTGCAAGTTCTGAGCACATTATTTGCCACAATTAGACAAACAAGGAGATGGTCTAGTGCAGGTGTAGAGGTTTGTTTCGCCACCTGGAGTGCATCGCAGTTTTTGTCATCCTTCGAGAAAGAATGCATTTTGGGGAATAAAAGTCATTTCACCAACAAACTGTCTGATCTGCAATGCACAACTCCTCACTTCCTCATTCACGGCTAGTCACAACAAAATGTGTCCGTACAAAAGCACACCTCCCGCCGGTGCGAAGACAAATTTCGCATACCAAGGAAGGAAGAAGCTCATTGGAAAGAGTAAATATCGGTAGCACTCATGAAAAAACACGGGATCTGGTAATTGAAAGGATAGGGGGCTATATGATGCATGTTTGTTTGGATGTGGTTTTCAGGCCAGGAGCGGTCGGGCATATGATTCTCGTGGCTAAGCGGATGGTATTTGCCCTTAAACAGGAAGTGAACTCTGAACCCATGAAACCATGACCTCCTGTACCTCTTCACAACGCAAACAATAAATGATACCTTCGCCTAGCCATCCTACTCATTTCGGGTCACCAGGACATTGGTGCGTGTAGAGCTTACCAGCGCACACGAGTGGGCAAAGGGCCGGGGTGGCATGCGGAAGTTGGTGCGCAAGTGGGTGCTAGGACTTGTTGGGATTGCCAGAGCATGGGGTTTGCTGTTGCTTGCTGTTGTTGTTGAGCTGTCAACAACCTGCATAGTAGAATTGTGATAACTTCGTGGTTAATATGAGCTAATGTTTTCAATAGTTATCGTGAATGTCGACAAACCTCTAAAGAAGAGTCGTTAAATGTCCAGAAGTGAAATGTGCTCCTCAAATTGTTTGATTGTTCGTTCTACAAGCAGCAATGCATTAACTGCTGCAGCATAACTATAAGCATCTGTTGAGGGAAAAGCAAGGGAAGGTAGTCATTGTTGGCCCCTTATGTCCGAGTGCCACGGTCCATAAATGAGAATTTTGAATTCAAAAGCAGCAGCCATGCGTAATGTCAAAGGGTGCCGAGGCGATTAGCCAGTGGGGTTTGGTCAACTTGAAGACAGTGCAATCAAATTAAACGTCAATACACACCTGAAAATGCCCATACGAACCCGTAAAATAATGTTTGACTGTAAGAGTCTGGAGGTAATGGCGATTGTGGCCTTCAATACGTGGAGACACGAAGGTCCTGCGTGGGACGGCAGCATGACAATTCTGATCTATTGCGTACCGCTCATAGCACCACAAAGAGGACAAGCAAACAAGCACGAGGTGGTTTTAATGCGGAGATATTTAATGGTGACCTCTGAACTAGAGCAAGAAGACATGCATTTCGGCTTATCTCTGAAGGTCGGGCATGGTCGCTCACCTCATGCATACCAGTTCCATCTGTGTCCATATCTTGCTAATTACGTTTGTTACTTAAATTTCTCTATTTACTGGGGCGACTACTCATCATTTCTATTGTATGTTACCAATTTGGTTTGTTTAGGTAATCTTAAATGCCGTTAAGCCACAACGCATAAGTACACGATGTGACATTGATTATTACATAATGTGAGTAGTCTGTAGCCAACCTTAAGCAGTATCTATGCATAGCGAATGAGATTCTTGTTGGAGTGGTCTCGCTTTCATGAATTTCAACAATCGTGAGTAGGGTGTGACGATCCAGGCATACCGTAAATTTAACGTAAAAAGCTACATGAATGAAAACAACATATTTAGAAGTTTTCTTGAATCTCCACCGATAACCGTTACAAAACTTGTTGAAAATCTCATCAAAGTGTGTGATTGGTCTATAGAAAGGAATAAGAAAAGACACATTAATTGACACAAACTCAGCGGTTCGTTTCAAATCCAATGAGCAAAATATTTTGCCAGAATATAGACAAATCATCGCTTTATTGTAGAAGGTAAATAGGACGTATTTCTGTTGCATACAAATTGCTTTATGTGGGCATCTACCTCCAGTCCATTAAAATAGCCAGCGTATATGGCCTTATGAAAGTAGAAAAGCTTCAAGCATTTCACTTACCATGGTGATACACAGCAGACTGTTCTTTAAAAGCCCACACGTACATTCAAAAGAAAAAAATTAAAGGACGAGTTTATCGAGGACCTAAAATAAATAGGGAGGTAGGAGGTGGGCCGCAAAGCGAGAGCCAAAACGAGGTAGGCTGAGTGTACGCAGCCTGCACCCTACTGACTTTATCTCCGCATTTAGTGTCACATCAGTAACTGGGTGCATTAAAACCGCATCTTCGACATGAAGAAAGATGCAAAAGTTGGCACCGTTTTGCTATTCCAACGGCTAAGCGCATCTTAATCCTTCCTTTCATGCTTTCTTAGATATATATTTCACGGTTCTAAAGTAATGGACATCAAGAGACGATGGGCGCAAGTTGCAGACAGCGGAACTCTGTACGCAACGGCAGGATATAGCATCGGATTCGCCAAGTGCAGTCGGTGGTTACCCAAAATTAACTTTCGCATTTTGCGCTACCAAAAGAATGCTCAGTACTCTCACTCATTATCACTCTCTTCTTCAAGTTCTACCTTTTTGTTCATGACAAGACCGCTGCTTCAAGTGAGGCTTACGGGCAAGCAAATGCAATCGTTCTTCCTACGCCTAGGTCAGTTAGCCGCCATTGCTTAAATAAAAACATTGCTAGGCATTATTGTGAATTATTGGTGAATTCATATGCTGAGATAGTTATCTTTCATGCTACGCACAGATCTTTTGCTTGCTTGAACAAACCAATCAACGTTGGTGTGTGGAGCAAGATGAAAGGGCCCTTTATCAACAAAAATATCCTTCATTCGCACGGAGATTAACCGTCGAAGCAGAAGGGATTGTATAGAACTAACTGAGTGTAGAGTGCAATCTCACGGAGAGACACTGATGCGACCACCGAAGACTTATCACGACTGTATTTAGAAGCTGATGTTGATCTCCTGTAAACTGGAGTCATTTTATCTAAACCCGCATTCATGGCTGCAAATCATCATTCAGTCGCATAATTGAGACAAGTTGCAATGCCTTTTTGCAATCATTCACATGCACAGTTTTGACGGGGTGGATGGTAGACCAACACTCCTCCGCCAGTAGAGGAGACATGCATGTGAGTTTGACTTTTGCTTTACAGCGAAGTTTTATCGTCGAAAGCAATTTTGGATAGGTGATTTGTGCTGGAAAGTCAGCACAACCACATTGGGTAACACCGGCAAGACTTTGAGCGTTGAAAACTTGATCAGTGCATTCATCCTGCCTCTCTTTAGCATGCTGCTGTGCGCCGTGATGTTCGTCAAAGAGTATATCCTCTGTAGCTAAATCTGACGTCGCATTTAGGCATCCGATTCCATGCAGTATCTTCCTTCGTTTAATAACAGAAAATAAATAAAAATTAGGTCCATTGTTTTCTTTTTATTTTGATGTGATCGTGCACATGCAATCACAATCGCAACTCGCCATGCAGAGCCTACAATGACTTCAGTAGCACGCTGCGAAGACCGAAGACGGCGGCAGACGTCGGTGGCTCTATATAATCATAGACCACTTCATGTGTTCGAATGACAAGCCGCAACGCATGAGACTGTTTCTTCTACCAAACCTTCATTCTCCAGTCTTGAAATTGACTTTCGTATTAATTATTGCTGCCAACGCATGAGGGAAGGTGTAAGGGAAATGATGACGAGAGGAGAAGCCCACCATTCATGTGTGCATCGTAAGTTGTTGACCGCCAGCCATGTTCTTATGATCTGACAATGAGCTTTACAGTCCACCTACATCACGTGACAACTTGTCGGGCAGATCGTACTAAAGCCCAATCCTGGCGGGGAACGGATCTTGTGTTCCTAATTTCTCTACAGAAAGAACCCCTTGCAGTGCAGTAAAGCACTACTTAGAAATGTGTTTTATAGCAATTTTTTGCAATGAATTCTCTTTTGAGCCTTCCACTCGATTCGTCTTTTCAAACCACGATTGGCCATTGTCACTGGCAGGTGGACTAGCAGTCACCGTGGGTTCAAAGCCAACCAACTCACCGCAAGCGCACCAGAATAGCATCATCCGTTGCCATCATTATTCAGTTAGCTGTCAGGTACACACACATGTGTGAACAACCTCTGTCAAGACAGGTAGACTATGAAGAGACTACACTACGTCTGTACCCTCATCGCCTTGGCAACCACTGGGTGTGTTAAAAGTGGACCTGCAGGACACTGTGGAGAGGCGAATGATTGCCACATATTGTCAATACTATTGGTTTGGTGGCAGGTTGTGATGCGGACATTTCCAACAGCCAGTGCCTCCACTTCTTCTTGCCTTCTTCACTTTTTCTCTCATTTTCTCTCACCTTCCAAGCACTGGTGTCCCTACTTTATTTCGCCTTCTCTACTCTTCTCTTTATTATCGCCCATACATTGCAAGCGCTAGTGTCCCTCTTCCACGTTACCTCATTCATCACCCTCTTCGCCTTCTTTCAAGTTCACCGCGTGCATATGTGTTTCTGCCCACTTCAATGCTCCCCTGTTTAACAGCGTTAAGATCATGCTTATTGTTTACTATTCAACTTCTGATTAATCCTCTTGGCTTTGTACAAAACTATCATAAAACGGGTCCTGTCTGATGGTGAATGTAGCCTGTCGTTGAATGCTGCCCACCCAGTCATGTGTTGCATGTGGATGTTGTGGACGTTGCAGTAGAGCTTCGCAGAAGGTAAACCTGTCCTCAAGCAAACGGTGGCATGGAAAAAGTGGTAGAGGAGAGGCATTTGAATGTGAATGGAAGAAAAGGATAGATTTAAAGTGGATGGTTAGTGGGTGGATGGATGAAAGGAAGGATTAATAAAAGGAGGGTACATGGATAAATGGATGTAGGTAGGATATGCTAGCAATCAATGGCTGGAGCAAGGATTACGGGCTCAATGTAGGCTACAATTCAAGGCGAATATATATTGCTCGGTTTTGGGATTGTGGATGGATACACTATAAATGACTTATGGTGCCGACATCATTTTCCAACTGGCTTTGTCAAAAGTGAGTCACATTATGCCGATAGTTGCGTGTGCGAAGGGAATATTACTGATGGTGAGAGAAAATTGTCGCGAGTAGTGAAAGACTGGTGAAAAAGTACTGGCAAATGAATTTAATTTGGGGCAAAATGATGCGTGTCATATTGCAATAACCGCAAAACAAATGTTTTTGCAATGGAAGGAACGAATGGTATTCATTTGAATGAGAAATGGGGAAAAGGAAGCAACTGGTAGCTCGATGCATGAAACGAAAGGAATAATATGTTAAATGGGATGTTGGATTGTAGGGATAAAAGAAATGGAGGTAGGGAGAGAGGTTTTGCGGGAGAAAGTGAACCGATGGCCGTGTGCTAAAATGGTGGAAAGATGAAGAAGAGAATGGAAGGAGGGTTTAGAATGGATGAATGAAGAGGGTGAAGGGTGAATTTTTGAGTTGATTGGTGCCGGCTTCTTGCTTCCTAGGTGTTGAGAAGAGGTGCATTCAAGTATGTTAACTAACAATTGCTGTTTCACTGTACTGCGTGCACACATCACATAGTCTACGTACACACGCACACACTAAGCCCACGTACACCCATCAGTCCCCGTTGGTTTCTCACACCTTCACCTAATGACCTCTCTATGCTTTCAAAGCAGCATCCAGCAATTCGCACTTACTTCATCCCATTTCTTAATTTCTCTTCCTGTTTCATTTGTTTGTAGATGCAGCTGGTGATTTGAGATCTGGACTAATCGCTATTTCACAACAGATCAAAATGCTAAGTGCCCATTTTATTTATCATTCCACAATCGCTTACAGCAATTGCCCATGCTGGTTAAGAGTAAAGGCAAATTGTTTAAATAAAACTAAACAGTGTGGTTGGCAGACGCAAGCACTGTGTTTCTAGGCTCGGACAAGCTGTAACAGTTGTCGACTTGGACAGAATTAGGAATAGAGTCTCATGCAGGCACTAAAGCCATGGGAGTGGTTAAAGCAGCAGAAGCAAGTCTTCCGGTGGCGGCGGTTTTGGATGTGGAAGAGGAACCCTCTGGATCTGACGCAGATGGCCTCGTCGTGGGATTTGCAAATTTGTGAGTCGATCTGCTATTCTTCGTGATTGTGGATGCCCTTACGGAACTCGGAGCTCTGACCAACGATCTTTCCCCGTTAGTTCAAAACAGCAAATTCGCTTCATTATATATTATTTACCTCCTGAATGTCAACAAACTATTGGCAGGGCGTGCAGCGGCGTGTCGGATGCTAAACTCACTATCAACTACCTCTTGAGACCATAGTTTCAGTTTGTAATCAAAAAAAGTTAAATCGGCTATCCAGCGAATCGCCTTCTCCTTTTCAACACGTCTCCCTCGCGTGTGGATAATGCATGGAAAGCTAGAGCACAGTCATGTTTTTCGGTCAGTTGAATCAACAGCGCAATCATCACGTCGTCATCGGTACTGAGTGTGAGCAGTTTAGCTGGATTCGCAAATCTTCATGCAACAAACTCACTGATGTTCCCACGGAAAAATTCCATTAACCTCCGGGTCAGGTGTGCTTCTTACGCTGAAGAGTGTTTCATAGGAATCCTTGTCATTATGCTGGGCTGCTAAAACCTTGGTGAGCCTGTTCAAGGCTTTTGGTACTAGTAGAAATATTTGCCAGAAAAAGACATCTTCTTCGCTGTCACCTTTGTAACCGTATCAACAGTCTTGATGATCGGTCTCAAATGATTTCATTTATGACACGCAAATTAGCTATCAAAACCGTCTAACGCAATTTCAAAGGTACGATCCGTAGTTCGTGCTGTTCGATACTGCCTCCGTGCTCACCGATCAAATGTTTCATCAGATGATGAGGATGGGGCTTTCGTCGAGCGAAGTTAGGGTCCACAACGTCCTGGACAAGAATGAGAAGGGTGAGACGAAGATAAGCTAGGTGTATGGTGAATTCTCAACTGCAATCAGCAAATTAGGTATCACTAATCTAAATCCATCGTCGCTAGAATATCATCCATTCAATACACTACCTACACAATTCGAAATAATCACGCAAAGTATTGTACAGTGAGAGTAACGCGAATAGGTATTGTAGATAAGCGATAAAATCGCAACAGCGATTGCAGTTTTTGCTAAGCGCCTATTCCGGCAAGTAATTGCTTAAATGTTTACTGCCCTTACCGTTATGTGGTTAGGCTAAAATCGTGCTTCATTGTCCTAACTAAGTTTGTTTGCATTTCATTTTACATTTGGTAGGCAGCCCAGTGCCTATTTTGATCTATTGGATTAATTCGCAGACGATGTAGTGATCGATGGTCATCACATTGATCTATCGTCCATGAAGGATCATGAGAAGGAGAAGAATTTCTATAACTGACGGCCTTACGGAGTGTTATTGACGAGGTAGATACACTGTGGAGGAAGGATAATGCAGACTTTGCTTTCAAGCTCGCTTGGCCAAAGTGGGTCACATGGTGCCAATAGTTGCCTGGGCTAAAGAATTGTGGTCGATGGCAAGAGAATATTGGCATGAGTGGTGAAATACTAGACGAGAATGGCTGGCAAGGAATTTACTGCAAGGCGAAATGGCGAGTGTAAAAAAAGAAGGAAAACTGCACACAAATGGAGGTGGAGGAGCAGAGAGAAATAAAAATGTATTGATGCATGGAAACGAGATAAATTGTAATTTGGATGGAACGTTAGGTGGGTAGATAGCAAAAAGAAGGGAGGAAAGGAGAGAGAGATCGCGGAGGGAGGTGGACTGATAGACGCATGGTGTAATAGTTGATCAATGAACAAAGGATGGAAGGGGAAAGGAATGATAGGGTAGATTGATGAGTGAATTTGTGAGTAGATGAATGCCAAGTATATGCCTTCTGGGCACCGCAAAGAGAGAAGCCGTCAGGCATGCCAACCAACAATTGCTACTTTACTATGCTGCACACACACACATCACATAGTTTACGTACACACGCTCACACCAGTCCACGTTGGCTTCTCACACGTTCACCTCCTCACCTCTCCATGCTTTTACAACAATCTCCATCGCTTCACATCTACTTATCCCATTCCTTAATTACTCTCTCATTTTGACTTTAAGGTAAATGTGGTTGGTGACTTTATGTCCACATCTATCACTGATTTACAACAGGTGAAGTTGTCGACTTCTCATTTTAGCGATTCATGGTGAGCAATTTTTATGATGCGTGCATATATTTGTCATCGATTGTTAGCGCTGTAATCCAACAAGCAAATTGTAATGCCTTCCTAAATGAGGGTTAAGGCGCAGCCTCTAAAGATTGAACATACAGTCAAACTAAGGGTTATCTTGCTAAGTGTTATTAATTCTGTTCCATCGAGACGCAGCGTGAGACCCTTCGGTAATCAAAATGATTCAATGAATGTTGCATTTTAGCTTATTTGAGGTTGTGGAGCCCCATAGCCTAGTAACGAAAGGGCGACATTTCCTAACTTAGTGTGTTACTTTTCTACCACTGCCAAATGTCCTTCGCATGAATGCCTGTTTCAAGTTCATTGAGTGAGGCTGAGGACTTAAGCTAGAAGTATAGCCTCACAGGAAAACGGAAGAAACATATCAACATTGGGTCTTCGAGAAAAGAAAAAGGGATGGTCGAATTTTATCTGACTGAATAAAAAACGAATGCAACTGCTTGGATTATCATTGTGAGGAAGTAACACTAGTAGTAGAGGTCCTCCCCTGTTCATCAATAGGCAGATTCGAGGACCAGGAAGAGTAAGCAAATCGGTCAACTTTTTGCCTTAACCAAGCTGTGGACTAGTGGAGATGGCTATAGTGTGGGTGTGCGTGAGTGTACGGCGTTTGAGTCTGAGTCTGAGTGCCTTTCTGATGCAAATCACTCACTTGGTTGACTCAGTTAAGCTTACTTACTAGTGGCTGATTGACATTAGGCTTGGAGTGACTGTTGCTGCAAGTAAAGTGCTGCTACCACATTGGCCTGATAATTAGGAGCCGGCGACCATAAGCAGTCAAGAAGGCGAAAGCTTCTGTCACTTTAGACAAAAAGGACTCTCTGGATTCAAAAGGGCTCAAGAGCTGTATTTTATTCCTCAACTCCACCATACGTGTCAGCTCACTAATTATGTTGTCCAATTGTACAGTCCTCTGTCAAGCATATGCGACGAGATGAGTCCATTTGAACATCGATTAGAATAGAGAAGGACGTAAAGAATTTTATTTGTTATTCAACATGTGTTCCACAGTTTGGAGATTGTTGTCGAAATGACATTCTTCGGGGTAATGAAACCTGAAATAGAAGTAGATAGCGTGTTTAGCACACGCAAGCACTGGACTGCAATAATCGGGGAAGGTAATAAAATCGGTAAATAGCAAAGGCTTATAAGAAGGTAGCTAGTAGAGCTGCAGTGGCCGAAGCAGCGCAGGCAGATCCATTGGCGGTGACAATGGTGTTCGTGGGCGTGAGGGAGAAATCTGTTGAAGCGGTTGTTGCAGGAATTAAAGCAAATGGTTTTGTTCTATCGGGTGAAGAAATCTGGGTAGATCTGTTATTCGTCGTGATTGTGGGAGTACTGGCGGTTGTAGAATTCAGAGTAGACTTGTCATTCGTCGTGGTTGTGAGAGTAGTGGTGGTTGTAGAATTCAGGGTAGACTGTATATTCGTCGTGGTTGTGGGGGTACTGGCGGTTGTGGAGGTCAGGGTAGACTTGCCATTCGTCGTGGTTGTGGGAGTAGTGGCGGTTGTAGACGTCAGGGTAGACTGTACATTCGTTGTGGTTGTGGTAGTGGTTACGGAACTCGCAGTTGTTATTGTCCAATTTTGCCCTTCGATTCAAAACAATGAATTTGCTTCAATCAATACTTTTACGTCTATAATTCAACAAATTTTTAACAGCGCAATTTAAAAGCATTTTAAACTGCCTCTTGAGGCGTGTTTTCCGCAAATACCTGTAGTAGATTCCATGGCAAAGGATATTATGAATGAAGCTGCGGAATCATTACTTACGAGCTATAATTTTGCTTTCGACAAAACGAGCAGATAGGACTCTCATTCTTTCACACTTGGTGTATTTGTTCGCACTTTATCACTGCAGATGCTACGTCCAAGGTCTCCCCAATCTTTTCCTACAATGCGTGCACAAACAGTGACAAGGATGGTTTGCTTCGGCTTCAAATACGGGATGGTGTAATTTTCATATTTGGTGTAGTAGGTACCACTGATCAAAGTATTTTCAACGTCCCAAGGGATACTATAGCCAGTGACACGCACGTTGGCACGAGATGGTGGTTTTCAACTCACGCACATCCTGTAAGGATCGATCACTCCAATTGTAACGCTCTGGGGAGCCCTAAGGTCTGCAGAAATAGAAACGCAGAGATATTTCTGTGCTAACGTTAAAAAATGATTAGGTTTCATTTGTCCTAGTGTGATTCCACATATTCCCATATGAAGTAAGGAAGAAGCGAAATACACAACAGGTGACAAGAAGTGACTTGGGAGAACTGCATGCATTGATTTAATCCTTGGTGGATCGAGTATGGCGCTATGAGGAATGAGACAGTGCAAGGAAATGAAAGAGTCATCTCGGTGGCACTAAGGCAATTTGACTGTGCCAAGATGGACCGTGAAGCGGTGTGACGCAGTACAAACAAACTATTGCAAGTAAGTAATTTTAGAACACCTAAGCTATTTTCTAGTGAGGAACACTTGTTATGCCCGCCGCTTATACCAATTTAATGCTAATTAAAATACCTGCTCCTATTCGCCAGGTGCCTACATCCACTTGCCAATGAAGGTAAAGCATGCGTAGGTACCTTACCTGCTGCCAGTATGAAATCGCCATGCAAGACTAAAGTTGTTAGCAGTATTAAGCAGAGCAAAAGGGACATCTCTCCTCCAGAAAAAAACAGAACTCGTATTTACAACTCACAAAAGTGTGCTTATAAACATGCAGTGAAGAGATGTACACCAATAAAATGGCCCACTCCTGACCGACGAAGCAAATAGCGCATTCACACACACACCGTGGAACCACACACGATATTGGGTCATTTAAGTGATTGTGTGGGTGTTCTATGGTGTTGACGCCAGATAGAGTAAAATGGCCTTCATCTTCAAAATCGTTTGGGGATTTGTATCTTCACGATTTTGTGAGTGGGCTAATGCAATACGAATCCATGCAAGAATAACGGTCCGGTTGTTACAATTTGTGCTTGTACTTACCAACAGTGAGGCAGGGTGCAAAATGGTACACCTCAATTTGCTAAGCCTCGTGCAGTTAGCTACTCCTTCAAAACTCTTCGCCAATCCATAGAAAAGTGCGAATGCGAATGCGGCGCACCGTCGTGCAGTCACGAGGTGCCTCATTTTTCTGTCTGCAGGACTACGGAAGCAGTTTTGTGTTTAGAAGCTGAGCCTTCACTTTAAGCCACGTCTTTAGCACTGTGCCATTCGCTACTTAGACCTTCTGTTTAGTAGTGAGCAAAAAGTTTCACCACATCAATGCACAGTGAGTGGACTGCATTTATCAAAGTGTCCCTTCGAATAAACTTACAATCGGCTGTTTTCGATACCTTTGCCAAAATTAAAATCGCATTGCACTTTATTAATCATGAGGCGCAGCAAATGAGGATTTGGGAGAGAGTTACGATATGCGGGTACAATGATAGGGCTAATAATCAACACCAAATGAATTATGCACCATGGGTTGCTCATATTATTACTTAGAGATTTCACTTATTGAAAATCAGTGATGAAGGCAGACCACAAGTCGCCAACTACATCTATGCACAAGTCAAGGTAGAAAATAAATGCAGAAGTAAAATGAGTAGTGATGGAGACTGTTGTGAAAGCATAGAGGTCAGTGGGTGAACGTGTGAGAAGCCAACGTGGACTAGTGGGTATACGTGGGCTTAGTGTGGGCGTGTGCACCCAGACTGTGATGTGTGTAGGCAGCGCGATGAAGCAGCGATTGTTGGTTGGCCTGTTTGACTCTCTCTCTCCCCACGGTGCCAAAAAGTCATGGAGGTGGCACTCATCCACCCACATGTTTACTCATCAAAGTAACTATTCGTTCTTCATCGTCTTTATTCATCCATTTTCTCCAATTTTACTTCCATTCGCTTCCCCATCTTTCCACCATTTCAGCATGCGGCCATCAGTCCACCATACTTCGAAATCTCTCTCCCCCTATCTCCCTTTCTTTTATCCTCAGCCGGACCAACATTTCATCTAACTTATCTTTCAACCCATTCCCATGCATCGAGCCACCGATCACTCCCTTCCACTCTTCTCTCACTGAAACGATTCCCATCAACCCCTCTTATCATGGAACCATTTGTTGTGCTGTTATTTCACTCCTTAAGGTAACATTTCACCACACCTTCAGTTTTATTTGTTCGTCGTTTTCTTCAATTGCACCATTTACAGCAAACTTCTCTCACCATCGGTAACATTCCCTTTGCACACATAAATACTGGCACAACGTGACTAACTTTTGTTAAGCGGGTTGGAATATGAAGCCTGCACCACATTCTATTCACAAAATATCCATTCATAATCCCGAAATCGGGCATTAGATATTTGACTTGAAGTTCAGCTCACATTAGATCCGCACTTCTTAATCCAGCTATTAATCGCATATCTACCCTGCATCCATCCATGCATCAATACTTTACCCATTCTCCCATTCCATTCATCAATCCATTCCTCCTGTTTAAGATTTAAATGCCGCGTCACTACCGCTTTCCGTGACACCATTTACTTGAGCAAAGGTATTCCTCCTGCTGAAATTTACTGTACCGTCTACAACATCAACACACAACATGTGGTCAGATGTGCAACAATCGGCTAAATACTACGCCCACCATCAGACCGGACCCTTTTTCTGATGGACAATGATCTCAAATGTCAAGAGAATTAATCAGAAGTGGGTAAGTGAAGAGTATGCATCGTCTCGCTGCTGTCCTACCCGCTGCTTAGCAGTACGTTCAAACGACAGACCAGTCAATTAGGCTGAAGCACATATTCACATAGAGAGCATAAAAGAAGACGAAGAGGGTGGTAAAGGAGGCAACATGGAAGAAAGACACATGCACTTGGAATGCATGGGAGATAATTAAGAGAAGAGCAGAAAAGACAAGACAACGGATGTAGACTAGTGTGTGGGAGGTCGGGTGAGGAAAAAAGAACGCGCAGAGGAGGCAGGAGGAAAGGGAGACATTGACCATTGGGAATGCTCACATCACGACCTACCATGAAGTCAATAGTGTTAGCCATAAGTGTCAGTCATGCGCCTGTCCGCGGTGTCCTGCAGGTCCACTTTTAACTAACCCAGTTGTTACTAAGGCGAAGAGAGCACAGATGTGGTGTAGGCTCCTCATTGTCTACCTGTCTTGACAAAGGTTGCTCACTTTTTGCGGTCAGTTGCGTGAGCAAAAGAACAAGCATAGTTGGTGGTGAGAGAAGATTGCTGTGGACGATGTAAAACTGGAAGCAAGTCACTAGCGCATGCATTGGTAGCATCGCAGACCTGAAAAAATTTTGGGAAAGGGGTATAAATTGGGTTTAATGATGGAGGGAGTGAATGGCAGGCATCGGTTGGAGGGAGGGATGAAGAAAGAAATCAGTGGATAGATGAATGGTGATGGGATGTATGCAAGGTTGAATGCGAAGAAGAAAAGTCGGAGGACAAAGGAGAGAGAGAAAGAAATTTATTTAGGTAAAACCTATAAATGGCCTAACCACACCTCGCCTATCCATTGGTAATGTCCCATTTGCATCACATGCACCCTTAGCTTCGTGAGGCCACGTCACGCCTCTGTCCGATACACTTCCTCATCTTGCCGATTCCACAAGCAGTGGTTTCCTTCCCTACCCCACCAATTTACCACAGCGTGTGTCAGTCTGATTGAACTATTTGATTTTAGCGGCCAACCAGATGAACGTTGCTTCCTTAAAGGACAAGGTGGCGAGCGCGCAGTCTAATTATGTAAAGGAGGGTAGCATAACAAATGTCCTTTTCACCGACCTAGTTCATACGGGTTTCTGTAAGTGTGTATGTGTATTGACAGCTGACTGAATAATGGTGACAGTGGATGATGCTATTCTGGCGCGCTTGCGGTGAGTTGATTAGCTTTAAACCCACATCGACTGCTAGTCCACCTGCCAGTGACAATGTCTAATCAAGGCTTGAGGGGGCGAGTCGAGTGAGAAGCTCAAAAGAGAATTTATCGCGAGAATTGTTAAGAAACGCACTTCTAAGTAGTGGCTTATTGCACTGCAAGAGCTTCTTTCTGTAGAGAAGAAGTTAGGAGCACAAAATCCGTTCCCCGCCACGATTGGGGATTTAGCACGATCTGCCCGACAAGTTGTCACGTGATGTAGGTGGACTGTGAAGCTCATTATCAGATCATAAGGATATAGCTAGCGGTCAGTAACTTAAGATGCGCACATGAATGGTGGGCTTCTCCTCTCGCCATCATTTTTCTTACATCATCCCTCATGCGTTGGCAGCAATAATTAATACGAAAGTCAATTTCAAGACTGAAAAATGAAGGCTTGATAGAAGAAATATTTTAATGCGTTGCGACTTGTCATTTGAACACGTGAAGTGGTATGTGGTTGAAAAGCTTAAGTAGAGCCACCGAAGTCTATTGCCTTCTTCGGTCTTCGCAGCGTGCTACTGAAGTCATTAAGTTGGCACCGCATGCTGAGTTCCAATCATTTGCATGCGTTTTGTTTGAGCGCTTTCAATGTGTTAGCCATCAGTGGGTGTCAATGTTATAGGTGCTAGATATTTCCTTTTTATCACCTCTTAGTTGTCATTATTTTGGATGCAGTAATGTGTTTACTCTGAATGCGATTAAAACAAATTTGTTGAATCGGTGTTTTATTTATCCCCGATCAAGTTACAAAGGCAAGACATGAAGAGAATGGAGGACGCAATGTGTATCTATCTTTGTTTGATTGGCTTAGACATTACACTCCTTGCCACCACTTTTGAAGTTCATCTATGTGTGCGCGGTAGTGGGTCGAGGTGCAGAACGAAAATAGAGCACTTTAGACACCCTCAAGCATCGTTTAGGTAGAGATTTCGGCTTATTCATTCTGTTCGTGCTTCATCGAAGCGTTAAGGCAAGCGCAGCAACTGAAGATCTTCGCCAAGACAAAGGAAAAGGGATGCATTGCCGACGTGCAGGGCAGCTGAGGAGGGAGGGTCTACTAGCACGGCTCAGAGGTTTATTCCGCAAAAGAAATATAAAATACAGAAGTCAGTAGAATTGACGAAAAAAAGGAAATATTTAGAATGGAGCAGCTACTGGTTGCGACTTTTCCTTATTGAGTCAAATGCTGTTCGATGTGAGACAGACCACCGTTTCATTAAATGTTTACCGAGCCACTCAACTCCCCCCTTAAAAATAAGGGGCGCTTTTTAACCAGTACAACTGTTACCTTTGACTTTAGAGGGACGTCGTGTTTTAGAGGTGTCGTTATGCTATAGCGGCAGGGTAAGTAAAAGGCACCTCACCACAGTTGCGCACGACATAGCAACACTTTCATGCAAATCCCATTGGCGATCTAGGCGACAATTTTATTTACAATGCCACCTTCCCTCCTTCAAATTCAAGTCTTTCCAAACGGATCGCTTGTCTATCAAGAAGTATTGGAACAAACACATGACTTGTAAATTCTGCTTAACAGTGGACTAGGTGAGGTACAACTACCTATACATACCCACTGGACTGATGCATAGAGTAATTACTGAGACGACGAAGCTCCTCTTTTTACTCCTTTTGGACACCATGACCTTCCCATTGATCTTTAGACAGCTCCTGATGTAAACTATCTCAATGTACACCACGGTTGCCTCCTGATGATTGCAGAATAGCTGCAGAGGACCACAAAATATTCGCTTTTGGGAGGGCAGCATGCGTTGACGCATGCCTTAAGTAGCTTCAAACCTACCTTGACTGTCAAGCGCTGACTTGCCTCCCGTGAGGCGGCCATGCAGATTTCATACCTTCCAAATGATATGACGTTTGCTACAGAGGGTAGGAGTTAGTTCTGATGAGCCATTAGATTTTATGTTGCGACGCCGAATGCGTTTATTCTTCATTCCGTCTTCTCTATTTTTTACCAACGCACTTAGTGGCCTACAGTGCATATTGCAGATATCATCTCTGCTGCAATAGCATGAAGCAAAGTTAGAGAATGTATTTACAGCGTAGAAGTTGGGTTAGAGCTTAGCGGTATGATTTGGAGATCACGTCGGACATCTGGCGTACGCGGTCAGCCATCACGAAGCGGTTGGTGATAAAAGCAAAAACAGTTACTAATCATTCGCGCCAGCCATTACCATTGACGTGCGTCCAAAAAAAGGTTTCAAACGACATCACTGTTCCCTGTTAACAATTTAGCTGGGGCTTGGGTTTCGTCTAGCTTGATAACAGCGATGAGAGACGGAATGGGCGCATGTCTGAAATCGGTTGTGTTCTTCACTTCTCCTAAGACTGCTGACCTGAGGCAATATATGCTCGACCCAAAGGAAGGCGATCCATGAGAGTGGGCTGCCGAACGCTAATTTATTGTGGGCTCGGTTAACCCTGCGAAAGCAACTAGCAATGCTGCATGATAATGCCTGATTGAGGCCACTTCTGTACTTCACTTACAACTCAATGTGACCTCAGGTCCTATACCCTAAGAGCGTTTAATTCGTAGGTGATTAATTTTTGCGCAAGAGTTGAATCGTTGCCGTTTTCCGTTTTTAAAGGTCTAATCGTCTCAAGTGAGACGCGATTAATGATCGAGCTTCTGCAGTCGAATGATAAAAATCAATTGAGAATTCTAGTGATTGAGGTCATGTAAAACAAGTTCTATACTCCGTGTCTGGGTTCATCCTACCCTTACAAGAAGAAGAACGCGAAAATGATGAGAGACTGTAATGTTTTTTCTCTCGACAGAATTTTTTGCGCTTTCTCTTGGTCCTTCTCTCTCTCTTGCAACTTCGCTTAGTTGGACAGGGTTCGGTTGACACCAATTCATGAGTGTTTTGGGTAAGGAAGGGACCAATCAAAGCAGCATTGAGTTGCCTGCTGGCATTGAGATTCGTCCTTAAATGCGAGGAAATTAATTTGACGAATTTGAGGCGTTTATTGTAAGGTATCGCTCAAGCCATTTCGTCCTGCAAAAGAGGCAATTTAAGAAGTGAACGGACCCGTGGATCTTGAAAGTTGTGCAAAATGTGGACCAAACTCAGCTAGACATTACAGTTAGCCGCTAGGATGGGTTCAGCCTCATTATTACCCATGCATGTGATACATCGCCCTGCGTAGACTCTCACCTCTGAAACGGTGGAAGAGAGAGGAAGATGTAGGGGAGGACAAATGACGATGCTGAGTTGAGTAGGCTCCCATGTCCCCAATGGGACGGCGCAACATCCACATTCCTTCTTGCGTGCATGAATACTTTTTAAATCTGTGAGTTAATTTTTCTAAAAGCTGATGGCATATTCGTTAACGTATTAACCACTAGACCTTTTTAGCTACAATCTGGCCATCGAAATCAAGACCTGTGTGCGATGTTGAACTGTGCCCTACACCCAACCTTAAACCTTATAAAGCTTAATGCGAGCTGTGAAGCAGATGCAAATGATTTGCAACCAAAATGTTTGACCATATGTACACCAAAAATAACTAACTGACCTTTCGAAATGACCTGCTGCAGGCGCCTACCACCCATCCACAGGCTGTTTTCAATGTGTTTTACGGCTTGAAAACGAGTTAGAGTGAATTGCATCTGCATTGAATATGAACGCTTGACTTGACGTGCCTTCTAAACCATTTGTTTTAGTGACTTTCAGCTTCACGCATAGCCTTCCAAGAAAACACCAATTTAATTTTTTATTCTTAAAAACCGAGGTCTATGAAACGGCTGCTACCAAAATATGTTATAAGGACCACAAAGCAGTTGGAACAGCTAATGAGAGACAGCTAAGGCCAGTCTGCAGACGCCTCGTAGAGGAAGCGACTAATTCGTTTTGTCAGCTCTGCATATTTTCTCATATCCTAGTTTTCATCATCCTGTTTTAATCCATTTCAGCAGCAAGCTGATTTTTGAACCACTCCACCAGCGCACTAAATTGCTGCCCTTGCCTCGATAACACATCATAACCTTCTCTTGAAGTGGATTGCTTCAATCGTATTATTATTTGTTGAAGCTTCTTTTCGAAATGGGAGCTCTCAGTAGTTCTGAAGCTTTCACTGAAGCCACCAATTCACGAGTCGGTTGATGAGACGCTTCTCTCTCCGTCACGAACATTCGGCTGTGCCACAGTCACCTCATTATCAGGAATTTTCCTACCGGCCCTCTTCGTTTTTTGGCGCTGATTCCTGAACCAATTATTAACCTAACAGAAAAGTCACAAATTGAAGAGACTAGACGACTCAATCGTAGACAATTAATCACTACACACCAATAGCTGTCCATTAAAGGAGTTCATTTAAAACCCTATCGCTCGACCAACCTGAGCCTCCGTCAAGTTGATGCGACGCGCCAGTTCTTCGCGCTCCTGCATATTGGGGTATTTTCTCCTGTTGAAGCACTTCATCATCTCGGCAACCTGGTACGGGGTGAAGAAGACTCTACGGCTCTTTTGTCTTTGTGCATCAGATACTGTCTGACGTATCTGAGGTTGATCTGCGGATGGCGTTGTAGTGCAGTTTGCTGAATCAGGCATGGATATGGTGTCAGTAGGTTGCTGGAGGAGGAAGAAATCTGGAATTGAAGAAACGTATGCCGAAGGTTGTCGGCACGTGCTTGGCGATGGGGACGACCGTTGCACCTGTGGTTTCAGCAGCTGACGTAACTTTGACGAGGTGTCAAATAGGAGTGGGTTCGTTGTTGAGAAGGTCGGCAACGGGGTAGTAGAGTGAGCTTGACCTGAGCTTCCATCGTGGTGTGGAGGCAAAGACATGTCGATGCAGGACGTCTGTTGTAGTTCAGACTTTGAAGGGCTAGCGAAATGAGTACTGCTTGGGGAAAATGCAGGCGTTGCTTCTAAGAAATCCGCTTCATTGGAAGCAGTCTCATCAGCTTTTAGCCATTTTGATGGCGAAGATTTCAGCTGGGTGTGTTGGTCCTCATCATTGTTCTGTGGCGATTGGGTAAGAGAGGGATTGGGTGTTGAAAATACTGGAGGTCGGGCTAGTGCAGAGACCATCTCCTCCACCTTTTGTGACGTAGGAGGTGCTGCCCGCTCCACTTGCTGGTGTACGCTTGGTAACAAAGCTGATGAGGCTAACGGTTGGGGATGCGAGTTTGTCTCTCCCTGGGGTACAACTGGGCATTCCGTACCCGGTTCATCTGTAAAAGCAAAACGAGTAAGATAAGAACACGCGTATCTGCGTGTAAGTAGCTGCCATCCCTACATTTATTTGTGTCAGGGGCTTATTTACACCGACTATGCCATTTTGAGTACGCATTTGGGTCTTGTTTGACCTCAGCCCTGCTGACTCGACTAGATGCAAAAACATGGTCGTTAGAATGGCTTCGCGATAGTTGAATAGAGCGATGTTACCGAGGAGAAGCACTGTATAGGAGTGATAAGGATTGATGTGGAGCTTCTTCTACAGTAAGTGCGTCAAATATGCCACTGTAGCTGCAGATAGGGGGCAGCTGGGAACGACGGAAAATGAGTTCAGCTTCAACTTATGATAACCGATGGACAAAAAATGGTAACGAAAGAACGAAAGCTTGAGTTACAAAGCAGCTTGATTGAAAATACCAATTGCTTGCAGCGTTGTCAGGTGTTGAGGTTGCTCAAGATCAAGGAGGTCCAAAAGTTTTCTCACTGTAAAGTTGGACATGATGAAATTGTAATCACACGGTTCACCGATGCTTCTATGACTGAGTTACTTACCGTATTTATAAACCATAAGAGCCAATGAAATATAAGATAACGGGTCAGATGAATAAGATTCAAGAGTCTTAATCATGCCAGTTGTTTCTTTTTTCAAGGGATGGGTTAAACGACGTTTTTTTAAGTTTTTGGTCTGTGGCACTCTGCATTATGATGCTTAATTTGCTTTTACTTTGGATCGCCCTGCTTTTGCCTCATAGTCTGCCTGCAAACTGCATTTGTTCCCTGTCATCCCACTAGAAGTCGCCTTGAGCCATAAGGCTGCAAAGTAATCAAGTTGTCACTTGAACGGCTTCAATATATTTTTCGTTAACATATGAACCCAAATCGGATCGGCCTTTCACAATAGTAGAGTCAAGTCTAGATTTCTGTAACATTTCTGCTGTTGAAGTGGGGTAATTTTTATTCAATGTTGAAGCCAGGTGAAAAAGGCTCCAAAAATCAGCGGTGGGTGGATTTGTGTTTACATCTCTAAGAAACCCTTCCAGCGAGTCGAATTCATCATCAACACGTTAACCAATTTGTTGTTGATTTGCATTGAGTTTTGTAGCTTTTTTTGCTGATACTTGGCACCTTCCAGCTAAATATGTTTTTTCCGGCTCCACTTTGACCTTCCTGGGTGATAATACTGACGCCCTACCACCGGGCGCTGCAACCAACCCGAAGCCCAACTAAATTTTTTAAAGGGGAAACATTCCAACATGATTAAGTAATTATTGTATTTTTCCAACTGAGGGGGATAACATAGCCATACACCAACAAATGAAGCAGAGGAAAAGGGAAAGGCGAGTACTCAACTCGAAAGAAATGCACGGGGTCGAAATATTGCTCTCTACTACACCAATTGTCTGCGTGGGAAGGCAAACGTAAATGGAAGGCGAGGGAGTTATTTCGAAAGGCGGCATCTGAAGATGTGGGTGTCAGCCACTCAGTTAGCAAGTAATCGGAAATGCATCGCGCAACTTTACGGTCCATGCAATAGAAGAAAAGGTAATTCTGATAGATTCGAAAGCATATTTTTAGTTATCCCATGTGAGTGACACTTATTTGGCGAGCCTTCACAATCCCCTTAGTTGATGTAAGTGTTATCGGTTGTGTCGTCATCACTGTTATTTGCTGCTGCTAGTTCTTAGCACTCCAACATCCGACTCGTGTGCTGCCAAAAATAGGGAAATACAACTTTTTAAGCTGCTTCTCCATCGCACTCTTATCTAATCGCCATAGCGGAAAAGGAATCAAGGTTTGACAATCGAGATAATGCGAATTATTTAAAGGCACACAAGTATCAATAGTCCTTTGTATTATCTTCCGCCTCCGTTACACGCGCAATGATGCACGAGTGTCAGCTGAAGTGGAGAAACACAGAGGCAAATGACATTTGCTTCTAAGAAACCACTAGACACCACGAACCACCAATCAAGAAAAAAAAACAATAAATCACACGGCGTTCTGTCGCCTTCTAACATTCATCGTGCTTTTCAAGTTATCATCGTTTCCACCGCCCAATTCTTTGTCAGTACTCCAGTACCCCTTTGTCAGCTACTCACCTTTGGTCTGCTTCTCAGCCTCCATCGCCACTGCTTCCCTCTCAATCTCTCTGATGTCCCAATCCTACACTTCACCGTTTTAACGTCAGAAGACCAGAAGAGATTAAAAGTTTAAAAATTATGGATAAGTTATGCCACCATCTTCCCCTCCTCCTCTGCTTTATCTTCCCTTCCTTCCCCCTATCCTCATTTTCGTCACAACTGATATCCTTGTGTGTTTCACTAAGCAGGGTAAAGATATGAGTAGCGTCCTCAAGTGTAGCGTTTGATAGGAATTCATATTCCTTCCACAAAATTGATTTCTGCATACTCCACTTAAATACATGGCTAGGAAAGTGGGCCAATGGAGAAATTTAAGAACATGCAGAAAGAAAAAAATAAGAAATTCAGTGCCCCAGCACCGTGCGGAGACGTCCCCATGTTGCCCTTTCCCATCCTTTCCTCTACTTACCCTCCGTTAAACCTCTCGCTTTCGCCTCGTACCCAATCATTCTTTCGTTGCTTCGCCCAGGTTGGTGATGTTTGCTCGTCGCCATTGTACTCCCTGGTGCAAGGCAACAATGGATCTTGGTATAGAATTAGAGTAATCGGCAGAAACGCAACTTCGCTCGAGCCATAGTAATCGCAAGGGGTGAGTTGCCAATGCATAACAGGCATCCTCTCATGAAAAGCCGAGGACATTCAGTCACGAGGCAGCGCATTTAATTCAAAGCACATAAGTGTCTGTGGTTCTTCTCATTCTCTTCCTTCTCCTTTGCATGCATTAAAATGCACATAACTTAATCAAGTCACGAAAGCACAGAAGTGAGTGGCGCCAGCTCCCTCAAAACCACCTCCTAGTAGTTCTGTCAAAAGTCCACACCTAGACGGCACTGAGTGACACCACACGGCACGTGTTGCAATCGATTTACACGTGTCAGGTTTAAATTGCCTCACCACACGACAAACCGTCAGACATGCTGTTCTACGTGTTGCATGCCTACATTTATTCATCCTGCTTTACCGCCTTTCCGTTCATGCCATTCAGTATTCGTCGGTGCTTCTCTCCTGCCTCGTTTCATTCTTGCCCGCAGCCGTATTTGTATCCTTTACTTCCGTCGCAACCCTCTCCATCTCCTCATCACTCCAAGCCTTTCAATCCTTAATTTTAGAGACGTTGAAAGGGAGAAAGCAGATAGCTATCATAGAAATGGGATGAATTTTGGTGCCAACACCCCTTCCTCTACCTGTGCTACCTTCTACTCCCGGAATCCATTTGCATGCGTCATTTCAATATTTTCACATTCGATATCCAGCATAATCACATGGAAAGGGAGCTATGACTAGGCAGTTCAGGTGTCATTGGGACGAAATCTTCAAATTTTGCCTAAACACGCGTCCAGACGAGTAAGCGACTGAATCAATTCATAAAAATAGATGGTAGAAATATAGAAAGCAGTAAAGAAGGCTACACCAGAGCAATGTGGAAAGTCAACCCGCAGCGACCAATTCCAACCCTCTTCTGTCCATTTCCACTCTCACACCTTCCATTCCAGCGACTTCTCATCTCTTCGCATCTACCTCAATCATTCCTTGTCTCATTCAGCTAAAAAATTCATGTTAACTAACTTCTGCCCAAAAAAAGGCATAGACCACAATTGCCGTTCGAATGCAAAACAACAATTATTCCAGGCACAGAAGTAGGAGTACGCATCAGAAATGCCCCTTTGTTGGCTCAATAGCAATAGCTAAGGGCGGGTCGTTAAACTCTCATCTATCGAGCATACCCCTTCCTTACAGGCGTCTTATGCATTAAATTCAAGTCCGCCTTAGCATTTTAATTTGGCCTGCTTAATAAACTCGATACAACTGCATGCCATGTGAGTTGAGGTCAAAGGACACTTGAAATGGCAAAGACTCTTGTCTGCGCCTTCTTTCCCATGTCCTACTCCAACGCATCTTCGGAGACTGTTTCCTTTGTCGCCTACTGCACTCTATACACTCAAACGCATTGCGCCCTGCAGGAGACTAATTTTCTACACATGGTATATGATTTTTGCCAGGTTCGTGTGCCGTGTAAACTTCAGTCTGAAATAAGCGGACGTAAAGAGTTACAGGAAGAAAAAAGCAATTAGATGTAGTAAAGTCAGTTGGTGGAATGCTGGTAGAATGCTAGCAAAATGTGGAATTGAGGTAGAATGGCCAAGGAACTAGCCATCGAACAGACGACAAAAAGAGATTTTATCGCACCCAGGCCGAAAGTGTTGATTTGATCCAGCTGTTTTTGTGAGACATCAACTCAAGCGACTACCCAAACGACGGAATTAAAGGTAAACAATGCAGCATACACGAACTTAGGCAAACGGACAAAGGCGTAGATACATGGGGAAAATAAGGAGGGCGGTCTAGAGTGGAAAACCAGGCAAAGAAATTCTTGACAATAAGAATATAAGGAGTGGACAGTGAGGTGAGCAGGTAGGAATTCGAGCAGCTTACAAATTACAAAGTAAGAAGTTGGAGCAACGCGCCCACCTTTGCTCCTCAAAGGCTAAGTGAAGGAGCAGAAGTAGGAGATGGAATTGGGGCGAAGTAGTGTGGTACAAACTAAAGCGAATGAAAGAAAGATAGAAATGGAGATTTGATGGTAATCATTGCTAAACTTTATTGAAACACGATTTTGTCTCGGGCGGAGCGTGATTGATTCAGGTCTAGTCTAACTCGTACTATTCTGATCTAGCCATGAATCCGTGCATTACTTACTCATATCGCAATCAAGATTGGGACTAGTGGAGAGATGAAAGGGAACCTGCGAAGAGGGCACCGGCAGATGGTGAGGTAGGAAGGGAAGGTGAGAGAAGCTCAAAGGAGGCAGAGGAGCGAGATGTTCTAGTAACAATAAAGTGGAAAAATAAGGTAAGAAGCTGAATTGTAGGAATTGTTTGCTCCTCTTTTCCGTATGTATTTTTTATGCGAGGAGCACAGACGCTATGACATTAGGTAAGACGCAATACCTGTAAGTGCATAAGGCACAGCATGCGAAAAAGGCGACACTCACCGAAGATGCGTTGGGGTGGCACATGAGAGAGGAGGCGTAGACAGGAGAGCTCCTCTCCATTCATTCTCAAGACGTCACCAGGTCTACTTCTAGTCTGCGTGCCTTGATCTCTAATGTCTACGCGATTTATAGTGAACACCTCAACTCTCAATGAAATGAGTTGTGTCGAGTTGATTAGGCGGGTCATTTTAAATAGCAACGTATAAGGCGCCTTACTCGAGCTTGTCATAATCCAGCCTAGGTCGCTACTCTTGCCTTTTCTGAATCAGTCCAATTTAGTCAAGCCTAGACGTGCGTACCGCGCTACAGTTCTTCCGCAGTGGCACATAAATATTAAGCAAGTTGTTGTGCACCAGCAGTTTTCTTAATGCTGCTGCTTATTTGGGGATTTGAGACGTGAAAAGTAAGTGCAGCACAGCAAGCATAGTGCATGGATGAATTTTGGTTTAAGGAGTCGGCAATTTACCCCTAAAGATTGCTATTGGGTGAACAAAAAGGCTTTTCTAATGCGAATGGCAATGGCGATCCATTCGCAATTGATAGGAGCAAAGCAATAAGGATTTTAAGCAGAAAGAGACAAAGGAATGGTAAAAATTGAGGCATAGAGATAAGAAGCCGTGCGTATGGATCTGCGGTGCAGTGTTCTTCATTTCTTCCTTACTTACTTTTCCCATCCTTCTCTACACTGATTCATTCTTCCACTCATCTAGCTATGTGAGTGAGTAAAATATAAAGGAACTGGCTTAGTGAAAACATTTAACTTTTCGAATGACACACTAGAAGAGGCTAATCATAGTCCTTTTCCTATGTGATTTACACTGGATTCCTGATGTGATAATATTGAAACAACGCGCGGAAATGAAGTGAGGAATAAGAGTGGCACACGGATGGATCGTGTGTAAGAAGGAAGAGGAAGCAGGAGCATGTATGGAGAGAGCGAATCACCTGCATAATACCGTTAAGGAGGAAGGAAGGCAAGTGTTTGGGAAGCATAATTTATCTTCCTGCTCTCGCAAACAATCTATTCTTAAGACTGCACTGCCTGATTTACTCTAATCGGCTTTACTTTCTTTGTCCCATATGCTCAAATTCAAACGAATTTATATTTGCCATGAGTGCACAAATCTCTCCCTATTTTCACATTTACCTTTGTTTCTGTATCCTCTCAACTCTCTGCCAATAGAGGCGATTTGCGTTTTGGTTACAACTACATTGTCAGATTTTGTAACGAAAAATGTTGCATGAGCTTCTAAAGAAAGCAAGCTGCCAAATCTTGATTCTGAGCAACTCTCGACCAAAACAGACAAAAGAAAACGCACCTCTGGAGCCGTAGTGTCCCAGCTTTTCTTGTCCCAATCGACACCCTACACATTAGCCACACCTGCGTTTTCCAATTTTAAAACGAGAACTGCCGTAACCTTCTTTGCCAAAACGGAATCCCTACATAACAACAGCCGCGCCAAAATGAATAGATTTGTGAACAAGAACTGCCGCGAACAACTAAAGAGGGAAGCAGAATGCAGAGTTTTAGTTTTGACCGGTTTTGGATCAAAAGGGAGAGAAGAGTTTTGATCTATACACTTGTTGAAGGGATTTACAGAATAAAATGGGCATATGACTTTTAATTTGGATCATTTTTGGTCATAGGGGTACCCGACCAAGTGTACGTTATCAATCCTATGTGTTAAACTAGGCGCTCTCATCAGCGGCCAAACCACACTATTTACAATTTGATAGGAGAACTGCCGTCAGTAACTACTAAGTGGTTTAGGCTGCTGAATTACAATTCTGATTGATTCTGCGTTAGTTTGGCTTCCTTCACCAAAATATTCCACTTAACTGTTGGCCAGGTCTAAATTTTTGCTGCATAACGCGAGGACCATCTCAGCTAATAGCGACGAAATAAACAGCTGAGTACGAAATAGAATGATTGTAGGTGAAAAACCAAGAAAGTGGATCTCAGCTATGTATTTAAGCCATCCTAGTTTTCGTATTAAAACCATTCGCATTAAATTGTGTTAATTCCTAAGCATTAACTGTCTTACAATCGAACTGTACTTCGCTGAAACGCAAGTAACCCAACATTTGAGGCCTAATCCTAATCAACGTTAGATTGGGATGAGCCAATCATGCGGAGGTGTAATATCCATTCACCCGGGCTGTTTGTTAGTGCGCACTCTTGGTAGAGCCGCATGGCACCATGTGCCACAGTTTCAGAGGAGACCTACGTTTTTGGCGCCACACAAGATAACGGTCGGGGCCTTATTGGAATAAATTTAAGGCCAACGTGAGGAATACCTAGAGCAGAGAGTACCCGGGCTAATTTGGCACTTTTTCGCCCATGTTATGCCTTATGCTTGCATTGATCTAGGCTACCAGTTCAAGTCTAATACCATTCTGACCTCTCCAATGGCGGTGGAACGCGGTGAGCAGCTCTTTCGTAAATAAATCTTTTTCTCGCCTTGCTTTGAACGCTTCTAGGTACAACCCTAAAGCTATTAAATAACTTAAACTGACTAAGATTTCGACGTATTCTGCAGATATGCGTGCCATAGAAATTTGTATGAAGCGAAATCACTGCGCATTAACGACTCATGTCTTGGCTAAAAGCAAAGCAATTGCCTAGTAAATAGCTGTTGTTAGTTCATGCACGACAAGTATGGTAGGAAAATCATAAAATGGAAGTTATTTTTACCTGAGTTGCATGCAAAATGACGCCAAAGGCAGAATTCTAACCCTGGATCGCTACGTAGAGGACTCATGATTAGTAGATTATGCTCCAGTCAGACGCGACACGTTGCAGTGAAATTCATGCCCTGCAAGCTCATTTTTACCAAGCGATCCCTAGTATACAGGATAAGTCTTTTAAAATATACGACCCTCTCCTGCCAAAATCGTGACGTTTTATTGTATCGAAGGGCCCAATTTGCCAACGAGATGGAAATCAGTTGCCGCTGACGACCTCAAAATGATGAGCGATTTGATTAGCTTAAAGACTTACTTTACTTAACAAAATACACAACCTGCGGTTGATTCGTGTCTTAGAAATTATAACCCTCAAGTGCATTTATCTTCGGTCTTAAACGATACGTGATATATCACATTTGATATGCAGGACCAAATAAATAAGTTTCATGGACATTATTAAAATAAAATCTACCACTAATCACACGCATGTGTCGATATCCAATAAAACTTATTCAACAAAAATGCAGCAATCCATTACGTCGAATTGCTTTGGCATACGGAAGTGGACACAAGTGAAGTTTTGGGCAGCCCATTGGCCCAAAATACCCGTGGTTGCATAAAAAACAGTTCTAATTGACGTTAGCACGTTAGCCGTTTGATAACATATCACCTCAGTCTGCCCTAGGTAATTACAATTATTATTCAAATCGGCTTATACTTTCCAAAACGGAGCCTAAACCACTACGCAGTTTATGTACTCACCGACCAACACAAAAGTGGTGCGCTAAAGTCATCTTTATTTAATCACTCAGTCGTAGCAAAATGTGACTGCTGCACTTCCACCACAAACTGGAGACTCTTCTGGCATATCACAGTGGACCACCTCACCTCACACACCTCGGCCACGTCGATCAAAAAGCAAACTTATCACCACCCACGCAAAATCACTCAACACCCATGTTCCCTTGTTTGCGAAGAAACAAATACAAATGAGTAACATTTTTAAATCTGCTAACAATGGAAAATGGACAGGTATACACAACACTGTGGAAATATCATCACAGCTTGAATGAGGAGATGTAGGCATTAGGGACAGTAGGGATTCAGTATTTGGAGAGTTTGTGCTGTTCAAAATCAAAGTGCTACCAGAAGATAGAGGTGATCATTCCAGTGTTCCATTTCCCTCTTGACGTCTGGTTTTCATGGACTTCACGATGGTAGCGCTGTTTCCACACCGACGAATTGCACCTATAATTCGCTTTGGGCAGCGGACCTCTCGTCTGCATTCAATCCACACACCATCGACATTTGAACCTGCGAAACGGAAACAGCAAGCATGGGTTGGGAAAAGCCTCGATAAATAAGAAGGAAATAAGGTCTAAACAGAGGTGCTGGTTTTGTGTCCTCACGAGCATTCATAATGCAAGGGTGTCACGCAAAGCAAGAAGAGAGAGGCCACGCTGAGTGAAAATCTCAGGGATCCTATGAGAAAAAAAAACAGTACACATCAAGAAGTCACCCAGGGAATGAAACAAGGAACTATTACAAATAAAACGCATGAGATCTACTCGAAAAAAATACTTAATTACGGAGGTTAACAGCTAAAAAGAGAAAAAAGAAAATTCGAACCTACTAGTGAGTTAATTAAAAGCTTGGAAGCTACGCTAAAAGTGCTTGCCGAAGCAAATCGCAGGAATGAAATGCCTGGCTTTTCCTGTAATATAATCAGAAAGGTAAAATTTCAGACGAACGAAAAAAATCGCTGTAATCAAATGAAACAACGCAAGAAGGAGGTCTGGCAGAATCATTGCAAAACTTACAGTTTCATAAATGAAGTCTACCTACTTAACTTTACACACAATAGTTGAATCTGAGACACGAAAACCCTAACGTTCCACCACGAGTCTGTAAATGGATTGATGTCTACTCTTCGCAAGCGAACAAAAGGCAAAAGAGACCAACTCACCAAGCAGTCACCTTTTAGCTACTTTTCAAAAGCATCAACCTTTAAGAGGAAATTCGATGGTTGCATCCACCTATCACCAAATACTTCATTTGAGGAGCATCCTCGAATCTGCAGGAACAAGCCGGGGCTTAAAGAAACAATGCCAATCAAGGCGGCGGATCGATACGCTGTGCGACGATAGAGTGGGCCGCACGCCGACGCCGCGTTCGCACCAGAATCTTTACGACGTTGGTCTAGGCTTGTTCGGATCGCGTCTACTGAAGTTATAGTGGAGAAGGAAATATTCAAGTACCCTTTCGTAGAGCACTGCAGCCATATCAGCGTCCAATCAACACGACGAACTCGACCGGTATGGTTATCGCATCGATTTGGAAAATGTAGCCGTCACATTGCATTTGTGAATCGACCTCGGAAAAGGATAGACGACGAATCCATTGAGATGCAGCACAGATCACACCAACTTCTAGACAGGAATAGAGAGCAAGGCAGAACTCCAACTTCAATTTCCGCATTTTTTCAGCAATCCCTTGCAGCACATTTAATGAGCCACCACAGACAAGTACAATCTTGTCACCCTTAAGGCTCGGACCATCACTGACCTCACGTGAAGCCTAAAATGAAACAGTTTCTTCCTTTCTTGAACTAATAAAGCTTATCTGGCCAAAGTAATGCCGCAATTAAAACACGCAACGTGCCCACCACATCGTAAGACAACATACCAAACACGACCGATGACATTGAAACTGCCAAACTTAAAGGACCACTGTCGAGCAAATATCCTCCAATCTCAAGAATTTTTAAAAATACACAAAGCATCATCAAGCGTGGCCTTAGAACAACTGCTATAATCTATCTTTGCGAGTGTATGCAGACAAAGTGCAGTTCATATTCGAAAATTGATTAGTTGACAATTGGTATATAGCTACAAAATTGCATCCCATTATAAAAAGCTGCATTTATTCTGGAAAAGGATATCAGAACATTATGCACCACATGTGAGAATTGAATCGCTATCCTCAAGCATACTAGTTATTTTGTTATAAACTTATTAACGTAGGTGACAGCATCGATACAGTCACTGTGGGTAGTGAAACGGTGGCCTCTGTCGACATAGTCATTACACAATGGATAGGAATGTAGCGCGTTTCCCGCTTGTCTCCTTGTCTTCTGCCTCAAAATCCTTTGAACAAATAGGCCAGAGCTAAGGGACCTTATTGCGAACTTGGGTTGCTCGGGCTACTATCTCCCCCTTATCCCCTGAGGAATTATGACAAAACCATCATCACTAGGTGTGCGATGGCTGCCTCTTCGTCTCTCAAAGTTCCATTCCAACAATAAAAGTATTGCACAAACCCTTCGCCTTACTGGCCCCATCTTTGCTACTGTCCTTATTGAGTGCCTTTCTTCCAGACATTAAATTTCAAACTTCATTTTCGCATCTGATCAGTGGTGCACCTTTGCAGAGTCACAGATGCAATGTTAAGCGATTAATGGCTATAAACCTAGCAGTCCGATGTGGAAAAAACAACCGATAAGTGTTAGAACGTTTCCACATGGCATTAACTGTAAATGTTTAATGGGCAGAAGTAAGTACGCATTAAATCGTAGGGCATCTTTGGTTCCTCCTCCGCCTTCCCCTGCAAATTATCAACCGCACTTTAGCAATAAGTCACCCCACCCAAAGCTCACAAATGTGGACGTCGTGAAAAACCAATGCATGGTCTGAAGGCGCATAATAACATAGCCCCACATCGGCTTCACTTCACACCATTTCGTTGTTGTCTTTACTGTTAAAGGTCGCAAAACCTGACTACTACCCTAAAGTAAAAAAGAACGAGGAACAAGCAAAAGTGGTGCAAGCCTATGATAAGATCTCGCTCAACATGCACGACATACATTGCTCAACGGGGGAGTGCTTACCAAGGTACCGTTCCCCTCTCCCTTTCCTCTCGCTCGCCCGCCCGCCTGGCAACCACACACGCCCCATCCAGTCTTCCATGATGTTGGGCCCTCCTCCAAGCGCACAGCCGCACCGCTGCCTGCCTGCTTATGCCCCGCGTGAAGGAATAGTCCACACTGAGGAGGAGGAAAAGAAGCCAGGGAACTCTCAATCGCATTTACTGCTTCTCTAATATTTGCTTTGACACCATAGTTGTCGCCGTCGACAACGACGAGTTCAAAGGCCCCTGGTGTAGTCCCAGTGGCTTCCCATGGATCGGATTCTACGTCCACGATTTCCCCTTGCAATTATTGTCACCATCGACAACGATGTGTTATTGTTGGCAGGCAGCTTGATGAGTCCGTGATTGACGACGACGACGACGACGTTGAGAAGCGTCACGTAGTCAGCATTGCGAACAATGGCAGAGACGGTGGCGAGGCAGCCAGTGTTGGTCAGAGGCCGACTACTACAGCACATAATACTGCACTTACTAGTCTTGCATACAAAACTGACGCCTAGTGCCACTCACTCAAGTCCCCATGCCTACCACATAATAATGCGCCAGAGGAAGTGAAAATTCCCGTTCGTCATGCTTTGGACCTGCGACCACTTTAGCACCGTGTAAAGCCAAGTTCTCCTCCTCGGCTTCCCTTCCACCAAACGAGGCCTCATTCACCATCAGAACATCATTCTCTCCTTATTCAAATGACCCCCCACCTACCTGCCTACTCCAATCAATCTCCTCTACTCCATTGTTCAGCACATAGAGCGAACGCGAAAAAGCGTTGCCATCCAACAACCAACCAAAACACGTCAAATTTCCTCCCTAGATCCCCATTAAAAAAAAAGAATCCCTATACACGCACACGTTTACGGAACTAAAAACGAGCCCCAGACCATCTTGACAATATCAATACGCGTAGATTCACGTGCAACAAAACAATTAGTAGACAGTAAGAAATGCACACACAAACACACCCAAATCTACGAAAAGAAAAGCACCTACGGTACGTTTAAAAAAAAGCTCTGTAACACCTCTCCTCTTCGTCTCCTCCATCTTTTCGGTATTAACACAATCACCAGCGCAACTCATCGACGTGAAAAATAAACCCGCCCCTCCGAACCCAGTCCATCAGTGTTACACTTCAGTTAGTCTATTGAGCATGCGCCCACGCCCTTCTCACACCTACCGCTATGCCATCCAACACACACCGCTAGCGTCCATCCCGACATCCACATCGCACAACCGACACGAGGACGCCTCCGCCAATAACTTCACGAGCTCGTACTACCTACCATTCCACAGACTCATCAAATGTTACCTCACCACCGCAGTAATTTTGTAGCATCCGAAAAGGAAGAAAAGCAAGCAATGGAAGAGCCGATGCGTGAATGTTTCATACGATGCAAAGCTGACGTCTCCGAACATAACTAATGATAGGAGAAAACACCTTAACAAGCAAACATCTAAGACTGCTGCAAAGTACAATCTGCGTAGTGATGCGAATGCTTCCCACTAGTCACCCCTTCCTCCGCTTCTGCTGAGCCCACCTCGCCCAGACACCAACTCATGCCGTCAAAACTGAGCCTACCATTAAGCCATTACCGACGCCTTCCACACAACACGTTTCGCAAAGATCACACCAGCACAAAAATAACCCCCATCTCCAAGTCAACGAGCAATGTGATCCGCCAACACAGACACCATAGTGATGAAAACAGCGCACCTTTTACCTCACATGAAATGTAAAAGGATCTACAGATTAATGATAAAAGCTTGCTTCTTCCCTAAATGAGGATGCAAATAGAATCGATAGCGATACAAAATCAACGAAAAAAATTCACAGCAATCCAATCTTACCCGAGGAACGTGTGAAGTAATAGCGAAGGCTGGAGCCGCACTCATTGCTGACAGATAATGTCGCCATTCTTGGCCAAAAAGTTGTCTTGACAGGATCTACATCTACCTCTTCAACGTCTATCTAGTATGTTAGCGGATAAAGAGAATGGATTAAAGGCATGCAGGTATAATAAATGCCTTTTAGCAAGAAAATAATGAATAGGTACTAAGTACTCAGTGGAGCTGAAACGCTTCTCAACAAAATTGTCTCACTAAGCCAAATCCACCGTCACTAAAGAACGAACCCATTACAAACTGCCATAACAATCCCAAATTCTCGCTTACAGTATTGCAAAGAAAAGTGGACGTGAGTAGCCACTGCAGTTGGAAAAACGTCCCAACAGTCACATCACGTGACCCTTGCGTTTACACTAGCACGTAGGCGTATGAAGGAGGCCAATCAACATTCAAAGAACGTAACAGTAACTAAGAAACTAAAACTAACGCATCTTGCACCACACAAAAATGTGATGCAAGCATGTTTCAACCCAAAACATGGACGCAGACCGAATCAATCGCTGCATAGAATAGACAGCAACAGTATTTGCAACTCGATCTTACCTGAGGAAGATATCGCTTACTTGGGAAGCGATAGCCAAGTCGAGATTCGTGTCCACTGCACCCTCATAATGCCTCCATTCTTCGCAAAGCATAAATTTTTGACGGCGACGTCAATATCCGACCTAACAAATGCACGGTTCAAAGTTATGGACAATGAGGCATATAATGAATACTTTCTAGCGAAAATAATGAATATGCGCCAAGCACTTAGCAAAGTTAAAGCACTCCTCAACAAAATTACGACTCATTAATCAAAATCCGCAATCATTGAAAAACTAACTGGTTGCCGAATTGCCAAAACAATGTTGTTCGTTACTTAAAGCACTGCACGGCGAATAATGGACGTGGGTGGGATTCGCAGCTGGAAAGCAAAACGACTTAACATTCCCATTATGAAGCCTTCGAGTTTACTCTAGCAAGTAGGCGTACAAAGGAAGCCAATCGACATGAAAATGACCTAATAACACATAACAAGCTAAAAACAGTAAAAAATGCCAAATACTTACCGCCTTCCAACTTGTTCGAGCCAATTAAGTCCCATTAACCGAAAATATGGACCACCGAAACAAACACCGCTCACATACTTCGCGCACAAATCTAGTTGACCATTTTAATGCTGTTCGATAAAACAAACCAGCACCTGATTTTATGCATTTATACAGGCAAAACACTATTTAAAATTCCTATCCTTTGTTTTGAGTGATAGATTTACAAAGTAACAATGTAATCAAAATAACTTTGTTGGCAAACGTAAGTGACAAAACTAGCAGCAAACTCTGGATTTAAAACACGTTAAAATAAGATCGCAAGAGTCCTTAGCTATTAGTTTTGCAATTTGAATAGTGATTTGGCGTTTGTTTTGAGGATCGTCGGGCTTGGTGTGTGCTTCCAAGTTGATTTATAAGGCCTAGGGCAACGTACTTTTGTTTGTGATTTAGTGCAGCTTTAATTTCTTGACGGCTCTTACATAACTTTTAACTGCAACTTACATTGTTCAGCAGACTTAAGTCATGGTGCACAGGCAAATGATCAATGGCCTTTGCAACGCCGCCAGACGACCAACGACCTTGAAGGCGAAAATTTGTAAATGGGAAATTAAAGTTGTATGTATAACCTGTGACAAATAAGGGCACACTAGTAATACATAATAAATGTGCGGTGTCAAATGCACTAAAGAATTGGGTTAGTTCATCACATAATAGTAAGACTGAAGCGAAGTAGGAAAATATGTGATCCAAAGGGCAAATTTAAGCGAATGGGGAATATAAAAATTCAAAACCCTAAAATCATTCATGTAGAGCTACGAAAAGCATTAAAGAGAAACGTCTCTATTCATTTATAAAAGGTATAAGCGTGGGTCTAGACAAGGATAGCATCGAAAACACTTGCCTTGGAAGTCTACCGCACATAATGACTCAATAATAAAGTCCTCAAATTGGGTTAGAGGTCAATTGAAAAGCCAAGCAACGCACTAGTGAACACTTGGAAGGGTGTCAAAATATTGCAGAAGGCAAGTAAACTTATGGTGAGCCTTTGCTGGACTGGGATCCAGTTCTCCTCCTCAGATGTGCAGACAATATCTTAAGGAGACAATAGACGTATTAATTGAACAAAATGTCTACAAACATTCTGCCTTTGTAAGTCAAAATCGTGCACATGAGTAATGCAATACTTAGTTCAGTTTCACAAATTAATCTGGTCTGGTATCACAGCACGTTATTTGGTTTGATTTTAAGTGCTATTGTAGTACTTGGCTTGAGCGAACTACTGTTATCGGCCAGGGTCACAGAGGTGGTCATATTGCCCTAGCCGCGTGAGCTGGCCTCAGAATCATGTCACCAGCTTATTTTTTTTCTCTGCTCGTTGTATATATACACATTCTACCCTAGTATTCTGCCTTCTTTTGCCTTCCATAACCTCGGGTCGCTACAGCCATTGCCATCGCGAAATCGTTACTTGTGCGGTGAAGTTTGAAAAGTATTTGAGGTTGAGGGGAGCTGGGATTATAGCCTCGTCTCTCTTAAATTGCGTGTATGCGTATACTTTAGGTTGTTGCGTTACTTGCGTGCATATAAAAGAGTGAAATCGGACTATGCCCCTTGTAACGTACGGCGTTTCTAAATGTTGGCACATCTGGTGAGGGGTGTTGGATACTGCTACCAAACCAAGTGACAGTAAAATAGACTAGAAGAAGAGAAGAAGGAATAGAAAGAAAAGAAAGAGGAGGAGGATGGGGATGAGAAGGTATGCTTCCATTCAGCAGGAATTGGTATCCGCATCGTTTTCCCGGTGGCCTCATTTTTGGAAGTGGAAGTGAAGACCTGTGAAGAGAAAGACGGAGGTAGGGTGCGCATCCTTATTGAGCCCAAGGGTTTAAGCAGGATAAGTTGCCACTGACCGTGCAGAGCTCGCTAACTGGAAAATATTGCACGGAAGGAAATTCGTGAAATTGCCTTTGGAAACACAATTTTAGGCATAGCGTGGTGGGCGAGCCGCGATATCCCCTTCCTTCACCATCATAGCGAATGGGGTAGTGCTACCTTTTTAAACACACTGCATCATCACGTTACCCCCGCCCCTTCTCACGTCGTTAAAGAGACACTGCTTCCTATTCTGAGTTATTTCGTCCCCTTTTATATTCAAGATGAGTGGGATGAAAATGTACACATGCATGTATGCCTACTCAAACTACCATCAGCACAACCTCCACCAAAAGAAGGTAGGGCCCCAATTTACAAACGGCGTGCATTCTAAACAAAACATTCCTAGCAGCGGTGACTACTGTGTCACAAAGTAGTTTGCATGCTTCCTTAGTGTGTCACCAACAACGGCTCAGATGGAGGAGAAGGAGGACGATTGCCGTCACAACTCTCTTATCCCATGCGGTGTCTACCTGCTGACAGTCTCTACTGCTGGAATGTTTTGAAGGCGGAATATTATTGCTACTGAATTGACGCTCAGTAGGAGTTGCACGTCGGGGTGGATATTTGATCAGACATTGGCTGGAGTGGGGGGTTGCACACAAATGAGGGGATTGCAAAAGAGGCCGAGGAGGAGAAAAAGCAGAAAAGAGGCATCTGTCCGCATTCATTTTGTCAATAAAAGCAGTCTCCGCATAATCAATAAGACAGTGGTGTTGTTTCATAAGAAGACGTTGCAAAAAAACGCGTTAATTGAAGAGTCGTGAGCAAGTTCCTAGAAGTGACTTGGAAGGAAGAAGAGCACCCTTCTCCTTACCATTGTCAAACCAACTTTCACTTCTTTCAACAACTAGTCGTGAGCAATGCGGGGAGGGAAGGTGATAAATAAGGAGAATCCACCTATCAGACAATAAAACCGCTGCGCACCGACCCACCACCCACCTACAGGACTTCGCAAGCAGTAGAGCCGCTTGCAATTGTCAGTCAAACCACACACCAGGGCTCCTACTTAAGCCCCTTATCGACTTCTCGTAGCTGATGAGCCGAATCTAACCCAACCTAACAAATTGTGGTGTTGCTACCGCGCAAATACCTGCTGCACGCTTTTACAATATTCCCCTTAGACTAACTTTATTAATAAGAGCTCATTCGTTCAGAGAAAGTAGTAAAGTTATGGAAGGAGCCTGGCCTTATATAATGATGTCGGTTTTCCTGAATCGCCTGTCTCACTCACATGGTTAGTTGTATGGATAGCAAAATTGTTTTGCGGCAACAGCCTATAAATAAATTACTGACGCTCATAGACCGTGTCATAATAATATTGAATCGCAGCATGCTTTTGAACAAACAAGCATAGTCAAGAAATAGATAAAGGCATTATTAGATTCAAAGTGCATGCTGTAAAGTGGTGTAGTGTTTAGCACACATTATGATCTCCTTGTTTGTTGAGCTGCTATTGGTGGAAATATTGTACCGCTCCTCAATGTGGTTTGACCTGTTGTACGCCTACACTTTGCGAAAAACCACCTTTGAATGCACAAGAAATGTGCAATTTTGGTGTATCTAGGATTACTTTTACTTGCCGTATCATTTCGTAGGTACAGATTAATGCAAAGTAGAGTTGAGATTCGAAAAGAATGAGCAAAAGATGCTGTTCCCAAAAATCGCCTATAAACATAAATAGAACAGAACGCAAAAAAGTATTTTGCTAAATATAGGCACACGCGTATGATGAGTGACAGATTCAAATCCAGTGAAGTTTATAGAACCTAGTCATTTTGTCCTGTATGTCAATTGAAATGCATCACGGATCATTTAAGACCAAAATTAAATACGCATGCTCTTTGTAATTTTTAAACGCATGCCAATTGCCGATTGCATATTTTGTTGGGTGAAACAAGTCTTTAAGTTAATTAAGTCGTTAATCATTTTGGAGGTCATCAGCGGTAACTGCTTTCCACCTCGTTGGTAAGTGGGACCATCGTAACGCCAAAATGACATGATTTCGGCAAAAGTGAGCTACGTTTTTTTAGAGAATTATCTTACTTGCTGAGAATTACTCGGTAAAATTGGTCGTACGGGACATGAATTTCATTAGAATGTACTGCCTTTGGCATTGATTTGCACATATCGCAGGTAAGAACAAATTGAATTTCATGATTTCTTACCACACTTGCCATGCATTAACTAAAAATAGCTGTTTACTGGATAATTAGACTTTACTGTTTATTACCAAGATTTTAATCATTAATGCGCAGTAAATTGCTATGGTACCGACCTACACCTATACAAATTTTGGTCATTCTGGGTTATTTACTAGTTACGGTGTCCGGGTTAGAAGCCTTTAAGGCAGTAAAAGGGTTTAATTACCAAATAGCTGCTCACCGCCATCGGAATGGTCAGAATGGGATCAGCTTCTAAATGGCAGCTTAGATCAATGTATAAATAAGGCATTGCACAAGTAAAACAATGTCAACTTAGACAAAGTATACTGTGCTCTAAGAATTTTTCACCTCAGTCTTAAAGTGGTCATCATAAGGCTCCGACTTACTTACCTACTTAGCAGTAGGCTCTCTTTGGCAATTGCTACACAGATCTCCTTTGAAACTATAATGTTTTGTGCCATGTAGCTGGACCGAGAGTGTGCATTAAAGAAAACCAGGACGCGCCATATTTTGTTCATTAAATCTAAATTTGGTTAGGATTAGGCTATAAGTGTTAGGCTACTTGCGTTCCAGCAAAACGTGTTTCAATTGTAGGACGTTTGATGCCTAGGAATGAACACAATGTAGTACAAATGATTTTAATACGAAAACTGGGACAGCATAAGTACATACCTGCGATCTATTTTCTTGATATTTGATCAAAATTATTTAATTTTGTACTTGACTCTTCCTTCCATCGCTGGTAGCTGTGGTATTTTCCGTGTTGTGCATTAAAATTTGAACCTGGCCGATGTTTAAGTAGCTTATTTTGACAAGGCAAGTTAAAATAAAGCTAGAATATAAAGTTGTGCTATTTGTGGTCTAGTTAGATATAGAGCCGACCAAAATTGTATTCTAGCACCCTATTCTATTCAGTAATTGTTTGCGGCAGTTCCTTTATCAACTTGTAAGAGAGTAAGGTTTGGCCGATGATAAGAGCGCCTAGGATGACACAGGTAGTTGACAATGAACGAGCGCGCACTCTCAGTGATCAGAACTGGTTGAAGTTGATAGTTATATGCATGTTTTGTTCTGTAAACGCTTTCAACTAGGGTATAGAGTAAAACTCTTTGCTCCCCTCTTTGATCCAAAATCGGCCAGAAATGAAACTCACCATTCGGCTTCTTTTTGTACTTGCTTGTAGCAGTTCTTGTTCACACATCTAGCATTTTTGGCGTGTTTGATATGTGAGGAGTCCGTTTTAGCAAAGGAAGTTGCGATAACGCAAATACATACAATTTTGATCCAGACTTGTTCAATATTAAGACTTGGTGGTAGGCCCTCTTCTGCAATTGTTTAACGTAGCATAGTAGACCGATTTCGGCAACGATGTCGGGACTAGCAAAAGTACAGAGCTAGTGTTTGTCAAACACTTGTCTTCCCTTCTTATTAGTAGCATTAGGCTGATAATTCACTCCACGCCTGCTCTTGCTTCCTCCTCTTAATGACGATCCATCCGTGTGCCAATCTCATCTCTCACTTCACTTGCGTGGCCGCTTCAATATTGTCGCCTCCTCTAGTGTGCTAATCGATAAAAAATCAAGCTCTTTTCATCAAGCCGATTGCTTTATGAATGACTGTCACCTGGTTGGATGAGTGGGCAAGTGAATCAGTGTGGGAAAGGATGGAAGAGGGTAGGAAAGAAGTGAAGAACACTGCACTGCAGCTCCATATCCACGACTTCTCACTTACCTCTCGACTCTTTCGGCTAAGCACTTTCGTTGCTTTCTCCTACCGAAGAAGCGCATAGACCAATATTGCCATTCGAAGTGAAAAATAGCATTCGACCAGGCACAGAATTAGGGCACGCACCAGAAAAGTCCTTTTGCTTTAACAACTACCATTCTTTGGGGGTGAATTGCTGATTTCTTATATCAACATTCTATCCTGCACACTTACTTTTCGTGTCTCAAATATACTCTCAAATATACTCTTAAATATACTTCAGGGGGCCTGCTGGTGTAAATTAACGTGCCTATTATTCATGTCCTACTGTGAACGCACTGTAGAACGGTATGCAAGTCAGGCTTGGCCAGATCTGACTAATTTGGACTGTGCTGGGATAGACAAGGTTGGCAACGGAGGCTTGATTATGACAAGCTTAAGTAAGGCGCCCTATATGTTACCATTTAAGCCAGCTCCAACACAAATTTGGCCAGCCCAATCAACTTGACGTAAGTCCATGCCAAGTGGTCGCCTCTTTCTTTCTTGCAAACATTAGGGATCGAGGTACGCAGACTAGAAGTGGGTCCGATGACGTCTTTGAAATAGATAAAGAGGTGCTCTCTT
Source organism: Taenia hydatigena (assembly GCA_036345935.2). Classification (NCBI taxonomy): domain Eukaryota; kingdom Metazoa; phylum Platyhelminthes; class Cestoda; order Cyclophyllidea; family Taeniidae; genus Taenia; species Taenia hydatigena. Next base: position 35,754 of record JADWOT020001713.1, on the reverse strand, counting down.
ATCTACGTCTCATTTCTCATGTCACACTCCAACACATCTTCGGTGAGTGTCTCCTTTGTCGTCCACTACACTCTACAAGCTTAAACGCATCGCGTCTTGCATTATGTCATACTCATTCAAAAGAGGGAGTCAGTACGCCCACCATTTTAGCTCCTTACCCGTATTTTTTTACTTTGGTGCCACGAGAACGTCACGCATCTCTGCCCCTCTACTCTCCTCTCACCTTTTCCTTCTGCCTCATCATCTGCCAGCACCCTCTTTGTAGGTTCCCTTTCATCTTTTTACTAGTCCCAACCTCGATTACGATATGATTGAATAATGCACAGACTCATAATCCAGATCAAACTAGCACAGATTAGACTGAATCTGACTTACTCAAGCTCTACATGGAAGTGAATGTTTTTTTAGCATAGCTTTGCTTGAATTACCATCAACTCTCTATTTTTATTTTCCGTTGTCACTTTAGTTTGTCCTACTCCACTTCGCCTCAATTTCGTCTCCTACTTCTCCTTCACATACTCCTTCGAGAGCAAAGTCGCACATTAATCGATTCCCTACCTGTCTATCCTACTCCTCAATCCTTTTTTTCTCTGTAGATAATCCCTCTACCTGACTTTTAGAATACCGAGTAAAATTGTTCGCATTTGCTCCAGATAGCGTGCTTTGTTCCCGCAATGCATTTCGCCTGTCTGTTTGTATGCCCAAGTTTGCGTGTGCGGCATTGCCAATTCTCACTTGTTCATTTAGAGAGTAGCCTTAATTGGCACCCAACGAAAACAAGCACGAAAGTTTGTGTGCTTGTGTGTGTGGGAGTGAAGGCGCATTCTCCTCATCCTCGCCAACTAACTTGTCCTTCTAGTTAATCAAATCGACTACGAGGAGAGCGTTGGCAGACGATGAGGTAGGAGGAGAAGGAGAGTTGTGTGAGGGATTCAGAGGTGAGAGGCGTTCTCGTGGCGCTTAAGTAGAAAGAAAGGTAAGGAGTCAAAATATAGGGACCAAATCGAGTGCCCCACGCATGCATTGTAATGAGCAGACACTTTTCTGTGTAAAACTGTTCAATCATAGTGCCGCCGTTCCTCATACCAACACGCAGCTTAGCAGTCAACCGCCCTCATTGTTTTAGCCAGGTAGGTGCTTGATCATCCGTTCTTACTCCAACCAACCACGCTATCAACCGTTGTCTAAGGTGTCTGACCATTGTGTATAACAACTGCGATTGACTTTAGCCTTTCTTGTTTTATGCATTACTGGTTTCTCGTTTGCCTGTAGCCAACTCATTGTGCAAAACAAATTTTCTTGAACTAAGCAGCTTGCTCTATTGATTGTATTATTTCGGGTTAATTTTTGCAAAGTCGGAATTGGTTTGACTTTTGTTGTTGTTGTTGTTGGTGGTAGTCTTAATCAACGCAAAAATTTCACTTGGATGTCAGAGGTGCTCTCTGCACAATTTCTTCCATGAGGGCATAAAAATAAAGGCAAACCTTAGGCAATCTGCACATTCATTTTTAATTAATCGCCCGATCCATCATTCAGTAGGTGCCTAAAAATATGAGGCCCAAATGGCAAATTTTGCGTTTAATTTTTCCAATAAGTGAGTGAACAGAATCGAAATGGGTAACTGAAGCTTAAAGTGGGTAAAATTACTTGGGAGCGGTGAATGGGTGCTACTAATAATAGGAGTATATGGAACATAAATAGGGCCGCAGGTTTTATCATTACAAAGCCTGTTTAATGCTGCGAATTGTAGACTTACGAAAACTTTTTCCGAGCTTGCTTAGGCTTGATGGTGTCCGAATGACTTTTCTTTTTTGTGCCTTCTATCCTGACCAGCCATGCCAATGATGACGTGGTACGCTTGTGTCAGCAACAGAATCCGTGGCTGAGGTCAAGGCCCTGATTTTACCGCCTGTAAAGAGCAAGTTATGTTCGAGGAGTGGGTGTCTTTTCTTTCGCACCTCTGGTTAATGATAGTGACAGTGGGGCATCAAAGCGTCCCTTCAAGTCGAGCGATGAATGCATGCGAAGGACTGGCCATTAGAAGGCATGTGAGGCCAAATGTGATTTGGGATTTCATCTTTGTCCTCTTCCATTTGTGCACGTGCATTCAATGTTTTTGCGCTGCCTCCATATGCTGAGAGAATAGTTTATTTTAGCAAAGTAGTGTACATCAATGTGGTCACACCCTCATGAATTGGTTGATCCTGCCAAGTTCAAACATCTTGCAAGCATTCATCGAGATGACTTTGAACTGCCCTAACATATGAACGTCTTCAGTACAGATCGGTGTGTGCGTCGTTTTCATGGTGTAAACCCAATGAATATTGCTTGCTCATGCCGTAGATGGGACGCAGTAATTGCCATCCTGTGGGACTAGGATGGTGTAAAGCCCTCCAGTAAAGCCAAGTCTTTTAATGAAAGCCTTTGCACTTGCAAATCTGGCAACCTTATACAAAGGGCGTGGAAGCAGCTTTTACTTGGGAGGTAGAGAAGGTTCCATCGTCCTTTCTCGAATTGGTTTAGCTGGACGGTGTGGTGACCCATCCAGCTATGTAAGCTTGTTAGTTGTTACTTAGTGTGTATATGTGACGTATGCTTCGCAGCACCAAATCGAGGCTAGCTAGAAAACTGTTTGCATCGTAAGCAATAAAGCTGATAAAGACCAGGCTTCCTTTCTGATCAACCAATCCCTAAAGGCGGTGTGACTATCTTGGCAGCAAAACAGGTGGATCCTAAGATGCAGTACCTCTGTAACTGTTCTCCTAAATGTTGCCATCGCCTTTATTTTGCAGAGGTTTATTAAAACTTAGGCGTAATTTGCTAAATTTATTTTACATGCGATCTCATCACCACGGGATGCTTGTCCATCATGCACAAACATATGATTTTCGAATGTTATTTTTTAGGGAAAGTGTCAGATCCATCCCTGCGATACGCAAGTTTTTGGCCCCACAACTTTGTGACTGGACGTAACTTTGCTGACCTGATTTAAGAATTTGGTACTTAGCCGCTGTTTAACGTTTTTATTTGTGTAATAAAATGTAAGCACTGGTGTCGCGGTGCACACTGAAGAAGATGGCAGAACCAGTTTCCAGTCCACTGCTGGACGCATTTGTTTTCCCTTGTGTACGCAGTTCTCGTTGGACATAAATTGTTCCGTTTGCTAGGTTTTTACCGTAATTTTGAGATCTTGCCTTATTTGCAGCAACGTCTTTAGTGATGCCTTCATTTCTCTGTTAAAAAGTGTTTTATCCAGTCGTCAGAATTTGAAAACTTCACTTCGTTAATAGTAGCAGTAGTGGTGCATCAAAACTGTGAGTGTCTGCATTGGAGACATTCTAGTTTCCTCCGTGAGTGACGGCATCCTCCTGTTAAGGTGACACCGCGTTCTGGCCTGCTCACTTCACTAGCAGAAGGTCGGTGATGGGTTCACGAGCGACGTGCGGACTTAGCGTAAGCACGACTATGGTGGTGGTTAACAGGATGTAAAGTGCTATCAGCTGTAGCTTTTTTGCAAAGAAGGCTTTGTAGGTTAGTGCAATTTTTAAACTTCTCCACTGCGGTTTGATTATCCTCTTTTAATGAAGGCGTGCAAATCCGTAGGGGTTGGAAAGAGGCAGAGAAAGCGGTGAGTTAAATACCTACATGTGGATTGCCTGTGCGCTTCTCAACCAGCGCTTCGTTGCTGATGCCCTGCACAAGTCTATGCATCAGTCGATGGATCGATAAAATCAGTAAGACCACCTGCTGTGCAGTCGCTGTAATTCTGTTACCATTTGGTTATTCTATTGATCTATGCATCGATCAATAGGACCGCCGGGTGAGTTGAGCTGGGAAAATCTTACAGATAAATTGGTGGATGCAGAGGAGCAAATCAATGCAAATGCACTTTTACTTTTGACGAGGGCATGGTTCGTTATTCCGATCTGCAGCAAGTTTTTAAACTCTCTCCTTCGCCTAGTCCTGTCATTCTCCACCCATATTTTTTTCCATACCTGATTCTTTTCTCGGACATGAGCCGAGCATGATGAGTGAGTTGAAGGACTGTTGATCACTTACTTTCTTTTAAAGTCTGCAATTCAAAAAAAACGCCTTGATGCGATCGCTCAGTGGGTGTGATGCTGCCGTTCTAACTTACGCGATGTTGGCGAAAAAAACACACAGCCAATCGCTCCACATCTTTCACTAAAATGTACCTAAAAGATTTTTCCAATGCCAACTAGATCATGTTCCTCAAAGACAAATGCTACAAGATCACTCGTCGGCTCACGCTGTCACTGTTGAGATGTTCCAGTGCTTTCTTCAAGCTACATGGAGGCATGGAATCCGCGGCTAATAGCAATTCAGAGTACAGGACATGCGACGTTAAGCTCTACTCCTTTCCTCCTCTTTATAATTGTAGTGACAATTAGATAAAGAGGAGGACTGAGGGACTTGGCACATGAGACTACCATTACTGTTATGCACAACTGAATCATGTCAGTTCCTTAACAATGTGACATTCGTTGGTTGTTAAATGAAGAAATTTCCTTTGAGTTAGTTAGATGCACGCTAGCGGTTTATTTGTTTTAACCTATCTACTGAATGACTTGAGTGGCTCTGCAACCAAGTGCTCATAAAATTAGAACATGTAGTGAGGGTTCCAGTTCTTGGGCAATCCATCAAATTCCCTATGTCTGGATCATTGACATGTCTTTACCTCCAAAAACGGCGAATGTCTAGGGACATCAAAGTAGAGTTGAGGCATCTGAAAGGTGATTGCCATGCCGTCAGAAGAACTGGTAGGTTCTCCAACTATGTGCTACTCCGTTCTCTCTCTGATGCCAAAATAACTTCCACATTACAAAAAGCTCCTTTCTTAAATGGGTTGTATGCGATCATGCGGTAGACGGAGCACTTAAACATATTAAACTACTTTCCGGTTCTGATGAACGGTAGTAGCTAAGGCGCAAAAAAGACATGAATGCGTCTGCAAGCGCTCTTTTATAGCAGAAAGCTACTAGGAAGGAAGAATAAAAAGGCTGCTTGAAGGTACGAGGAAGAAAACTTGGAGTACAAGAAGAGAGGCACTAAGGTGATTGCAGGTGAAGGTAAAGGGTGTAGCGTGACTTTGTAAATTGTCAGCGCGTCTCCAGGTCATTTGTAAAAAAACAGATTTAGAATGCTCTTGCAACCGGCAGCTGACATCCTCGTTTCATACGCCTTTACACAGAGCATGATAGTGGAACCATACTTACTCACTGTTGCATTCCATTTCGGTTTCGCCATGGATACCTCAAGTGGTCAGCTGCTGACTTTGCTTCGAAAAATAACGGGTTGCTCTGACGTGTGACCAGGTAAATGATGTAGAGAACCGCTGTTGACTAAGGCTTTGACAGGATTGCAACGAGGGTTTGCCGATCAGTGATGGCGTGTATATTTTTAAAAAAAGCTTGTAATCATTGTTCAATGTTCGATTTGCGGCTTTGGTGAGCCAAATTCCTTCATCATTTCGTGTACATCTTCTCGGAAGGGCAGAACGAACCAGGACACATAGCATAAGACGTGTTTTACATGCCCTCAAAACCCACTCTCTCTCTCAACTGACCCATCATTCGACTTTAGAAGTTTGAGCATGAAATGCTTCTCATTTAGGTCGGTGACACCGCTAAAACCAAAAAATACAACATTTCAACTCTAGTGTCAACACTAATCACAAGGAAGTAAAAGATTTTTGATGTGTAGAATCTGAAACCACGTTAAGCTGTAACTGGAATGCAGAAATGGCCTTAATTAGTCACCATCGTGCAGCACTTTATAGTCGCCGCTGTAGGGTAAGTCAAGACCATAGTGAATCGACATTCGGCAGCCTACTCTAACGGATCGTCTTCCCTGGCTAGAGCAATCTAGCGAGAAGCAAAGAACGCAATCCGATGGCCGGCACACGCTATTTCGTCCTACATCACTATTATCAAGCTGGGCGAAACTCAGGCCCCAATAGTCAGTGGTTCTGTTACAAGAATGATACTGCCAGCCTACATCACAAAGAGCATGGACGTGACGCTTCATTCATTTGCTTTTTTAAAGACAAATGGACGTCGAAAGTGAAACAGCGCCTTATCCTGCGATAAATGGCTTATATTCCATTTTGTTAACGAACAAGTCGTGCTCACCTACTTCCATACTGTGTGGGCGAGAGCGCTTTGACCAACGCATTTCTCGTTGCCATTAGGGTCGCGAAGGACCATGTGGTGGAACATGAACTTGCACATGATGGAGCGTTTTCCGGTTGTAGCCGGAAGTGATGGTGAGGTCGCTAAAAAGGCGAAGAACCAACTTCGCAGATGTAGAAAGTGAATTAACGTTGGTTACAAAGTCCCGGAATCTCGAGAAGTAATTGTTTGCATGCATTCTAGAACCATTACAAAGATGTGATCTGGGATTCCTCATTTTCCATGCTAAACGACTGAGCGGGATGGCAATGCAGAGGACCCGTCGAGATCCGTTTACATGAGGATTATGCAGGCTTTTTCAACGCTGCAGTGATAAATAAAAGGTGCTTCAGAAACACAGATGCTTCTTACTAAATTTAAGCTCCGGAACCTTACTGGCCTTATACAGATCCCAGTTGCTAGGACGTTTTCACCTGGATGCAAATCTTGCCTCGCTAAAGAAATTCTGACTTCAATAAACCATAGAAGCTTTCCACCGAGCTAATTCGTAATGTTTCAAATAATGCATAAATATGATTGAATAATGTGATTATTAAATCGTTTTATTGTGTGAGTCTAGTAAAGTCAATCTGACTCCCGAACTCTAATACGAATGCATACATTTAAGTACATTTTTTATTTGCACTATTATTTTGATTACCAAGTTATTTGATGACAAAGAATGCATTACAAAACTAAAAAAATACGACCTGATATCGCATGCCAGTAGCTGATGAGAGACGATCAGCAATGAACGCGTGCTTACGCTTGTAAAGCCATTGTTTTAAATTAAGTCAGCGAATAGCTCAATTGTTTTCGCAGTCATGGAAAAATCTTTATTTTGCTTCCCCATTTATGTCAGTGTTACCTCTACTACGATCTTCTCGAGGCCATCGCCCGTGTAGAGTTAACCGACCCACTAGCCTACCACCTCATGTAGTGATGCAATTCTGCGGAGTTTATTTGCTGGTATAACTGTCAAATAAGGTCGATCAAGTTCCGTTCGTCGAAGCCGAACGTATTTCTGATGTGGCCTTATTGATACCGGCGTGACCGAAGGCGACATCAAACACAACCTAACAAAAGTGGATCTGTTTGTCAAGCGCTCACATTGCTGTGCATTTAATTCTGCCTGAGCGACAAAAGGACTACTGTCTACAACTTTGACATTCTTATAAGCAGCCTTTGACATCAAAAAGGATCGCGACTTTACATTCATTTATACCTGGGGCATTAATTACATTTGAATTACCAATTTTCTTGCCACAAATCATATCACCTCAAATGCAATTGAAAAACCACTACACACGTGGCACCCACGGCTGTCTCGGTGGTATCCAGACATCTAACATCAGATAGGACTGCCTTAATGATGGGATGATCAGAGCGACTTTGGTTTAATGCGCAGTTTCTGCTTCGAAATTCCTGGAATGGCTTGCCACTAGTTGCAGAGTTCTCCACTTCTGAAAAGGTTTGCTTTGATGGACCATACATTAAATATGCAAGCGACCATTCCACGAATTTCTCCTCCCATTTCTCCAAATTTTTACAATCTGTGCCCTCCTAACTGAGAACGCATTTGACCACGTCAGTCGCCCTTCTAAATATTGCGCTTCTTCTGGTAATACAAAAATGACTTTGAATGTTTTATTTGCAATTTATATAAAATATTGGTTTTCCAAACTGCACGATGTTCGCGGCCTCGTCTTCTCATCCAACTCTAAATACCAACAAACAAAAGTAAGGTTAATGAAATAGAAAGACATTTCAATTTCACGAATAAACTTGAGAAAGCAGGAAACCTCGCAAAGGTACGAATCCACCTGGGTTGCATCTGGATCGAGTGCTAGTTGATCTGTCAACACTTTACTCGCCTGCTGACCAATCGTATCCGCAATATTGGCGGACGATTCAGGGGAAGGGTAAATATTGCGTTACGATTTTATTTTATCAAGATTCTACTAACAAACTTAAGCAGTTCTAGTGTTTTCGAATAACTATCGGCTAGCATTACGAAGTCTGTACTGCAACAGACATCCTGCATGGAACTATCTTCACCTCCAAAGCAGGGTAGAAGCTCAGGCCAACCTCAGTCTGCGACTTTGTTACCCACCTTCCCAGCGCCGAATCCACTCCTATTTGACACGCCGTCAAAGTTATGTCAAGAGCTGCCACAACCACAGGTGCAGCAACCATTTCTGACGCAAAGCGCGTTTTAACAACTTCCAGCAAGCGTTTTCTCAATTCCAAATCATCTTCTCCAGCGGTTTGCTGCCAGCATGTCTGTGCCTGATTCAAACTTCTTTACACTGCCAACCGCAGAACAGCCTCAGGTATGTCAGATATTATCTGAGGCACAGAGACATGGCAGACGCAGGGTTCTCTTTACCCCGTTCCAAATCGGTGCTGATATGATGTTGAGGCACAAGCAGCAATTTTTCGCGCTGGCTGAGTCGCTGAAAATTAGCTTGGTGCTAAAACTGATCAAAAGCAGGATGGTGAAGATGAAGATATCAAAAAGTTGGTAGAAATAAACAAGCGCGTTATTAGCTTCCTATATGAAGAGTCTGCAGGCTAACCTTGGTTGTATTTCGTTTAGTGGCTGTGATGTTAATGTTTTGCGGTCCTAACGGCATTCTTTGATGGCAGCCACTTTGTGCGCCCTAATTTTTCAAAAATAAATAAATAAGCTGATGCCATTTAGAGATATTCTCGTAAAAAAGCTATGCGTGAAGTTGGGACTCGCTATGATGAATTGTTTTGGAGGTGAGAGACCACACAGGTCGACGTCTTATATGCATGAGCGATGACAACACTTAGCCGATAGAGGCGGTGAACGTTAATGTCTATGAGAGTTTGATCCATGTTCCATGTCACTTTCAAGGTGCACAAATCAGATCGCTTCCCAAGGTTTCCTTTTGCATGGACGAAATGGCTTGATCAGTACCCTACACTAAACGCCTCATCACCTTAGCATGGTTCCATTAGTATCCATCTGATCACTGATAGCTTATAAATGGTTGAAGCATCTCCATTTTAGTAAGCATCCTCTGAATCAGGCCTTTGTAACGATCTATTCTTCTGCAAGGTTGAAGTAAACGCACAGGCGTGTAAGCGCATCCTTCTGATCATTGCCCGACCACGTCAACGATCCCATCCATTAATAGACGGCTACCGAAAGGGTAGTCTAAAAGTATGCTTGAAACGGACGCGATAAGCACAAACAAAGGACTAATAACCGCAAGAGAGCCTGTTGCAAAAAGCAGACCTCAGCGCTTACTTGCTTCAGTTTTCCTTACTTAAGGGTACTGCGGGATTTGACTACACATGCTCTTCTTCTTGAGAAGGATGACACACGTACTGGGGGTCAAATTGGATACACTTCTGACAGACCTCTTTACATGTGCAGTGCCTTGCACTCAAAAGAGCGCCGCCTTAATGCACTGCATAACGGCAATGAGGAAATATCTTTCCCTTTATTAAGAATATTTGCTACTTAGTCCGCCTCAAGACAACTTCACCAACTTGTAAGGAAACAGGGCTACCTGCTCCACCTTTTTTCTCTATTTCATACACGCAAGATAATGTTCCATTTTACAGTAATGGCTGCAGTACTTAATTTTGACAAGCTCAATAAACTGCACTAAGCCCTGGCTTTATAGTCAACGTCCCTTTTAATCCTTGGCATTTGCTAACTTGGTGGCCAGCAAATTGTCCTTAGGTCTAACTACACCGCTTTGCATTGCCGATTGCGAACACATCGAGGCAGCGACCGGTGCAACCCACTTCTCCTTTGCACCAGCAGTGTGATTTTGTATTTACTGCAACGTCACAGTGGTACAATTATTTGTTTAAGTCTTTGTTGATATGGCGTGATTGGATGGGTTATGGATGGACCAGACCACGTGAATTCGCATTGCAGCACAAAAAAGGTTTTTTCAGCCACTCCGCGTGTCTTGGTAGCATTTCTAATTACTAGGATCGGCTGCACAGTCATATCAAACACAGTGATGGTAGCATTACCTAAGGCGCAGAAATCTTTCATTTATTTCACTCATCTTCACCGCATTTCCTCCTTATAACGAACCAGAGGGCACATCGAGTAAATTTACTGCCCTGCGATAGAAGCACTCTACATGGACTGATACCTCCCTAAAAGCGCTGTTCATGCCTATAATGTTTTGTGAGACGAGATGGACAGATGCTGCCTTTGAATGAGGGCTAACAGCATCCTTCATACCAGCTCTTTGATGCAATCGCGGAGAGCCGATATGGAATAAAGGACTGGTAATGCTGCACCTTGATGTTAAACGCTGACCTTCGTGAGCAAAAGCACTTATTAATCGTCAGTGACAATGCAAATAAATCAAAGGAAGTCAACACACTTGCATGCTTCCTGCAAGGACTGCCCCAAATCACTGTCCTGCTGACGGCACAAATGCCATCTTTAGCTGACATTGTGGTAGCTCTTATGCCACACTCTCCAAAGACTTCCGTCATAGCTCTGGCTTCCTTTGTAATGTAGCGTTCATTCTAGGACCATGTCGTAACCTATCGGTAAAGTCAAAAGTATGACGAGTTTAGACCACTTAATCGCTACACACTAATAACTGTCTTTAAACAGTTAATTTAACAACTTGATTCTCGACTAACCTGAGTCCCGACAGTTTGATGCGATGCGCCAGTTCCTTGCAGCTATTCATTTTGAGGTAGTTTTTCCCGTTAAAGTACTTTAGTATCACCAATTTGGTACGGGGTGAAAAGAATCCTACGTCTGCCTTGTTTTGGTGTCTCTAATACTGTCTGGCGTACCTGAGGTTGTTCTGCAGTTAATGTTGTAGTGAAGCTTGCTGAACCATGCATGGATACGGTGGCAGCAAGTTGCTGGAAAAGAAGGCAATTTGGATTTGAGAAGACGTTTGCCGGAAGTTGTTAGTACGTGCCTGGCGACGAGGACGTTGGCTGCACCTGTAGTTGTAGCAGTTGCTGATGTAAATTTGATGAAGTGTCGAACAGGAATGGGTTCGGCGTCGGAGAGATCGGTAATGTATTAGCAGATTGAGCTTAGTCTGAGCTTCGGGCTTGCTTTGGAAGTTGCAGCACAGACCTCAAAGTTTGTCCACCCTTTGAATGCAACTGGACATTCCGTATTTAGCGCACCTGTAAAAACAAAGTGCCTGGAATAAAAACATGTGCATCTGCATGTAGCTAAATGTTATTTCCACATTTATTTAAGTCAATAGCTTATTTATGATCGAGTGTGCAGCTTTGAGTATACAATTGGGTCCTTTCTGACCCCAACCCTACTGGCTGACTTGACTGGGTGTGAATGCGTGGTCGATTAGACGGCTTCGCGATGGTCGGAAATAGCAATGACACCGAAGAGAAGCTTTGTACGAAAGCTTTTCATTGCCAACCCTGACCGATGTGCAAATAAAAATTGAGTGTGGAGATTCTTCTACTGTAGGCGCGTCAGGTATTCCACTGTGGCTGCCAAAAAGTACGGCTGCAAGGGACAACAAATGAGTCCAGCTTCAGCTCATGATGATCGATGGAAGGAATGCGGTAGCAAAAGGAAAAAAGCTTGTGGTAAAAGGTATACAAACAAGGAGGCATAAAAGAGTGATAAGGTAATTTGATAAACAATTCCCTTGTCTTGCAGCGTTGCCAGATGTTGGAGCTGTTTAAAGTCCAGAGGGTCCACAGGCTTTATCACTGTAAAGTTGAACATGATGAGCTTGTGACTACATAATTCTGCGCCGTATTCATAGGCTATGAGAGCAGATGAGATCTGCGCTTACGGATTAGACCAACAAGACTCGAGAGTCTTAATTGCGTTGAAACAAATACTCGCAGCTACGTCATGCCATGCTTAATTGTTAGACACGAGTGACTCATAGGGGATGGCAACTAATCGCCGTGCAACTCAAATTTACGTCGGCAAAGCGATATCGGAGTCATGTGAACGGCAATAAAGACTCCACTTCGTCAAGCGATCGCTTTTAACGGTTTTAAAGAAAACACTAGCAGTTACGAGAAAATCGCGGAAATGAATGGGATCAACAAAAGGTATTACAAGGGAGACGTGGTCAACCGAATAAAAGGAATAGCGAACCGTTGCCTTTCAATCGCCCTCCTCCCAATTACTTAAGGCACTGTTTAAGCAAAATCTTGCAAAGCGTTAAGCCTAGGCAGATAATAAAGCGTATGAAAAATAAAGAGAGGAGCACAATTGAATCGTTAATCATCCCAGCAATAATAAAAGAGCTTTTCATGCTAAAAGAAAGGAGTAATTTTATGCCTACCAACAGAAAAATGAAAGCAATGGCAGGGTGGAAAGAAGCAATAACACAGAGCTCATTTGTAAAGACACTACGCGCCAAGCACTTGACGATGTGTCTCCATGTCTATTATGATGGACACAGTCCGACACAATGATCGCAATAAGCACTCGTGTGACGGACACAAGACCAATTAGTGTCACGACACTAGGGTGGAAACTGCACCACCCCGCTCAACATCAAGCGCCGCATTGAAAAAGGAACGCGACAAATGCTCTAGATCGTCAAGTGCCGGCTTGCAGGGTTAGGGACCCACGTATAGCAAACACTTGCCCTATACCTTAAGCGTGTCTATGCTAGTAATACACTCTCCTCCTCCTGCGCTATCAAGTGCACATACAGCTCCATTACATCGGACACCCACGACAGCGCCCAGTCAATCAACATTATGTGTAATGGGAGGGCCAATATGTGCGTGTGCTTCAAACGGTAAAACCACAAGTAACGTGCGTAGATAAGACAGCAGGATATGGCAATGCATTCCATTCCTTTCCACTATGACAAACTTTTATCCTAATCGTTGTTGGCAGCAATGTGATCAAAATGAGGCGATGCTCTCCGAAACAGGGGTGACGAGGGCGTCAGGGTGTTACTTTAGCATCTTCGACAGTCAAATGTTCCGATGAAGATGAAGTGATTCCAACACAACCACTCACATCAGGCAGGACTGCACAAGTGTTCAAACGCCGCATCTTATACCACTGAAGTAAAGCTGATAAAGATAACTGGGCGGGTAGGTTCATCTTCGCCTGCCTATCCATCCACACATCCACCAGTCAAATAACCAAATCAGCAGGTAAGTGAAAAGATTTCAAATAAAGAAATAGATGAAGCTTGATGCTTGCCAGTGCACATTTGTCTCGGGAGATGTCCACTAATTACTGGTCGTCATAAATATTAGCCTAGCTGATACGAGAGAGACGTCAAATCTGTCTCCATGACCTATCAGTTAGCTGTTTGCCGCAGGGTGAAAACAGCTAAAGCCAAAGCTACTTACTACTACGACTAAGGCGAGGGTGGAGAAGACCACACCAAACTGTTACATTGCTACTGCAGGAGGAACGAACAAATTGAGGTTATTAGTGGATTGCTTTCCAACTTATCACCGTGACAATACGTTTTAAACGAACACTTTAATCATAAGTAAGTGGGTGGCAGGCATCCCAGGATGCTTCTTTGACAATAATAAATGTGCACAGTTCGGTGGTTTGCAAAAGAAGCGCTGAACAATCAAAAGCGCGTTCTATCTCGTGCCTTTTTGCTCGTTTACAAGACAGCCCTACTAAGAAGGAACCCACAGAGTTGCTTGACATTCAGCAAAATTTGAGCGAGCGTAAAAATAAACATGAAATTACGAGATGGTCCTCCTCAACTCCGCAAAACAATGAGAAGTAAAGCAGTAGCAAGCTTCCTAACCACGAGTAGACTAATTAGAATATGTCAACTTGACACAACTGTGCGAAGTGCCATGCTGACGTTCGAGTTAGTAAATAAGAACACTTATTTGGAGGTGATAGTCGCAGTCCATTGTAAATGCCTTTACGTGCAATGGCTCAAATCAGCGTATGTTGCCCACAAGCATCAAGTACACTCAATCTAGTCACCACGAATCTGGCATGGTTTGCGACGAATGCAAACAACTTGTCTTGATTGAAATTCTTAAAACACACGTGCATAATCATTAAAACTCAATTAACAACCTTTCTTAATCGGGTTGGAATGACATTACGGATAATGGACAGACATATGCCATCCACTCTTCTAAACGGAAGACAAAAACATGATGCGCAAGATAGACGAAGTCAGCCAGCAGCACGATCAGATGTCAATGAGCACAAAAGCTAGAACTAACAATATTTAAAATATACAAGTGGCGGGTGAAAGCACCTAAACAACTGATGGCAGCAAACGAATGGAACGCGTGGAAAATAAGGAAATAAAAAGGGACATAGTTATTCCTAAACCAGCGCTGGATTCTCATAGAACAGATAGCGACTATGGCCGATGGAAAACTACATCTCACGCTCAGGCGTCACACCTCATCAAAGTGCATAAACGACAAATAGCGTGCATAAATAGGGCTTATCACATGCATATAATGTCAATTCTACGCACCTATAAATTGGCGAGTCTCTTCCTCTACACATCCACAATAATCACAGTGGCGTAGCTTTCTCTGCCTACCATGTCACGAAGCAGGAGCTACGGCACGTCAAACAGCCTCAACGAAGCACCTGTTCTTTGTAGAGTGGGAAGAAAACTGTCAATATGCCGTTTCTTTTGTTTATTCATCCCCATTTTAAGAGATAAAATCCGGTGTCTACATCCACCTATCACCAGCGTCACCAAATATTTCATTCAAGAAGCGACCGAGATTTAAAGAAACCATGCCAATCGAGGCGGCGGATTAATACGCTGCGCGGACGATAGAGTAGGCTGCACGTTGACGCCTCAGTCGAAGCAGTCTTTACGGACTTGGCTTAGGTCTGTTCCTGTCACGTTTACTGAAGTTACAGTAGACGACATTCGGTTCGTCAGTGGATAAAAAGAGAAGACACAGCAGCTATATCTGCGTCCGACGAGCACGGCAAATTCTACCGACAGGACTACTATAGCAATTCGGAAAATGCGGCTGTCATATTGCATTTGTAAATAGACTTCGAGAAGAGGGTGCACAACGAATTCACTGAGGCACAGCGCAGATTAAGCCAACTTCTAGACTAAAGTGGAGAGCACAAGAGCAGGTAAACTCCAAATTCAGCATTTTTACTAATCTCTTGGGGTTTACTAGATACATCATCACAGGCAAGTACATTATTGTCATCCTTAGGGTTCGGTTAACCATCAGTAAGGTCATCTGAAGCCTAAAATAAAGCAGCTTCCCTCATTCTTAAACAAGCAGAGCTTACCCAACTGAAATGCGTCCGCAATCAAAACAAGCAACGCGTCCGCCATATTGGCAGGCGACATACTAAACACGGTCGATGACCTTAAAACTGCCAAACTAGAACAACCACTGTCGAGTAATTACCTTTTAATTTTAAAAGTTCATTAAAAGTTTACGAAACACAGCTGAATTTAGGTTATGAAATACTGCTGAAATTGATCTATGCGATAACATTAAACCAAATATAGTTTGCCTTTGAAAACAGGTTACTTAAAACTGTTATGCAATTACAAGAAGTAGCATGCTATTATAGAAACGTTATGCACCATTTTAATCCTACTACTTACGTAGCGTCTTGAGGCTCCCTTGAAGCCACAAAAAGGATAAACCAGGACAGAGTATACGTAGTCCACAGACAGAGAGGCTTGAAGTTGCTGGCCTGGCCTGGAGGCCACCGTACGCGGCTAGGGCAATGTGGCCACCTCTGTTCCTCTCACCAAAACCGGCAGTCCAAGCAAACGAAGTAGTAAGGTTGCTACTTTCTTCCTTCTAGCGTCGTCCTTCCCGCTTCCCTTGGTAGACCTCCCGCGTCAGTCATCACAACGTAATAAGTGCTGCAAGAAGCACTTATGAGCTGACTGTGCGATTCGTCGACATTCGATGTGATTGAGGCGATGCTTAACACCAACGTCAGTGATCCCTATCGGCAGTTCGATTTGACTTAGGAGTAATTTTCGGACCAATATCTTTCCAGGTGATCCACGTCTGGCGTCGCTTCAGTCGTTAATAATTATCTTGTAGAATACGGAGACGGGGTAAATGCCGAAGATGGACGTCTTTCTTAGCCCTTCTGCTATGGGAAGTTAGAGATACTCCCATCTGTAGCACATGCACAGGCAATAGAGATCGGAGTGGAAACCCCATAGAGTCGAGTTCAATTCCCGCTGCCACCAATATAGGATCATAAGGCTTTCTTGAAGGCATTAGAAGGCAGAATACCAGGGAAGAATACACATGTTTAGCTGATAGGGAAATGAGCTACTGGCATGGCCCGAAGGCCAGCCTATGCGGTTAGCAATATGGCCACCCCTGTGATCCTGACCGGAACCGACAGTTTAACTAAACAAAGTATTACAGTAATAAATGTATGAATTGAGCAAAAAGCCTAAACAATTTTCTGCCTTGCTAAGCTAAATATCGTGTTTATTGTTTTTATGATACTTAAATCAGTTTCGTAAATTAGTTTGGCTGGGTATCCAAACACGTAATTTGGTTAGATTTTTAGTGCCAATTTAATCGCAAAGTCGTTAGTTGTGTGGTGAGGTTTAAAAGCATTTGAGATTGGAAAGAGCTAGGATTAAAGTCTCGTCTCTTTCAAATTGCGTCTATGCGTATACTTAAGGTTGCTGTGGTATTTGCGCACATTTAGAGGACTAAGATTAGACCGTGCCTCTTGTGAAGTGCAACGATTTTAAGTGTTAGCACATCTGATGAGGAGTGTTGGAAACTGCTACCAAACCGGATGACTGTGAAGTACACCAGAAGATGAGGAAAAGGAGGAGGAGGAGGAGAAATGTCGTCATTCAGAAGGATTTGGTGCCCACGTCTTTTCCTCGGTGTCCGATGACAAAACAATAGGCGGTGCCTAATCCATCAAAGTGATGGTGAAGGCTTGGCATTCGTTTGAGTGAAGACTTGTAGGGAGGAGGATGGAGGTAGTGTGCACATCTCTGTTCGACCCAAGCGACATAGTGAGATGAGTCGTTACTGGCCATACAGAGCTTGCTAACTGAGAAAGACATTCCTGTAAGCGTAGTGAGGTGTGCGGTGTGTATTCTTTGTTGGTTGGCCAAGGATTGTGTGTTGGTTTGAATTACATTCTCATTTCCAACTTACCTATTATACATAGCACCCAAACAACCTTTCGCTAAGTTTCCTCGCAGTAAAATACAGTGTGTGCCGCACGGCATCTTTGTCGCATGACTACTGGCCCAATCTTCCCTAAAGCGTATAACGATCGAAGGCTTTGCGAGTATGAAATTAGATGCAAGTACTGTGACAATAAACTTACACACAAGACTCTTTGGCCATGCTTTTTACTGGAGGAGAGTGTGACACAATGCACGGGAGGGGATGAGCTTCATGATGGAAACACATACATGTGCAGCGTCTGCCAGAAGCCAAAGTTGGCCACGAGGCTCACTCGCGTCCATCCAGCACCTCCTATTCTCAGTTTCCAATTAAACAGATCAGTGGGCTTACGGTCACTTCTTTCTTGCGGTCGACATCCTTTTAGCCATGGTCTATTTAGAATAGTTTAACGACAAACACAGTCTCTGCCTCAAAATGCCATTTAAAATGCGTTGAGTAATAAACGTTACTTTGCAGACTAGAAAGAGAGCTAGATAGCAGATGATTAGATGGGTAAGGATAGAGTATTTATTTTAATTGCAGCATCGAATGGTGCAAAGGGTACCAGAAGGTGGCAGTCAGATGCATCGACTGCGCCAACTAAGACATGAAGGCTCCTTTGGACAAGTAAAAATTCAACCCAATTTCCACATCATTTGTCAAAAAAACAGATCCAGAATGCAATAACAGTTGCAACGAAAATTCGCATTCCCTACACCTGTGCACATAGCATAATGAACCAGGAGCACCATCAGTCGCATTTTATCAGTTTTCCGCCACGGGTCCATGAGCAATGTGGACTAATACTGACTACGTTTCAGCACAAGAGTTGCCACGACCTGCATGCAATTGGAAGAAGGGAAAAACTTAAAGCCATTACGTTTGTAGATTTATCGAGTTGGTTTGCTGGTCATTAGGGGCTTGTGACGGTTAGAGTTCAGCGACAGTGCTGTGGGCCTCCTAACAACGCCTCGCCAGTGAGGGATCATCGTGTTTGCTGCAGTTCTGTTTCCTAAAATACCAAAACTTTGTTATAACTTACATTTGACCCATTCTAAGACTCCTTTTTTCTTAAAGCTATGTCGGATTCGCTGTCATGAGACCCACTCATTTCACTTAGATTTCTGTTGTCTGCTGAAATGCTCCGGGGCGCTGGGCGAATAAGTGCCTGTTGTCAACATCCGTCCGTGCATATATTTATGAAATCGGTTTGATTATAAAAATGAGGTAAAAGCAGAATGATCCCAGAATGCAGATTATGAGGCAGTTTATTCAATATCACGATGGATGCGGCTTGAATAAAAAGACTGCAGCTAGAATGTGGGATGGCAAGGCATGATAATGCGTGAAGCGCTCCGGTGGAGGCATACAAAGTCAAAGGTTCTGCATTCTATGCAGAAATAACTTGGCAGCAACTTGTTCTTGAGCTGTAGAGCATACTGAAATGGCCTGTGGTTGGTTTGTAGACGCCTACAGCAGATGTTACCATCATGCCGATATCAAAGGTCAGTTGGTTATTTTTGGTAAAATACACAACCAAACAATTCGGATGCAAAACATTTGCATCTCCTTCACAGTTTAGATTAAACCGTTAAAGTTTTTAGGTCGGGTGAAGGGCACATCTTGACATCACAAACCAATTTCGATTTTGATGACGAGATTGCAGCCAATCGATGGTCTAATGGTTGGCGCCTATACGGCTATGCTATCAGCTTTGAAATATTTATCTACGCAAGACAATGCGACCTGCATGGGAGAAGGCAAATTAAAGTTAAGCCCTCTGTTAGCGACATGAAGGTTCGCTAACATCATCATCATTTGTCCCCCTCAACTTCTTCTTCCAGCAGAGAAATGTACTGCCTCGCTTCCACCGTTTTGGAAGTGAGAGTCAACTTAGGTCGAGGTGTCACATGTATAAACGACAACGAGGCTAAACTCATTAAACAGGTAAGAAGTAAGTTTTGGCATAGTTTGTTGCACGTTTTTTGTTACTTACAGGCCACTTGACTTCTCAGAATTTCCTTTTTCATGGACGAAATCACCTGATCGATACCTTACAATCAACACCTTAAATGTGCTAAATCACCTTCCTCGCATTCGGACACGAATCTCATTGCCAACACGCAGCCCAATGCTGCTTTCATTGGTCTCACTCCTACATAAACATTCATTAATTAGTGCCAACCAATCTGGGTCCCACTAAGCGAAGTTGTATAAAAGAGAGATTGAGACAGCCAAAAGGTTCTATCGAGAGAAGAAGCATCACAGTCCTTTCTTTCATAATGCCTACCCGTTGGAAGGGTAGACCAAACCCATACTCTGTGCATGGAACACATTTTGCATGCCCGCAACACTTACTTCCTTTCTTAGCTGATCCAGCACCGGGATTCAGAATTTTCTGGATAGGTTACTACATATTTGAGTACGTGAGGTCGTAAATGTCGAGATGCGCATTGTTTAAACCCCAACGTCAACCTTATTTACCTACAAAGTAAACGCCTTTTGGAGTGTAGGACCTCAAGTCACATTGAGTTGTAACTTGAGTAGAGATGTGAACTCAATCAACCGCTGTCGTCCAACAATGCATGTCGCTTCTGGAGGGATTATCAAGACTACGTTGAACAAGCATTCACCAGCCCACTCTAATGGATCGCCCTCCCTTCTGCTTAAACACTCGGTATTCGGGGTCAGCGGTTTAGCGAGAAACGAAGAGCACAACAAATGGCCGGCTTAATCTCATCCCATTTCCTCATCTTTATTTTCAAGCCGGATGAAATTCAAGCTTCAGATCGATGTCTTTATGGAAGAACGTAAATGTTAATGGCTGGAGCGAATAATTTGTGACAATAACCACTTCGCGATGGCTGACTGTGTACATTGGCTGTGCGAAGAGGACTCTACACCATGTCAGTAACATTTAACTGAGTCCCTACATTTATAATGCATTTTCTAGCCTTGAATTCTGCCTTTTTTCGTCATTGTTGTGAATTAGTCGGGTGGAGGTATTTTCTTGTCTAATGCATCGCAAGTCACATAACACAATAATTAAAATGAAGGTAAGAGGTGGAGGATAAAGAGAATGTCTCATGACTTTCAGCCGCATTCGAAGTCGCATACATTGGATAGAACAGGACCTGAAAAAAATGCTTGCGCTACTTCTAATGCAACATTAGCAGTCAATGTATCAGCCGAGTGACAAATGAGGTGTTTCCAGCTTAAACTAACCTCAAGTACACCAAGGTACTTAAAAGAACGGGTAATCGGGAGTGTAAACAGCCCAGTTTGCTCTTCATTCCCTGCAGGAAAGTCGTACCAAAAGGTTAGAGATAGAGATCGGCTTTAGTTTGTCAAAGAGTTACACATTTATTTGCAGCTAGAGACAAATCAAAAAGCTTATTCGAAGGTTGGAAATGGGGACGTATAATGTTCTTGCTGTGCGGATAAAAGTAATGCCTCCATAAGTAGGAACAATAGGATCCTACCACATAGCGGCAGCATTTCGATCATTACTTCTCGTTTATCAGCAAAGCGAATTGCTTTTTAACTTCCCTCTACACTTTGACCACTCACTTCTTCAGTATTTGAACACGGTGATCGACCTCAGGTGGTAATCACAACATGAGATCTGATGACTCACCAGGACAAACCCTAACCCTCTCTAGAGAATAGCGAGTTATTAAGCAGCGTTAAATGCGCCTAACCATTGCAAAGGAGATGCTCCAAAGCTTGGTAGTCGGAGGGCGAGTAAAGCTACTCAGGTCATACGTTAGAGCCTGCTGTCCTCACAACAGCGAATGTTTTGCGGCCCGCTACAGCTACTCTGTAAGCATCTGGGAACAGGTGCGATGTGCATTGGGGTAGTTTACATCAGGAGTGGTTAAACTTTGTAAACAGATAGAGGGCACTTTAAAAATGCATAAGTTATTAAATGAACTGGTTTAAGATAAAGCAATTACATCTTACAGCGGGTATAATGGTGCCAATTATGCAATTAGAAGGTGCTCAGTGTGCTCGTAATGCTCCATATTAATCTTGCTGTATCTGTGGAACTTGCATCCGTCCACCATTTTATCGTCAGATCACAATTGCATCTTTAGAGGCTACTAAAGTCGCATCAGAAGATGGATTGTTGAATCAGCTTTATTGCACGAAGAATTAAACATCTCCAAGGGGTGAAGATGGATTCCAGGGCCCAAATATTAGAAGCAGCAAATTTTGCTGTAATTTTTCGCTGTGTCGAAATTTGACAGCAAGGAGAGACAAAAATTTGAGGTCCTTTGTTAAAGCACTAAACTTATTTTAGCGTTGAATGCCCAATAGATGAATTTTCATGCGTACTGGCGTTGATGCCAAAACGTGATTAAAATGGAGACCCTGAAGGCCAAATACATGCTTATTTTAAGGGACACAGATTAACCAAAATAAGCAGATAACGGAATGTTGAGTGATGAAGGCTTACAAAATGCGGCTATTTCAAAATGGCTCTCAAGCAGAGTAAAGTTGCTTCCCGCATCATATTTGTTTAAAAAATTGCAATTGCAATTGCAAATAGAAGACGCAGGAACAAAACTGCATGCCAAAATTAGCAGCAGAAGCAGAATTCCACCAAAATTGAAGCAACCTTGCGTTGCAGCAAAGAATGTCATTGAGCGAACACGAATTGCAATTTTAATGGGTAAATAGACTAATTTAGGCCGTTAACAGTGAGTTTGACCGCTAAGGATTGCAAAATCGTCCTCTAGCAGCTTTCGAACATTGAATTCCTTCACCACAAAGGGATTAAAATATAGAAGCACATTAATTGTAGAGCCTACGCAGATATTTTCTCTGCATTCCTACTCTCCTTACTATGCTATCTCGAATAGCTCAACGTTAACTTAGTGAAGCCGTGGGACTTTGTTGCCAAGATATAAGGATTAGTTTTAATTCCAAGGCCTTTATGTGATCTAAAGTTTCATCCTCTGAAATGGATTATCTGGAACCTAATTAGGATGTCTAGGGCTGTCTACCTTGCTGCACATTTAAAATTACTTTTTAAATGAACTATGCAGTGGAGTATGCTGTCATGATTGCAACAGTTCCAAGTGATCTCCACCTTTTCTTGTTTATTAAATTTGATTTTATTACTGCTCCTTTGTTCGATTCCCGTCACTAAGGATCGTAACTTTCTTCACAAATTAAAATAACATTAACCCGCAACGTAAAACTACTGGTGTCATCTGTAACAACATTGAATTTATGTGAATCTATTGATGCTTTGGATGCAATGAATCTATGCCTGGGAGTAATGCATGTGTGAGATATAAGGAGAGCCACGATCGATAAAAGCCTTTTGTTACCTTATGATCAAGTTTATAGGCAAGTGTTGTCAAAATAGGCTAGACAAGTAAAAGTGACGTCAAAACGAGTGCAAAGATGGGTTCAGCTTTACGTAAAGTTAATGTTAGAGGAGTCATTCATTAGCTCCTACCACTCGCATACCAATTACAAGGTAAAAAGGTGCTATGTCAGTAGTAGGCTATTCTTTTCGCTATCCATGTAAACCTGCAAGTCGCTTATCAATGGCCAAGAGATTGCGGACATAAGCTTTCAAGGTAATGCAAGCAAAGGATGTAATTGTGAAAGAGCTGCTCATCGCATTTTATCGCCATCTAAAAGGTCAGAATAGTATTAGGTCTTGACTGGTAGCTTGGATCAATGCATGCGTAGGGCATTACGTAGGTAAAACAATGGCAAATTAGCTTAAGTACACTCCTCTTTAAGCAAACTTTACTTTGTTCTTAAAGTGGTTCCAACTAGGCCTTGATTGTTAAATTGCTACAGAGCCAAAAACGAAGGCCTCCTCTAAAACTACAATACTCTGTGTCATGAGGCTGTATCAAGAGTGTGCCTTAACAAAGAAACAGAAGGCGTGGATTTTATACTGGGCAATATTTTGTTCATTCCAATCTTCAATTAATTAGGATTTGGTATAAAATCAAACGTTAGGCTTCTTGCGTTCCAGCTAAGTGCGGCTAGATTGTGAGCCATTTGATGCCATGGAATGAACACAATGTAATGCAATGAATTTTAACGCGAAAAATGGGATAGCATCCGCACATAACCAAGATCTGTTTCCCTGATATTTTATTTACGATTATCAAATTTTGTACTTAGCTGTTTCTTCCATCTCTGGTAGCTGTGATATTCCCGCATTCTGCAATCAAATCTAGACATAGTTAATAATTAAGTAACCGATCTTGGCAAAGAAAGCTAAACTAACGTAAGCATATAGAGCTGCGCCATTTTCTTTTTATTTAGATCTACAGTTGATTAGAATTGCAGCAGGAGCTTATTTAATTTAGTGAGTTCTTAGGGCAGTTTTCCAATCAAATTGCAAAGTAAAGTTTGGCCACCGATAAGTGATAATGCCGAAAAGCTTACTCTTGAATAATCGAGTACCTCTATGACCAGGATTGATCCGAATCCAAAGTCATGAGCATGTTTTATTCTGCTAATTTTCCATTGTCTAATGCGTACACGGGTCGAGACTACCAGATATGGCCTAGTGTTAACCAGTTCTTTCCACGGTTCTAATACGAGGAAGGTAGCTAGTTCACGACAAAAGCTATATATACTTTGTTCCGATATCTTCTTAATGCAACTCAATAGCTGCGATACCGCCTAGGTTTTACAAAGATGTTAGTACTATATCAATTCGATCAAAGCAACCATTGTAATGAGTTAATAACGGGAACCCCGTAGTTGATTAGTAAAGCTGATGAGTCTACTGAGTATAGAACCTTTAGTTAAGCTTTGCATGGGGCATCACAAGAAATCATAGGATGCAGGCACCTTTTCCAATGCCATTCCCTCAATGAATTGGGGCTCAAGGCCTCGATGGAAGTAGGTGCGATAATCAGTAGTGACACTCGGAGCATAACAACGTTTTGTGCAATAGCAGCATACTTTTATAGGAATTATGCTAAAAGTTGCCTCTTTCAAGTACCAATCTAAAAAACATCACAATAATCTTTGTGGGGTTGCGCAGAATCAACAATGCAGAACTGGCAGTTTTATCAGGGCTGTAATGAATGCGCTCTATTCAACCTACCGAAAAGCCCACCATGCGTTTCTATGTGGTTAGTGCTTAGAGTAAGCTTTAGTGGCTTGTAGAACTCATAAGTAGAAACGCGCTTCCCGTTCACTGAAATGTAATTAAAGTAAAATCTAAGCTAATTAGATATCCAGGATGCTTAGAGAAAGTGCATCAATCGCCATGCTACAAATTTTCAAAAACAACGACGTCATTTTTTAGCTTCCCTTTTGACCTCTGCTATACCTATCCTGCCCACTTCTGTTCATTCTTGCACCAAGTGTGCAATATACCTAAAATACTGTCAAAGGTTTTTGGAGAGTAACACACTGACCGCATGAGGAAACGATAAATAAGTTGTAGGTGACCTGCCTCTTGCAAGAGAAAGCCTCTTCGTGTGTGGGCACGGTAAAGATCTTTTATGTTCCTTTCTACTGTTGGGCGAAGCAGAAGCATGGTCTAATGCTTAGGTCATGATTTTATCAAAGAATGGGATTTAACCGTACGAAATGATAAGTATGCGAAACGAAGATGCGTTGGATGTAATCTCACTGACTGCGGATGCCATGTTGCCGATCCGATGGCAATGGGACTGCGCTACTGGGTGACAAATAATTACTTAATGTAAGATTGGTCACTTGAATGGATCGGATGCAGTTCCTAAGTTGACTTAGCGAGTAGGATGAAGAGGAAAGGAGCGTTCTTTCATCGATAATTACCAGACAATGTAGACATTGGCTGATCTCTGATATCATTGACGTCCCTCAATCCAGCTTATTTAAGCGTTTCGCTTATCGTCTATTACATTTGATGGTGACGAAAAGTTTTTGAGTTACCAAAACTTAAAATCCACTTCATGGGATGCAGAGGTTTCATTACAAGTCCTCTCAACTCACCACTGATTGTGGGAGCGAGTAAAGGTTTGTGAGGGTGTCCATCTCTAAG
The DNA here is from genome assembly GCA_036345935.2 of Taenia hydatigena. Taxonomy (NCBI): domain Eukaryota; kingdom Metazoa; phylum Platyhelminthes; class Cestoda; order Cyclophyllidea; family Taeniidae; genus Taenia; species Taenia hydatigena. The sequence goes on along the minus strand of JADWOT020001713.1, from coordinate 10,404 downwards.
CATCTGAATTGCCGGGCGAAAAAAACACGTTTAATTTACAATGTCATAAGTTTTGAAAGGCGACTTCACCTTTGAGCCTGTCATTACACTACTACTGCCTTGTCATCGCCATTTCTCCCTTGATTCGGTAAGTGCCTTGGGAACTGGACTGTATTCTGCAAATCGTCCTCATCTTCCATGAAGCCTCTTGTTATTTTGATACATCTCATTTTTGCGCCATCCTGTCTTCACATTTTGTGCACTCGATTTAGCCTTTTGCACTGCGCAGCACTTTGGTGCTTGAAAACCGCTTCGTTCTACACGAGGTGCCCGATTTCATCTAAGAAAAGGAGAGCAACGATAGATAAGTCTATTAACACAAAGTCCTTTAAGTGGGCAGGCAAATAAGAGACGGTCGAAAATTAGACTAAAAGATGGAACCACTTAACAAAGCAGTTGAGTAATTGCATGCAAATAAAAGATTTGATTTATATTAGTCTATTTGAGCAACTAGGAGATGAGGTAGAAGAGATGGTGGAACGAATGCATGGAAAAACATTCATCTACCCTAAAACACGCAGGTTGCCTAGGTGGAAAATAATCAATCAGTGTGATAGTCTTACAAGAGATTCGTTAAACTACAGTTGCCAAAGTAGACATTGGGATTGGCCTGCTCTTTATCGCCTTTGGGGGAGTAAGTGGAAACAGCATAGGTATAACTGAGAGAACTGGTGTAGGGCAAATGCAGGTAGCAAGGAGAAAGAAAGAATTTGAAAGGCGACCCTTAGAACACCTCATTATGGGGTAGGATAAGCCAGGCAAACCTTAGCTAAAGTGAGATGCAGTCATGGGTAAAGGACGGTCCAGTCCAGTCCAGCCTGATTTAGTCAATTCTAGTTAGTTGCAACATACCAAAGTGTACAATTGTGAACCAACGAAGATGTTGATCAAGTTAGTGCAATTTAGTTTGTTTATTGCTAATGAATTCTGCGAATTCACAGGGGATGGTTTGAAGATCCGTAAGGTACAATTGATGTAGCATAATGCGTAAACGCTATAGGTCTAGCCATGTCAAGTTGAAAATAGTGGCACTGGTTAGACCTCTTTGGTAGAGTAGAAGTGGCGTAATTATTCAACTGCAAGGAGAAGGTTGGCACAACAGAAGGGTAGTGGAGGTAAATGGTGCATAATGAAAGAAAAAGGGGAGAAAAATTGCAAAGTAGGTCATCAGCAATTGGTGTGTGAATTTATCCAAAGGAAGTAGGTGCCGTAACGCTATGTCGGTCTGCTTTTCTATCTTTGCTTATCCATCTACGGCCTTCTTTTGATAGCAAAACAACTGCTTGAGCCTTAGTGTATTGCTGGACATTAAGTAGAGGGTCGGCACCAATTATTACGTCTAAGACCGGTTCTGGATGCATAATTAAAATGTTGCAGTCCAAATTTTATTCCCCTGCAAGCTTCTAACCACGTGTCGCCTTTATTACAATCTTTATCCCTTCTAACGAGTGTGATTTTGACGAAAGGCATTTATTTTTTTCGCCTAGCATGAGATTTACTGCACTCTACCGCACTTTGCTTAATATGTGCACTTAAAATAAGATAAGCGTTTCATGTTAATAAACAGGAGAGGTAATGATAACAGCAATAACTATACAAATAAAGGATTATTACGATAAGGCTCAAAACTAATTCTTACTCTCCCCTCTTAACACGCTTATTGGTGCGCAGACTGTTAGATCAGCATGACAAAGATGAAAGAACTGGCGGCTCAAGGTAAAGCGGTGTGGTTTCGTGTACACTGCTCTGTTTTGCTTTGCGCTTTGATGTGCTGTGCTGTGATCCAAAAGAAGGCTGTATGACATGATGCGATATGAGGCAAAGAACTGTGTCGTGAGATTCGCTTTACCTTCTTGGTGCTATTCCCCTCTGTCATGGTATTCACCAATACGCTAGTCCTTGGGGCAATTTGATGGGAATGCAACCCTTCGTTGGGGGTTCAGCTTACCCACAAAACGTGCCATGTTGGGAAAAATAAAGAGTATTTCATTGGTCCAAATTAAGGGACCACTACAGAAATGAAAAACCGAAGAATAGATTATGCGCACGATCGCAACTCAGATAAACGAGAAGAAACAGCACTGTGCAGCCACCTAAGCTACCACCTTGGATGGTTCTCTGTCACCAGTGTTGAGGTTGAATAATTAAACATTAGCTAGTCCCACGGCTTACGGATTTAGCTAAGCTAAGGGCGTATCTAGCATTTCGTTGTTGAGCTCGAGATTTTATTTTTGATGGAGGGTAAAGGAGAGAATGATAAAGAATGGAGAAAATTAGCGTTCTATTAAAGGCCGATGTTGAGCTCGAAAGCTCATTCGTGAGAGAGGATAATAGAAAGAGAGTGAAGGAGAACGACAGAAGGCATTTAACATCCTGCAAATGGTCAATGTTCAGTTCAAGATTTTATTGAAGATGAAGGGTGATTGTGAGAGAAAAAATAGAGAAGCGAGAGAGTGGCATTAATTAAATGATCGATGTTAAGCACGAGAAGTATAATCTTGTGTGATTAATTAATGTTTGCTACGAAAGTTCTTTTAAATGAGGGTGACGGAGTGAGAGAAAGACAAAGATCGGAGAAAATTGGCGTTGAATGAATGACTGAGGTTGAGAATGAGATTTTATTAGCGATGGAAGGTGAGGGAGAGATAAAGGAAGAGAGCGGAGACAGTTGGCATTGTGCAAATGATCGATGATGAGCACTTGATTTTATTGGTGAATGAGAGTGGTAGAGAGGGAGAGGGAGAGAGAGCGGGAGAAGGCAATTGGTATTAAGTGAATGACTGATGTTGAGCACGAGATCACATTGGTAATGGAGAGAGAGAGAGTGAGAATAATAAAGTGAGTTAGCGAGATGGAATTTATCATTGCGCAAATGATCGTTGGTGAGCACAGGCTTTCATTGGCGAAGAAAGGTGATAGAGACACAGCTCAAGAAATAGAGAGGAGACAATTAGCATTAGGTGAAGGATCGATGTTGAGCACGTGTGTTCAGCGGGGGTGGAGATGGTGAGCGAGAAGAGAGCGAGAAAGGAGACTTTTATCAATGGATGAATAACCACTGATGAGCGCGTTTTTTTGGGGTAGTGTAGAGTGTGGCAGATAAAGAGAGGGAAAGAAGAGACAGCAATGGGTGAGTGATTGATGTTAAGGGCGTGAGTCCCGTGTTGTGAGAGAGATAGTGGATTTGTTATTTCCCATCACACCTTCCTGTCTTCTCGTCTTCCTGGAGTTTATTGTGATTTAAAAAGACCCTGTATTTCTTAGCTAAAAAGGAATCAAATGTTGCCGTATACCAGCTCCCACGTCTCTTCCATTGCTGGCGATTTTGAGCCAAACGACATCAACAGTAGTAGATTGCTATGTCATCGCAACTACCCACTGCAGAACTGTACCTTTCTTTATTCAACAGTGCACAGCAGGTATACATAAATATAATGTAGCGAACAATGAAATGAGTCTTCTTGGTAGAAAAGACTACAAATTTAGGCCGATAAAATGGAACACACATGAAAAAAAGTTACTGTAGATGTAGAAGAAATCATCACCAGGACCACCGACAATCCAAGCACAACTAAAAAAAGACAGTATTTAATCTGGACGCCCAGAAAATGATGATTGGAATGCTGTTAAGTCTAACAAAGCAATGCGGAAGGCTACTGCATCCGTGCTGTAATTTTGCCGTTTGCGGTAATGTTGGAAAACAATGAGATTTCAAGGTAACAAAGAGATTTAGATGAGTTGCATTTTAGAATTGAAAAGCTTAGCCATCTGAGAGGAAATTAAGAAATGTCGGTCATTGCAAATACTATTTACTATGCAACCACCGATCGTGCAGACGAGGAGTAACTGCACGTGTTTAAAAATCAAGGAAATCTAACATTGCCAATGTGGACTTTGGTAGGTGCGATGGAGATGATTATGCCCAAATAAAGCTTAATGTGTCAACTTACCAAACGACGTTGCTGTTTGATTACAAAAGCAGCAGTTAATTACCACGAACATAACCTCCGATTACTCTACGAAAAATGATGTGCGTGAATATAATGACTAAACAAGAGTGGATTCTCGACACGTCAGATTGTTTATAAGCGCAAAAGAACTAAGGTGAGGCCATGGCGCAAAGAGAATCGCAAACTAAAGGCAAAGTGTCTAGCAGTTGTGCGTTTAAAATAAAAATCAAAGAATCGCAGTGAGATGCGCATTTAGGTGTGGTCTCTGCAGGTGCTCCGATGCGGGCAATTGTCACTCAGTTTTGCATCAGAGTTAGTTTTGTAACTGGATTGAAATGGAACTACAGAATTTGCTCCCCTTTTAGTCAGGAGCTAACACAAAAGTAGTAGCTTTGCCATATTGGCCTGCCTAGTTGGAAAGGCGCAAGAACATAAGTGGCGTCAAGAAAACTCAGCGAAATAAGCGCTTACCCATATAAGGCGTCGAGGCCGGTAATGGTTTTATGGGTGCTGCCGTGGTCGTATCTCCTAAAGCAAACATTGCATGAATTGCATTTATTACCATTAGGATTGACTAATTAAAATTGTGAGGTTGTCACACAATTGCTTAATTTGTTGGTTTTGAGGCATATTTATGGCTAATTACCTAGATTTTACAAAGCCTTGGCTTAAATGCCATGCCTACTGACAAACTCACTTACTTTGTGCCCCTCCATATTCTGAAATGCAGAACACAACATAAAGATCCTGAATAGTTAAGCAAGTGGTGGTGGGACCTAAAGACAATCATGGACAGCACGAATTGCAGTAAGGTCGAGTGAAACGGCTCACTTAAAAAAATAATCACTTGGGAGAAGTTACATGCTCGCGAGGCTTACGATTGCATTCCTTCACTTCAGGTGATGTTCCATTCTGTGTGTAATCGATAGTCACTGTCAAACGCGATTCGTTTGCCACCCACGTGAAAGTGTCATTTTTAGCGTCGGTCCGTGGGAAGAATGTTCCATAAAATATCCTCAAGTCTAAGGCCTTGTCTTCCATCATGCTGACTGACGAAATTAAGAACCAACATTCGTGTTAGCAAAGGTGCGTCAAGTGGTAGTAAATTAAAAGAATGTTTTAAATAAGTCCGCGAGTTTCGCGTGCAGATCTGTGAGAGAAAATATTTGCTTCCTCACTTTGCTTTCTTTTATTATCTGTGCTTCTTCCTTAAAAAATAATTGTCCACAAAATTTTTCTTAGCACACAGATTTCCAGGACTTACTGCAGGAGGGGTGGCCTTGGTGTAGAAGCTTAGTCCCTTTCCAAAGGCAATTTTTTGATTCACTTATGTAAAGTGTGGCCTATTTTAGAATACATGCAAGCTTTAATCGAAAAGTACTGCAGAAAATATGTAAAATGAACAATAGATTGTCTGGAAACTGAACAGCCTACCAATCCGTCGCCCTTTGCTCCTTGAACACCAAAATTTACGTAAAAAGGCCGCCGCCCTTTGACAAACCGTGAAAATGGGAACGACGTCATTAGATCCACACCACCTAGCATTTGAACAGAGAAAGATGCGTTGCCTATCTCGAATTGCTTCAAGGAATTTCAATGACTGGACTGCTAATGCGTGGTAAATAGTGTGATACCTGGTTTGGGTGCTGGGAACTTGCAATTCGGCACAAAGTACGTGGTTGATATCAGCTTCGGATAGTTACCAAAGTCGATAATTTCAATCTTTTCCTGTTTAGTCACGTCTTCGATGGTGAGGCTAGCTTTTTCTAGAATAAAAACAATGCTAGTGAATTGAAGATATAGAAAATGCATTTATTTGGATCACAAACTGACTCCTGTCGGGTCAAATGCCAATTTGCATTTTGACTGGTTTACATTCTAAGACTGCACGCTACAATCATTCAGAGTGCGATGGTTTCTTTCTTTTTAAGGTGTAATTTGTTCCATTTTTTGCAACTAGCAAGCTAAGCAATCTGCTTACATTTGGGTGACATTGCCTAGTAAAATGCTAGGTGTCTGATATCTAATAAGCGTATTGAGAAATAAAAGGATTGGAATGAATAAAATAGTGCTCAAATGTGAGGCAGTGAGAGGTGAGCTTACCTTCGCTCCAATAACAGGGACTACCCCAATATTCGTCATAGGCCACACACCTGTAACACTTGATAAACATCTTGAGGACAGCTGTTGAAGTGTACACTACTGGAGCCTAAATGCAGCAAAAGTAATACTGATTACTGTGGCCAATCAGCACAATGTTAATCTCAACCTCTATGTACCCGAAATGCATTTCAGCATGCATAATTCATAATTGTGTACCCATTAAAATACAGTATCTCACTTACATAGGTCTTCTTGTACTCGTATTCGAATGGATACGAGACTCCGACCGGCTTCCCAACAACACGGGAACCCCACAACTTAGGGCCTGTTTCGCCTTTAAGGAGAAAGTCATTTCGAAACTCCCTCTATCTTGGCACTGACACTTTCAAAATGGAGGAGGAACAAACAGAGAAGGGGACCAGAAATGAGGAAATGAAGTAGAAGCATACCTGAGCAATGAGCTGCACACAGTAGTACCACAATCACTTCCAGCATGATTTGTGTCTATTCCCTTCGTGCTGTCCCCGTGACTTTATACACGTCCCACACTGACCTCGTAAAGCTGATTGGTTCTCCTATTGCAACACAATTACCACAACCGAGAGGGGTCACCTTGCTTTAGCGAAGAGGCAGATTTGTGAGCACGAAAGCCATGCACGCCCTGTTCATGCATCGTATCTAAGCGACATGGATAGAATTAGCTTAGTTTTGCAACGTACCGAGGTAGAGGAACGTCGCCTCATCCTACCAACGTAAGATGTACTGTGCTTTCATAGAACCCAAGAAATTGAAAGGCGCTAAGGTGGACTGATATTTAAGGAGAGATATTTTAAATATCATGATATCACATGTAAGTGAGCACTGTTTGTTACAGTTGCTTTTACTTGTATGATCTGGCTTCAGCCAAATCTCTTTTGCCCTTTTTAAGTGCTCTCTGTTGAAAATCCCGCTCATGCGAGCAAATGTGCTGTGAAAAGTGGGATTTAAGAGAACGTCAGGAGATGAGACCACACAAACTGCGCACAATATGTCAGTGAAGTGACCGCTACGGTTTTATCGTATCTGTGCGCATTTACCTTGTCGTTGAACAAGCGATGTGGTTTTGAGGGTTCTATCCCATACAATTGCAAATATTTTCTTTACTCATGTCTTATTTAAATTAGTACTCCACAACCAATTTGAGTATGTTTCATGGTGTAGGTTCTCTTGAAATTTATTTCATAGAGCCTGCGACAGTTGCAATCTCAAGATTGCGCTTATTCACATCTGCAAGTTTATTAGGCTGCGACTGGCTGCACTGTTAACGGGCGTTGCAGCGTGACACTTGGGTTTCATTTATTTGTGCCATCAACGCGTGAAACAGTCTGATCTTTTAAAAAATGGGTCGTTGAGGTGAGGGTGTGATGTCGTCTCCGCACGCAGACTTTAAAGAAATGCGCAGAAATCGCGAAACGCCTGAATGTCAAAGCCAATTCATCAAATGTTAAAGTCATTAATGTTGGTGGAATATAAATCCTCCATCTCTAGTAGTAATTTAATTCGTAGACTTCAAAAAATGGTCTAGTCTGAGCTTCAGCAGAGTTGCGACCTACTAGCTTTTTTTCATTCGAAGTCATTTCACATTCAAGGTAACCGGGTGTATCAGACACCACCGTTTGAAAATTTCACTGATGAAGAGGAAGCACATAGCATTGTAGACTGATGTTTGAAATAAATCTCCCACTGTGCTGCTCAAAATCAACCAGGTCTCTGCGGTTTCTTTTAAGTACTCAGTGCTGGGACTTCCATCACTTCGCCTAACATGTTACAGAAAGATGCAAGGCAAGACAGTGAACGGTGATGAAGTCACTTAGTTCACTCTAGTCAATGCAGCTCGTTCATCACCTCACCTTAATACATTGCAACTCATTTTTATTCTCGCTCATCTACAATCTCGGAACTAGTCTTATCTCACATTTTCCAACACTTCACATACGACTTGGGGCAAGGTTAGATGTGTAGGAATACTGTGCTTTCTAATTCTTCTCGAGAGTGTGCAATAGCTGCGATCTTAATGTGGGGCTTCTTCACATCCGTAAGCTGTGTCTAAGGAGCAGCATCAATAGAAAGGCAGAATGACATTTCCACCCAGTACATATGTGTGGCAAGCACCAGCAGTTGTGAGTTGCTTCAAAGAAATCCAGTGTTGTGAGGTGGCGACGTGGGTGGAGTTGTGTGTTCTCACACAAAGTCCCAGGAGAAACGTGTGGGTATATGGAAAATGTGTCGAGATCAATGCCAAACCACTAAACCTTATCTGCTAAAGTCAACATAAAAACACCTTAAGCTTAAATTAATCTTTACGACCGAAGTTCAAGTATGCGAAACAAAAATATACCAACTATTCAACACAGACTGCGTTAAATTCTACGCTGCCCATCAGCATATTCTGGATGAAATAGTCATTACAGTTAGGAACCGTTCTCATTGACTAAGTGAAGGTCCAAAACATGGAATGGGATGCTGTGGACACAATCTGGAAATCACTAATTATAAACTAATCGTAGTGATTTGAAAAAGAATTTCAGCCCGCGTGTTAAGAAGATGCTGCTCATGCTAGAACCACTTCGAATTAGCCATCAATGCAGTTCTATGTACGACCATTCAGATCGCAAACAAATTTAACGATTGTTGATGGATCGCAGCTATTAGCGATGCTACAATTCTGGGTCACTCACTTCACGTGTAACCGCAAGATGCTGCAGCATCCATTACCTGCAGTTATAATACGAGTGCATATGAAAACGCGCAATTTTAGAGTCAATGCCAAATTACACACTAAATGCGTCGAACCCACAAGCCTGACTGCCACCTTTGTTAACAACCCCTTGCCTTTTGTACCCGCGACAGGCCTTGTATGCCAATGAAACCAACACTGGAGCGACTGTCGCTGTGAGCAAATTATGAAGATTTTTGATGCTGCACTTTGTGCTATTGCAAATTTAGTGTCCTTAAACCGCTTACACTCAATTTGATTTGGCCTTCGTTTCTGCAAACAAAGTTTAGAGTGTATAAGGGAACAGAAGACTTTACTTCTTTTATGCACTATTGAGTTGAAAATAGTAGCATACTGCATTGGTATGCAAATCAGGTGATCCCACACCTCCTTTAGGGCGAGAATGATAAAGCCTCCCTTCTGAACTCCTCTGTCACTCATGCAGAAGTGCACGTCAAGACGGCTTCCAACCTTGCTGCTTGTGGTCACAAGTGCAGTTTTGCCTTAAATCATGTTCTCACATTTCGTAACGTTGACTGCTTAATTCACAAATCTTCCTCCACCCTTTTGAGTCCAAATCGGCCATTCCTTCCTTTGCTACCCCACTCAAATGCTCCGATTATGACAGTGGTGGTCAGTTTTCACTACTGAGTATTTCATTTCATATGTGATTTCCGGACGATTTGCACGGTGATGACGACGAAGTCTTAGTTCAAGTTCTTTGTACCAGTGATCTTATCCTGTATTTTATCCATCGGGATTCGCGAGACTGTAGCACAGATTGCAGAGTGTTGTGACCTACTAGTTAAGTAGTACCCATTTTATATCATTGGCATTTGTTGATTTGGCCTACCTAGGACCCTCACTCTTACTTCTTTTTATTTTTGCCCTTTTTCTTGCAGCGCTCTCCGCGTAAGAAGTTACCACAAAGTGATAGAGCATGCAAGACACTTCCCTTTGCTTTGACAAGGGCGCCATTATCGACCCTGGCGGACAATTTCGACGCGTTTTAGGCACCATGATTTCTCAATCGAATAATAAGCGAAGAAAAAGGGAGAGAGAAATTGAGGGAATTGACTGAAGTCCTTCTCCCGACGTGAGACAGGGAAGGTGGTCAGCACTTGCAAAGGTAAAGGTCATCATCACCTATCTCCTCCTGCTTCGCTACCGCTGGCTGTGCAAGCATGTGCATAAACGGCAGCAACAACTCCGGTCAGACGCGAAGCATTCAAACGAGATTTGTGTTTAGCAAATTCATTTTTACCAAGCATGATAAATTTTTACAAAGAATACGGCCAACTTTTTCCAAAATCATGACATTTGGGTTTAGCAACGAGTCCAAATTACCAACGAGTTGGAAAGCAGTTACCGCCGATGATCTCCAAATTGATGAGTGGTTTGATTACCTTAAAGACTTGATCACTTCACAAAACACGCAATCTTAAATTGATATGTGCCTTTAAATTGCAACCACCACTTTTTGGTCTTAAAGATGTGTGATGTATTACTTTTGGCATACAGGACCAAACGAATAGCTTTTTTAATCCTTATTGGAGT